>OY776277.1:30778113-31243113 GCA_963675445.1 Linnaemya vulpina | reverse complement strand
TAGCCATGAATGAATGAATGAATTGAAGTACCAAATACATGTACCAAATTCAATGCGGGCATTAGTTTAACTACTGGAAATGCCAACACAACGTCAGTTTACAAATAATTGAATTGAAAATGTGGTTGAGAAACTATTTTGCTTGTGATTTTCAATGTTTAAGTGGTTCAACAAGTTTGTCCACTTCCATTAATCAAACTCTTTCACTTGAAATGTGATGGCAGCAGTTTCTGGATTGTACACGGTGCAACAAACGAGAAAAAAAACAGGTGGCTGCCTGTGATAAAAGGAAATAAAAGATAACGATATATTGAAACCTTAATTTTATGGGGGGCCTCGCTCCCTCAAGCTGTTTTTTTAGGGGATGTGGGAATAGGAAACCTTGTCTGTCTTATAGTCCACGTGTAGTCGTGTTGTGTTCACAACACCCGATTACAACGATAAATGAGAAACTGTGCTGGTGTTTTCCATAATTTGCAATTTCTAAAGTTCCACTATTTGACGTTTATAAATACTTGAAAGCTTGATAAATTCAGTGGGAATGTCTGAAAACAGTACAAGTCCAAAATGTACAGAAATTGTCATATCGGACTTTGTAGGAGTTTAAGTTTTCACTTGTTTCTTTCTGAAAAAATTAACTCCCTACTTACGGTATATTTAGAATAATCTGCTTTAACGGTACACTTTCATATCGGGTGTTTTTTTGTAGAGTGATACAATTTTAAATCATAATAAAATGGCGGCGCATACGATGGTCGTTTGGCTTTAATTCCTGCACAAGTTGAATCTTCAAAGCCTTGAAGCCAAGATCTTTGCCTAAAATCTTCCATAAAGTGGAAGAACACAATCCCAGTTGCTGAGAACGGCGGCGAATTGATTGATTAGGATCAGCTTCAACGCTTTCCTGTATAGCGGCTATAGATTCTGCAGTGCGCACTGTTGGGCGTCTCACGGGATGCACATTATCAGGTCTGAATTATGAGGTCTGAAAACGATCTATTGTTCTTCGAATTAGCAGCTCTGAAGGACGGTTATGTACGGAATAAAATGGACGAAGTGCACGATAAGTTTGACGAACAGAACGATTATTTTGATTAAACATTTCCACAATTTGCACGCGTTGTTCGGACGTTGAAATGACAACCAAATTAAAGAAAATCAAATTGAAATTAATTTTAAAGGTTAATTGTTCCGAAAAGTATTTTGAATTCAGGAAGACATGATAGACATTCCAAAGCACAAGGGAAACTCATCAGCTTTTAAATATTCAACTTGCACTTCAGAGCAGAACGGCTGTTTCCAAAAGCCGCAACACTTACGTCATCAGTACTCATAAGCATTTTTATTAACTAAATGTTAGAACAGTTTCTATTTGCACAAATTTTATTTTGAAACAGCCTACAAGCACTGCATCGAACCGGTGGCAACAGGCTTTTGTTAAGTCCCAGTGTTGCCGTTTGATTATATTTCATAAAGTCCTATTTTATAATTTTATCTTTCACGTATTTTTAGGCAAATTTTTTTGCTTTGGTTTTGCCACTAAACAGCGACAAAAAAAGGCACCCAGTTTAAGAAGTGTTGCCAACTTAAAGTTATATGCCTTTGCAAATCCCTTCTGTTTGCTACAGTCATTGAAAGAGTTGCCTACTTATTCTGCTCTTGTATTGATCATTAAATATTTCCCAAACAAATTCGTGAAAACAAATATTAGCTGAAAGCCAACATTTACAACACGTTTACTTGCGTACGTTCGTTTCTCATCCCCTCTGTCAAAATCAGTCGTTAGATTCGTCTTACATTGAATAAAAAAAAAAAAAAAGTTTCATTTTGTTGCACAGTGTCATTAATCATATTATGAATGTTGTTTCCATGACATTTCATACTTAATGGATTTCTTTATGCAAATTAGTTTGCCCAACAATTTTTCTTGTACTTATGCGTTGAATGGCTTAAATGGAATAAATATTATATTGAAATATTTATTTGCCTTATCGACCAAGAAATTTAATTCAGGAATATTGTAAAACATTTGAAATTTAAAAGATATAAACCTGTTTCGGTGACGCAGTCTGTTTTTGAATAATTGTTTTATAGTTCCAACAACAGTTACGTGCATTAAGTGCAGGAGGAAACAGGTAGTGTAGGCCAGCAGCAGACTTTGGACTTGAAAAATAAAAGCTGTGAATTGCATCATGTTGAGAATTTCCCAGCGAAGTAAAATTTCTTAAACAATTGCAAGATTATTTTTAAGCAGAAAAGTGAAATATTAAATTCATTTCGAGCGTGCTGTTGGCTGGAGTAGTTAACGCAAGGCTACGATGCCTCAAACCTCGAGTTCTCAGTCTTGAATATGATGTAGAAGTTTTTTTGTCCGCGAATAAATTCACCAGCGAAGAAAAATAGCTACAAAAAATTTTCTATCTTCTAATCTGTCTTCATATGTCCTTTTAACAGTATCCCCTCCTCTGGCACAATGCACTGCATATGTTGTGGTCATCTCCTGAGTGCTGGTGCAAAAAAAAAAATTTTTTTTCGAAAAATGCTTGACCCTAATTTAGAACTATTGTAACCTGGTTTTTATGCCATTCAATGCTTGTGAGATCTTCTAGCTAAAACACGATTATTTTTATTTTAAAATTAACCGATTCCCACGTAACAAACTGTGATTGATATGAACTATGACTGATATATAGTTTAAGAGTTTGAAAAAAATTACTTTTCTCGAACATTTCGTTTAAAATATATGTATATCACGAGCGATTTAAAAAAAAAAACTTTTAAAAAAATTTTTTCGGTCACGAATTAATCGATTTTCGAAAAATCTCACCTTGAAGAATGCTTCCTTTCTAAATTTTTTTCATATATCTTGAACTGAACCGGTTTGAATCGGTTAACGTTTGTGGAAAATCTTATTTCAAGAGTGCTCTTCAGAAAGCTTTCAGTTTGGTTCAATTTGGTTTAGGCGTTAAAACTCACACACACACACACATACATGAAGACATAGTGACAGCTTCTCTAAATTAGTCAGGACCCCGAAAAGTGGCGATCCTATAAGAACGCGATATTTTTAAAACGGCGTAAAACTAAAAACTTTCCGATTTTTTTGAAACATTTAAAATTTTTCCAGCGAAAGGTCAATAACTTTAAATGAATTTCTTTTAATATTAAAATTAATTTTAAATTGTAATTTTTCGAATAACGTTTTTATATTAAGATGGACATGACAATTCTTCCAAAGCACTAGAGAAAATCAACATCAGTTCTATGGATTCAACTTACACATCAGAGCAGAACAGCTGTTTTCGAAAGCCACAGAATTTTCGTCTTCAGTACAGCATTAATATTTACTAGCATTTGTGAGGTTTATTTATCTTGTGATGAAAAAGCATACGAGAAGTGTTTCAGAATGATGATAACATACTTCTGTTAAGTTCCTGTGTTGCCGTTTGATTCATTTTCTTCGAGTTATATTTTTCTGAATTTTTTGTTCCATGTTTCTTATGTCAAACTTTTTTGGTGTGCATGTTCTTAAATAAAGGGTGTTTTTTATAGGATAATTTCAATTAAAATCTTAATAAAATATGGAAATATATTTCTTATGTCTATGAAACGGGATTTATTTGAAAGAAAATTTTATCAAATTTATATTTAAATAGGATTTCCGTCATGTGGTCGCCACATGACGTAAAAAGCGCAATCTGGAATACCAATTTTCAACAACTTTTCGCACCATTTGCGGCCGTATTTCGCCTTCTCTTCGTTTATTGATTTCCAGGAGATCAATTTTTGTTGGCTTATCGACGTAGACAAGTGACTTAACATAAAAAATTAATACAATTGGGGGGCCAATTAATTGGGCCATTAAGTGAAATAATTTATTCATCCAGAGTTTTATTTTTTTAAATAAATCAATTGTAGCGCCCGTTGTGTGACATATTTTGCAAGATTAATGTCACTCAAATGGGGGAACGAAAAAATTTCGAATCATTTTCCTAAACCGTTCACCACTGACAGGAACTTTCTGACCGTCATCGATTTTTAAGACATATCGGCCAATAACCCCCGTCCCCGCGGTGGTGTTTCGACCACAGCTTGTGGATTCTGTTCACTTCGAATGTGACAATTCCGCTTATTTACGCACCCATTGAAACAGAAGTGGGATTCATCGGAAGATAAAATTTTGAATGGATGAGTTGGACGAATAGAACAATTATTTTGATTAAAAATTTCAACAATTCGTACTCGTTGTTCGGGTGTAAGGCGATTCAAAGCAAAGTCAAGGGAAGGGCAGTTGCTTTTTCAGCTGTTAAATGGGAGGTCAAATAGGGCAGTGATGACAACTCAAACTTGTGACTCCAAAAAAAAAAAAAACACGCTGTACATTCGAACGTTTTTGCCTTTTAATTTGGTTTAACGTTTCTCTGATTATTTAATTTTATCGCTTAGGCCAAGTTGGTTTTTGTTTGTTTACTTTTACCAGCACTGGTGGGATGGGCGCTAATCGTGCAATGTGCTATAACGGAGCTATGAGTTCAAAGGAATAGTGGTGAGAGGTCAGATGGAAAAAGATTAGGAGATAGAGAGTTCATTGTGGGTATTTTGCTTTTGAGTTCGCCAATTGTTTTAAGTTCATGGATTTGAGTACGTAAAGAGCACCTAAAAAATAAGAGATATGAAATATATTAACATGATTTCCTTATTATCATTTACCTATTTCTTTTGCCTCATTTTAATATTCCCCTTTGATGCGAGATTAAGCTATTTTCTTCAGTATTAATTATATGCCCGCCAGCCATATTTCCTAACACCTCTTACAGTTTCTTTGGTCGTTTGAACTTCAGTTTCTTATTGCGCGCAATATTTTTTTTTGTATTTCCTCCGCTTTTTCAACTTTCCAATTTTCTCAGCCTCTTCTTTTTATTTGTATCTCATCTGCTGGCTGTTTGCATGCTTGTTTGTGTAGACCTAAAGGATTTTATATTCTGTAAGCGTTTAATTAGCTTTTTGTTAACTATTAATTTTTTGTTGTTGCCTTGCAAGTTAGCTTTGGGTTTCAGTTTTTTTTTCTAACTCTCTCTCTCTCTCTCTCCTCTCCTCGTCTTAGTTGACAGTCAATGGGAGTAAATTAATGTAGGATAGGGAAGAAAAAAAGAAATAAGCGAAAGAAAAAACGTTGTAGTGCTTTTAATTTACTTTTAATCTTGACAAGGAAATGGTTTCTTATTTCTTGTATTACAATTCTTGTTGCAAATGATGTTAAGGGTGATTCTTCTAGTTTGTTTCATAATTAAATGTCTTATCTGATGTTATATGCCCCTGATAAGGCCATACAAATAAGGAAAGACAAAAAGAAAAAACGATATAAGTTTGAACTTAAAGCTGAATGAGAAAAATTGTATCAAGTGCGGGAGGTAACGAGTCGCTTGTGCACTCTATAAACCAGGAGTTGTGCAAAGAAAAACTGAGACAAGAAAGAATTATAAAGAAAAGAAATTTTTAAAATATAAATTCTTAAATTTTTTGGTATCTTTAAAAAAAGTTGATTTCGATATTTCAGAATTTAAGAATATTTTGAATCGAATCTTAATTTAATAGAGAGAGAGAGGGAGAGAGAAAGTGTGTGTTATATAAATCCGTTCATATCATACAAATCATGTTGCAAACCTACAGTAGAGTGCAAAACATACCAGCTAAAAGTTTGAAATAATAAAATTGCCAAGAGAAAAACAAGAGCTGAAGCCGAGAATTGCAAAGGCAAATTGTAAAACTCATTTGTCATATTGTATTAGCAAAATATCAGCAAAAAAGAAATTATAAAAAAAATAAAATGAAATGAAAAAGGCAGCAACAAGTCAACACTAACCGATACACACACACACACACACACACACTTTTCATGTTAAATTTCTATTTCAATTTCCTACTATTTTTCTTATTTCATTATGTTTTCTTTTGGCTCTGTTGTGTGGATAAAAGCTGTCGAGATGTTGAAAGTTAGTATTTTTAAGTTGATTAGAAATTAAGTTAAAAGAAAATTTCAAATTATTATTAATAGTAAAAGATTTGCCAGGAAATTTATAGCTTTAAAAATATTGCAGAGATCCCCTCAATTCAATTTGTTCAGACTTTTCAATATACATACATATAACTGGAAGCTTAACCTTTTTCTTAGAAAAATAGAAGTTTTAAAATATCTGAAGTTATAGTTTTTAACACGTTTTGCAAAAATCTGGTTCTTATCAGATATCTACGTCTTGAGTTCCTATGAAACTTCCACGAATATGTCTGTATGTGTGTGTGAACTTTCAAACGGTTTGACCGAATCGAATCAACCAACCGGTGTTTCAGGAGAATCAGAACCGACTCGAAAATATAAGAACTTTTATTTTTCACATATTTTCTTTTTTAAACCTTTAAACTATTTACTTATCCATCAGGTCCAGAAACAAATCAGCTTTTGACATTGAAAACTTGAGCGAAAAATTTAATTTTTGAATCAAAAAAATTCCGAAATATGATTTATTTAAGAAATACTTTGCAAAGTATCGGTGCACAGATACCGACTTTTGACTTGGCCATATGTTGGCGATGATCCTAATTTTTATCCGTTTCTGTGACTGACTGTACACGACTTAGGTATTCACAAAAGAAGTGGTAACAGTTATCTGAGGAGTAGAATTCAAACGCTGTAATTGAGACGCAAATTTCTCTCTAAAGAGAGTAATATATCAGTGGTCTGGCTGCACCGAAAGAATAGTTGCCAATGAGCCTTAATGTTGACCGACTCAGAGCTGCTTTGCGACTGTTCAAAATTATATATCTGATTCACTTGTGGTCTCGATTCTTTTATAGGACTTGGAAAAACTGCGACAATCATCGCTAATCACGTTGGCAACACTATATCTTATTCGAAAGTTATAGCAGTTTTAAAACAGCGGAGCAGAACAGCTGTTTTCAAAAGCCGCTATACTTTCATCATCAGTACTCATAGGTAACATTTTTTACTACCACTTGTCAGTTGGCCTAATTGAATGCGATAACCGTTTCTATTTGTAAGAATTTTGTTATGAAAAAGGATACGAGAAGTGTACCAAAACGATGGTAACACACTTTTATTGAGTCTCTTTGTTGTCGTTTGACTATTTTGTTCTTGCTTGATTCCGATTAAGAAGTTAATGTTTGTTGGTATTAAGTGATGTGCGTTCAAATCGTTATCTAGAAGATTTGCGCAAAGCGATGCTCGTTAAATTAATGCAGAAATTATATCAGATAAACATAATAAAAAGTTTTGTAAAAAACGAAGTATGTTTTTAGAAGGAAAAAAACTCCATTTAAAAAGTAAGTCTTTTCGTAAGAGAAATAAAATAATATTTTTTGAGAGTTTTTTTCAGATGGAAAATAAAACACTTCAAAAGAATTTCTTTTTGTGACGATAAAATAAAACTAACGTTTTAAAAAGAGTTGAGAGTTTATTTTAGGACCAGCATAAATTCCAAAAGCGCAAGTCTATTCCAAAGAGCAGATCTATTAGTAACTGGCAGTATACGTTTCCTACGACGACTGTAACATGGAGAGTTTTTGAGCTTTAAATATTTGGGTAGCTGTGTATTACAGTCCCTGATTATTTCATGTTGAAAGATCCTTCGATCCAGATATTTACATCCTTTCTGTATTCATTTATATAGAGGGTGCTTTTAACAACGTATCAATCTCTAGACTGCTCGAACCTTTAAAAAACTGTGACTGAGACCAGCGTAAAACCACTCGGGTAGGTCATACGCTTAGAGCCAATAATATAAAAATAATAGCAAATTTATGCTGCGGAACACCACAAGAGCACTCCCTACTTAAGGGTCATCGAAGAAGGTCTGCCTGAAATGTTACAAAAATTCCAAATTCTTTTGTTTGCATGAAGTAAAGAAACGGCGAATCATAGCAAAAGCAGCGCCTGCAATAAAATATTCACAATAATTTTTGTAGTTGTTTCCCACTCTTCCAACCGACAACGCAGTTGTGTTGTGCTACAATCAAAACATTCAAACATGTTTTGAATTTCCCATTTCAACTTTGATGTTCTACTTCATTCTTATTCTGATCAACCTCCAAATTACCTCAACATTGTTTTCAGCAAGTTTTGTTCTCTTCTTTAACATTTTAATCGTAAAGCAGAACAATTTTTTTTTGTTAGTATTTCTTTACGAGGAGTTTTTACTGCTAAAATTATTTTCACATCCCTTTTGAAGCTGCTTGAATGTTCACACAGAAGTCTCCTCTATCAAACTTTCGTTTTCTTTTACTTTAAAATCCCTACATTTTCGACAGTTGGTCTTATTTATTTTGTGTAAAAAGAATTTGTTGCTGATTCAAAGTGCAAAATATATACATGCATACATATATTTTTATTTTTTTTTTATTGGTTTTACTTTAAAGCCAGTTTCTTCTTAATTCTTTTGAACGGCCCAAGTACAAACAACTCAGTTCCATAAACCTCTCCTCTTTCTCTCTCTTTGCTCAAAAGGAGAGCAGCCAAAACTTTCTGGACCAAACAGATTATCCGGGCTACTTATTTTATTGTTCTCAAATTGGTTTTACATATGTATGTATATGTATGTACATATAATATTTTTCCTACTCCAGTTGCCCTCGTATAATAATTTTTTGAGATAAAAGACCTGCACAATTTGCCATTAATAATCTTTCCTCTTTCATGTCATTTATTTAATTGGGTCTTTATGTTTTCATTATTTTCCTGTCGAATATGATTTGGGCTCAATAAATTTTAATGCTTTTAAAATTCGCTTTTCCTCTGTCATTTCTTTGTTTTATTTCAATAAACAAGTGGGTGGTTGTCAAGGATGTCAATCGTAATGCATTTGAAATATTTGTATGAAATCGGTTATTTAGTGTTACTGCTGATTGTTTAAGGGCCAAATAACCTGTACAAGTGGTTTAACAAATAAGTGGAAAATGTGCGTTTGCACAAACCTTTTGTGTAGTTTATTTGGTTGTTTGCTTGTTCATAGGAAACTGGTGTTTTTTTTAGACATTTTAATTGTATAAAGCTCTAAACACTTAGGCGACAGCAGACTTCACAACTTCACGGCTTCAAATGCTGCCAACTTCAAATGCTGCTCTGAAGTCAGCTTCATAATTATTTTGAAGACAGCAACAACATAATAATCAGCTGGTGTGTAAATCAATTTCAAGTTGAAGGGATGCCGCATTTATATTTTATAATGAATAATATTAAAGTTATTGATAAAAACTGTAATAATATCACAAAAAACTATAAAAACATATACATTTATTTCTTTATTGTATTTTTGTAATGATCTTTTATGTTTAATATTAAAAAATAAAGTTTTTGTTCTAATTTGTCCAATTTATATATACAATGGCAACTCTATATTTGCTTATTGCTGCCCGTCAAAATAGAAAATAGCCTAAGTTGGCAGCAGCAGCAAATGCTGTTGTGCAGTCCTGCTGCTGTGCTGCCGTCAAAATAATCGTTTTCATTTAAACACATGCATTTTATTTTTGACATATTGCTGCTTGCTGTCTGCTGTCGTCTATGTGTTTAGAGCTTAAGTTTTGCAAAGTGAGGACATGAAGGGAGATTGAAAAAACAAAAAATTGATTCGAAAAAAGTTTTGTTTTTCAATTAAAATTTGCCTCACCGAAATTCGTTTTTATGCCATTTCTTTAATATATATTCTCTTTATCATTTTACAGTCCGTGTGTGCATTCTTTGCAAGTATTTGAAAAATTAAATGTTTGTGGTTAATTATATAGAATAGTAAAGTGGAAAAGTAAATGTGGAAAAGTTGATCATTGAGTTTTTGTTATGATTTTGATATGAATTGAAACATTTCAAAGTTTGATATGAAATCATGAGCTATTCTGAGAACTATTGGATAAAGATACTCTGATGAAATTGTTATAGGAAATAGTTAAAAACCCTCCATTATCAATTTTAGTTTTTAAAACAATTTGAGAAAAAGAAACGATGCAATTAAAATGGTATTGAAAAGGGAATATTATTATTCAAATTTAAAGAATTAAGTTTTATTATTCAGACTCACGTTCGAAACCGCGCGATCCATTCTTAATTTGTATTAAGTTCGAGTTTTTTTAAAATTATGTTTACAATATTTTTATTAGAATCAGCATATTAGCAGAACGGATCAGAGTTGATTTTGAAGCCGCTACGCTTTAATAAATCTTTCCGCTGTTCAGGATTCTACTACTCATTGGGATTATAAACTATATAACCGCAGATATAAAAGAAATTGAATATAAAAAGTTCTTATATTAATTTTCAAGTTGAATTATTTAAGGCAGGTACGAAACTCCCCATCCCTGATGACTATTATTCCGAATATTTCACAACCATCAGCTGCTGAAATCAAAAGCTTTTTAATTATTTATATCCCTGCAATGATAATTATTAAAAATATTCTTAATATTGCACTCTCAATAAAAACTCGAACTTAAGGTTAAATTTTTAATTTAATAAGTCTTGCCTTAATAAATAAAGTTAAATAAAGTTCTCGATAGACATTTTTTCTTAAATAAATATTTATTCGAGTCTTTTTTTTTTTAATACTTTTGATGTAAAATTAAATCTTATTTCTATAATTGGTGCAATATTTTAACTATATTTTCCAGCCCTGGTTGGCATATAATAATATTTAAGAAAACGAAACAGATTAAAGAAGGAAGGTCGGCCTTCGGACAGAAATAAAGTAAAATAAAATATCAACATCTGCCACTGTGTTAAGCCAATTTAAATTGTTCAATACCTTCAACTTGATTGGTTATCGGCTATCGCGGCATATGTGGGGGGTGGTAAATAAAATAACAAACGCAGGGAAAAAGAAAGCGCTGATAGAACTGGCATGAGAGAAATCTCAACAAAGACTCAATCAGATAAAAAAACAATTTTTTTTAATTAAATCAAACGGAAGGTTTGATAAACAATTAACATTTTCAAGAACGTTCCTGACCTGAAATTTCTAAATTCAGATCTGTGGATCTGAACCAGTTCGAACCAATAAAATTCAAGTTATCACGAAAGTGTATTATTAGGAAATGTGTTATCGAATTCATCGATCGATTTCTCAAACCAATCAACTTTTAAGATTAAAAAAACCATGCCGATCACCGCTAACCGGGTCAGAAAGGGGGTTGATCCGGTCGTGAGATATCGTGAACGAAAAATTTCGAGAAAAGTGAATATCTTTAAAAACTTCGAAATTATGTATAAATGAGATCATCTAGTGTTCTTCATTCTTTCATGGTAATGAAAATCTAAACTTAGTTTTCCTGTGAATTTAAAACGATTCGAACCGGACAATTTTTCAGCGGCTTTGCCGATCGATTTCCCAATATAATTAGATCTTTAAAACCACGTTGATCACCATAATCCGGGTCAATCCGGTTGATTTATTTTGTAAACTTTCAGATTATGTATCTGATCATGGCAATCGCTTGATTTGAAAATTAAAATGATAGTGTTGTAGCTCGAAAATCTCTTTATTTATTTATTTATTTATATATTTATATATTTATATATTTTTTTTGGTACGAGCACTCAGGGGATTTTTTAGAACAGAGCGGGTTTTTCAACAGAACGGTGTGAAATGCTGTGGCTATTACTTGATTAGAATCGATCGGTAAAGGCGCTGAAGATTTATTAGAAACAAATCACTTAAAAATAATATTTTCTAAGTTTAATTATGGAATTTATGAGAAAAATTCGACACCATATTCATGACTCAGTGCGGAGTCGAACTCGGGGTTTATGGCATCGTATTCTTGTATTCACTATTTCAGGCAGTAGAAGTAGAATCGGTTATTATTTTAGAAATCGTAAATTTATTTTGGTGGAACAATTTCTAAAGTTAAAAATAAACAAGTAAAAGTGCTATACTCGGCTGTGCCGAATCTTATATACCCTTCACCAACGTAAGTCTGGCATAATATATATTTTTAAGTGCCAATTTTATTCTTTCTAAATTATAAAATAGTTTTAGCCAAAAAAAAAAAATATTTAAAGTCAGTATCCTTTTTGGTTGCTATTTTGAGTGAAAAAAAAAATGTAATTTTCCACCCCTGAAAACGAAATCTTGATTTTTCTTTAAATATTTGATGCAAATTTTGCTTTTCCTGAATTAAAAATAGTTTTAATTAGTAAACATAAAGGACGTTAGTTGCTTTTTTGTTATTTACCACCGTATTTAAAAAAAATTTAAATTTTTAACCATTTTGGTCACTTTCAGGTAACACAAATATTGCAGTTGTCCAACCCTGCAATCAAAACTTTGATTTTGTTAAATTTTGAAACCAATTTTTTTTCTGAATTAAAAAATGGTTTTTGTTAGGAAATAAACGACGTTAGTTTTTTTTTGGTTGCTTATATGCACAAAAAAATTTTCAATTTCCGATCCCTGGAAGCGAATTTTCATTTTTTGTTTGTTTTTTTTTACCAACGGAAGTCTTCGTGATGTATAAAGCGGTTTATTTAAGAAAAACTACATATCTGTAACCACTTTCATTACTTTTCATTACTACAAAATATAGCAGTATCGAACCCTGGAATCCAAATTTTGATTTTTTTTTTTAATTTTTGATACTAATTTTGTTTTGCCGAAATAAAAAGTGGTTTTAACCAGGAAAAATCGACGTTAGTTGATTTTTGGTTAGTTTATTGTATAAAAAAATTTAAATTTCCTAACCCTGAATCGGAACTTTCAATTTAAAATTTTTTTCTTTAATCGATGCAAATCTTTATGAGAACAAAAACGGTTTTATTTAAGAAAAACTTAAAATTTTAAAACATTTTAGTTATTATATGTACCACAAAATACCGTATGAGCAAAAAAAATTAGTTTCCCATCCCTGATTTTTTTAGACTTAAACAGACAGTTGAGGAGTCCCAAAGCATGAAATAGGTTCAATTTTTACATAAATAAAAAAATAATCGGTTTTTAGTGTTAATTTTGCGTCGAGAAATAGGTGTAAGCTTCCCAGCTCTGGAACCGTTCTTCCGATTTTTCTGAATTTCAATACCACTCTAAGTTAGGTCACTTCCAAACGATCAGTCCAAGAACGAAGTCTCTAGCTCTTCTGGGGCTTGGGAAAACCGATTTCACGTACACACAGACGGACATCGCTCAATCGTCATCGCTATTCATAAGGATCCAGGATATATATACTTTATGGGGTCGCATATTGATATCGAAGAAATTACACACGGAATGACAAACCTAAATATATCTACCCTTTCACTTTTTTGTGAAGGGTGTAACAAAAATATTTTTTGTTAAGTATTTTATTCAAAAGTTAATTTATAATATAAATAAAATATTACATAAAACCTTTTCTTCTCTCTCTTGAAAGTCGGTACGAATTTGAGCAAAGTAAACGTAACCCAACAGGAGCAGAAGAAAGGGGGAGGGGAAGATAGGTGGGTAGAACAGAAGGCGAAGGGGTGGTATAGGTTGGTGAAGCGGTGAGCTCAAAAGCGGGAAGCAAAGAGGACGAAAAATTTTTCTCCAGTAGGGAGTGAAGAAGATTCCAGTAGGGAGTGCAATAACCTCCAGTAGAGGTCTTCATACAAGTCATGTTTTATTGACATGATTGCTAGTTTGTAGGCGAGAGGGACGGGGGGAAAAGTAACAACCACTCATGCGCACGTACTGTCAGTACGTTTTGCTTTCTAAATTCGTAATTTAAAATTGAAAATAAATTTTGACATGTTCTTTTATTTTATTTTGTTTCGTCAAACAAATTCAAAGAATTTATTTTAAAAAGAGTTCAAAAACTTGCACAACGACATACATACATATGTATGTATATGTACATATTGTTACACAGATTAGAAATAGATTTAAATAAGACGACAATGTGGATATATGTACTTGGCAGCACTGCCAATTAATCTCTAGTTGTCAAAATGTTACAACCCTGTTCAACACAATATAGATAATATTCAAATTAACGGAAATGGAATACTCCAGAATATACAAGATCATTCGAGGCTGTGCCAACAAGTGTAAGCAACATCAACAACAAACCTAGCAACATAAATGCTAAGAGATGTTATTCTTAATGATCTCGTATGCAAGTATTCGCTGCTAATAAAGCTAAACAGATTCACAAGTATACACAGCCATATACACATAGAAGAAGAAGCAAAACCACACAACACTCATACATACAAACACATGTATATAGCTCCATGTCAAGTAAAATACAACCACCATGCCCAGAAGTTTCGCGAGGTTACCAGACGACGTCATTTTTGCTATATAAAGGCGCTGCCAGAGCTCGGTTAGTTAGTTTGATTTCAAATATAGACGTGTTAACATCGCTAAGTGTTGAGTAGTACAAATACTCGTGTAAATAAAGTAATAAATAAAGTGTTGCCGCATTATATTTCTAAAATTAATTTGTCCGTGTTTCAATTTGATGCAATAAAACGAATCCTTGAAGGATAAGTAATAAAACCGTTTTTACGAAAAGGTCTAAAAACGTAACAATATCGTCAACAAGACATGAATTGCATGAACACCAATAAAATTTCAAAGGAGAAAAAGTAAGAATCATGTCAACAAGACATGACTTGTATGATCACAGACATACATACATATGTATGACAAACAATAAATGACCTTCGTCGATTCATCAAACAGTAACCATTCAGGGTTAATAATAAATTCTTTTAAAAGGCCATATTTTTATATGTGAAAATGACTACATTTACGGACGTACTGTGAACAACATGCCGCTAGTCCAACTACTAGTCCAACAACAACAAAAAGATGAAACAATTTAAATACAATTTAATAACTTTTTAAATTACTTTTATTTTTATAGAAGACATCCTCCGTTTCTTCTTATTTCCTTTCTACTTATTTACAGCAATAAATTGAATAAATTCAAACACTTTAATTTGCTTTTATGTCAAGAACCTTTTTATATTATTACGATTGTTTAATTAATTTTCTATCTTTAATTTTTCTTTTTCATTTCAGATGGTGAGTCGAAAACTATTCATAGAATTCATTCATTTCATATGCCCGCAAGTATTTCTTGCGCTTTATTAAGTCTTAAACTTGGAAATATTGAATCGTTCGTTGGCTACAAATTGTGTTGTCGATGGGTTTCAACATGGCAGTTTTTCATAGAAATCGAACAGCCGATACCGTCGTTTGTTACAAAAGAATAAATTATAAAAGTTTGGAATTAAAACAGTTTGAAGAATATTTAGAATGGGACTTTTGATGCAGAACTTGTAAGCATTTCTTAATTTTTTATGTTCAAAAGTATTTGAAAGTTTAACAGAGTTTCAAATTAAATCACTAATTCAATCGATTTAAAGTTTAAGCCTGCAAGAAAGCAATAACCTATTGGAAATCATATAATTATCCGATCAACCGATCCAGTTAACAGTGGTCGACGTGGTTAAGAACTGGGGGCAAATTACAGCACTCGTTATCGAACGAAATTACGAAATATTTCAATAGGGTTTATATGGAAATATTTTAAAATTTCGAATCGTATCGAATGCCGTAATTTGCCCCCCGACTTCTTTGTGGAATCGATGGCTGAGGCAGTTGAAAAGTTTTTAAAAAATAAAAGAACTTTGAAAAATTTTCTTATTTTGAAATATTTTCAAAATCATCGGTTTGAATCGGTTTAAATTAACAGGAAATCTAAGTTTAGGAATTTTATTCAGTTGAATCGTTCACAAGTTATAAAAATATATCCCTGAGGGGTTTCCTTGATTAGTTTATGGAATCGATCGTTGAAACCGCTGAAGAGTTATTCGAAATAACTCACTTAAAAAATTATTTTTCTAAGTTTATATATGGAATCTATGTTCGAATTGTCTCGAATTCAAAGTAAAACTAAGTTTAGGAATGCTTGTCTTTCGATTACCATAAAATAATCGAGACTAACTGATCAGATATATAATATCGTCGTAAAAAATAATTTTTTGAATTTTTTCATTCACGTTAACTCACGCAGGGATTAACGAATTTTGATCCGGTGGTGGGACTGGTTTTAAAAGGTGATGGAATACAATCCATCGATGGGTTCGTTTCAAAGTTCTCAAAAAATCCACATCGACAAATATTTTCTAAAAATTTATCTGTTCGAACTGGCTCAGATTCCCAGGAGTTCTAAGTTCAGGAACGCTCTTCAGAACGCTGTTAGTTTGCTTTGGTTCGGCTTAGCCATTCAAAAGTCATAAGCGGTTCACAAAAATATATTGCGGGAAAATGGGGAATTCCACTGCCTAAAAGTGGGGTCATATTCTCATATTTCCATAATTCAAGTAAATTTTTTAAATCAATTTCTTATACCCTTCACCAAAAATGGTCAAGAGAGTATGTAAATAGATTTGCCATTCCTTTCGTACATTCCACAATATTAATATGCGACCCTATTCTGGATCCTTATGAATGGTGAAGTCGAATAAGCGATGTTTGTCTGTATGTGGACCTATTTCTGGTTTTGATATATATATATATAAAACAGCCTTGAATGGATTCTCATGGAAAATCAACGAAATTAAAAAAAACCGTTCCAGAGCTGGAAAAGTTAAATTTATATTTGGTACACAAGAGTAAACTAAATTTTGTTGCATTTAATTAGATTTTACGGGTTAACTGTTCGAAAATTAGTATCGAATATCAAGCAATTTAAAACAACGATTCCAGGGTTGGACAATTGTAGTCTTTTTGGTACATATTTATATATAACCGGATATTAAAACAACTATATAAAGCAATTTTTTTATTCTTTAGTAATCAAACATAAATTAGAGAGATACATTAATATTGCAATATCAAAAAGGTGGTTCCAGGGTTAAATATTATAACTATTTTCCTTTACCGAAGCGCTTAATTTTATTCTGAAATTATTATTTGCTCGAAAAATGTCCATATGGAATATATAATTTATACTTCTTTAGAATTGAAACTATTCCACAAGCGAAACTACTCCATACATATGACTTTGTTACATAGGGTGTTTTTTTTAGAGTGACACTGGTTTAAACCACAATAAAATAAAGAAATATATTTTTAATATCAATGAAACGGAATCTATTTGAAAGAAAATTTTATGAAATTAATGTTTAAATATTATTTCTGCCATGTGGCGCGTAGAAGGCGCAATCTGGGACACTTTTCGCAGCATATGCGGTCGTTTTATTGCTAATAACTCTTCGAATGTTCGAATGGTTTAACGACATAGTCAAGTGACTTAACATAAACGCAATAGAAAATAATTCCGTAGGGTTAAATGACACGATCTTGATGGCCAATTAGTTGGGCCATTATGTGAAATTAGTTTTTCATCAAAAGTTTCTTTGAGTAAATCAGTTGTGTCGCCCGCTGAGTGGCATGTAGTTCCGTCTTGTTGGAATCACATATCAGCAAGATTAATGCCACGTAATTGAGGAACGAAAAGATTGGATTCATGTTTCTATACCGTTTACCACTGCCCGTAACATACTGACCAACTACGGCGGTCAGAAGACAGGGGAGTTATTGGCCCCCAGCCTATAAAGCGCACCAAACAGTGGATGTCAACGTGTGGATGTATTCGTGTTTCGATAAAAGCTTGTGATTCTCCTACAAATGCCACAATTCCGCTTATTTCCATATCCATTCAACTAGAAATGGGCTTCATCGGTAAATAGAATTTTGAATGGATGAGTTTGAAGAATTATTTTAATTAAAATTTCAACAATTTGCAGGAGTTGTTCGGGTATAAGTCGATTCATATTGAAATTTGAAAGCAAACTAAAAAAAAAAGGCAACTACCAGCTGTTAAATTGGTGCTCAAATAAGACTGTGATGCCAGCTCAAAGTTGTGACACTCTAAAAAAAAAACACCCTAAACAAAGGACCTCCAGTTAAATTGAAAATATTCGTGTATTGGTGAAGCCAAATATATGACATTAAGTGTTTCCCATAAAACTATTCAAATTAATTCCAAGTCATAACATATTCACATTTTATTAAACATTTAGATCCTGAATTGTCCTGCTGCCGAATATCATAAACATTTATGATGAGAGTGTTTGGCTGCTCGATTGTTGGTTTTATTTGAATCTTCTAATATTTTGAAGAATTTATAGTCTACTTTTAAAAAGAACTGCAATAGAATGTGTATGTGCGTGTGTATGTGTGATGATAACAATAATACAAAATAACTTAAGAAATTAATGCCGAAAACTAACTGGGAACGGGATAGAGGCTTCTCATAGTCGTTTGCCAACAAATCGCAAAGTCAGCAGAACAACATATGGAAAACTCAAAATCCGGATGATGTCACTTTTATTTATTCATTTATTGCGAAGAATATGTAGATGTTAGTGATGTAGCGAATATTAATTTTAGATACTCGGGAACAACAATATCTGCTAACAGGAATGCGAAATTTATATGTGATGCTTAAAGAGATTCAGTTTCAACTCCATTAAAGCCTGCAAAATAGCATACGAAAAGAAGTTTATAGTCTTTGGCGTATATTGAAGCTGAAAGTACTTTAACCCTGGGATGGTAACCCTTCACTTTTGTACTTTGAATCGGCGAACATTTTTATAGTTAAAAATGATTAAAAATATTTTTAGTTAATTTCTTTATTTAAAATATAGTAAAAAAATGAAATATAACATAAAAACTTTTATTCTCCCTTATGATCCGATTCAAATTTGAGCAAAATAAAAGTGTTATTTGATAAAGAGCAAATGCGCAACAGTAGTCATGCAGGGTTAAATATTAATTTTTATTTAATGTAGAAAGCGGCGTAATAAATGAAAAATAATTCTCATTTGCGTATGAAAAATCTGTGTCATTAACCGTTAATAAATTACATTTTTATTTTTAATAAAATATACCAAAATTGTAGTGAAACTTGGGGCATTCTGATTCACCTGCTCATTTGAGACAAAAACCTGTGCTCCATAGAAATTAATTGTTTCCACCAAAACCGAGTCTTGTGGAAATCTGCTTCCAGAATAAGTTTGTAGCAGTTCCTGTGACGAGTATTTTAGTTCCATGTTTTTTAAATTTGTATTTATTTGTTAGTTTAATGGGCATCAAAAGCGTGTGAAATTACTTACACGTTATGAGAAGTTAAGAACATGGATCACACCAAGGACCTTAAACGCGTAGAAACACAATACAAAAGGAGCGTTACATACAAACAAACAGGCGTATAAGAGAATATTCTTTTTAGTTTATTTCGTGCGAATAAAAATCATTAACCGGAAAATATTATTTTGTGGCAAATTGATTCGCATCTCATGCATGTAACTTAACTGGCGGATGTCATTGTGGATAAATTATTTGGTTTATTGTAAAAGTATATGAGTCATTGTAAAGGGTGTGTTTTGTAGAGGTATAGAACTTTGAAATGGAATAAAATAAAAGATTTTTTCAAAATGCTATGAAATTTACTTTATTCGAAAGATAGTCTTCCGATATAATAAACGAATTATGGCTTCTGGTTCGGGAGTAAGTGGTCAAATGTTTTGGACTTGTCGGCATGGACTAGCGACTTCATATAATCTCACAGAAAACACTTTAACAGAGTTAAGTTCCAAGGTATCGAAAGGCTATTCAGGGGCTCGAAATATAAAACTATACGGATACCAAATGTTTTCTGCAATAAATCAATTGTGGCACGGGCTGTGGGACATGTTGCAACGTGTCGTTGAAACCACAAATCCTGTACATCGCGGTTGTTCGATTCATGAATGGAAAAGTCAGTAGTCATGGCTCTACAATCGTCTGTAGTCGTCTGTGTTCTTTGTACCAGTTTTAATCTTCTCACTTCTATGTGGTCTTATGTGTCTTCCTTAGTCGCCTGTCTGTGTCCCTTACTCGTCTGTAGTCGTCTGTGTTCTCTGTACCAGTTTTCCTCACTTCTATGTGGTCTTATGTGTCTTCCTTAGTCGCCTGGCTGTGTCCCTTACTCGTCTGTAGTCGTCTGTGTTCTCTGTACCAGTTTTCCTCACTCCTATGTGGTCTTATGTGTCCTCCTTAGTCGCCTGTCTGTGTCCCTTACTCGTCTGTAGTCGTCTGTGTTCTCTGTACCAGTTTTCCTCACTTCTATGTGGTCTTATGTGTCTTCCTTAGTCGCCTGTCTGTGTCCCTTACTCGTCTGTAGTCGTCTGTGTTCTCTGTACCAGTTTTCCTCACTTCTATGTGGTCTTATGTGTCTTCCTTAGTCGCCTGTCTGTGTCCCTTACTCGTCTGTAGTCGTATGTGTTCTCTGTACCAGTTTTCCTCACTTCTATGTGGTCTTATGTGTCTTCCTTAGTCGCCTGGCTGTGTCCCTTACTCGTCTGTAGTCGTCTGTGTTCTCTGTACCAGTTTTCCTCACTTCTATGTGATCTTATGTGTCTTCCTTAGTCGCCTGTCTGTGTCCCTTACTCGTCTGTAGTCGTCTGTGTTCTCTGTACCAGTTTTCCTCACTTCTATGTGGTCTTATGTGTCTTCCTTAGTCGCCTGTCTGTGTCCCTTACTCGTCTGTAGTCGTCTGTGTTCTCTGTACCAGTTTTCCTCACTTCTATGTGGTCTTATGTGTCTTCCTTAGTCGCCTGTCTGTGTCCCTTACTCGTCTGTAGTCGTCTGTGTTCTCTGTACCAGTTTTCCTCACTTCTATGTGATCTTATGTGTCTTCCTTAGTCGCCTGTCTGTGTCCCTTACTCGTCTGTAGTCGTCTGTGTTCTCTGTACCAGTTTTCCTCACTTCTATGTGGTCTTATGTGTCTTCCTTAGTCGCCTGTCTGTGTCCCTTACTCGTCTGTAGTCGTCTGTGTTCTCTGTACCAGTTTTCCTCACTTCTATGTGGTCTTATGTGTCTTCCTTAGTCGCCTGTCTGTGTCCCTTACTCGTCTGTAGTCGTCTGTGTTCTCTGTACCAGTTTTCCTCACTTCTATGTGATCTTATGTGTCTTCCTTAGTCGCCTGTCTGTGTCCCTTACTCGTCTGTAGTCGTCTGTGTTCTCTGTACCAGTTTTCCTCACTTCTATGTGGTCTTATGTGTCTTCCTTAGTCGCCTGTCTGTGTCCCTTACTCGTCTGTAGTCGTCTGTGTTCTCTGTACCAGTTTTCCTCACTTCTATGTGGTCTTATGTGTCTTCCTTAGTCGCCTGGCTGTGTCCCTTACTCGTCTGTAGTCGTCTGTGTTCTCTGTACCAGTTTTCCTCACTCCTATGTGGTCTTATGTGTCCTCCTTAGTCGCCTGTCTGTGTCCCTTACTCGTCTGTAGTCGTCTGTGTTCTCTGTACCAGTTTTCCTCACTTCTATGTGGTCTTATGTGTCTTCCTTAGTCGCCTGTCTGTGTCCCTTACTCGTCTGTAGTCGTCTGTGTTCTCTGTACCAGTTTTCCTCACTTCTATGTGGTCTTATGTGTCTTCCTTAGTCGCCTGGCTGTGTCCCTTACTCGTCTGTAGTCGTCTGTGTTCTCTGTACCAGTTTTCCTCACTTCTATGTGATCTTATGTGTCTTCCTTAGTCGCCTGTCTGTGTCTGTGTCCCTTACTCTGTGTCTGTAGTCGTCTGTGTTCTCTGTACCAGTTTTCCTCTCCTCACTTCTATGTGGTCTTATGTGTCTTCCTTAGCCGCCTGTCTGTGTCTGTGTCCCGTACTCTGTGTCTGTAGTCGTCTGTGTTCTCTGTACCAGTTTTTCTCTCCTCACTTCTATGTGGTCTTATGTGTCTTCCTTAGTCGCCTGTCTGTGTCTGTGTCTGTGTCCCTTACTCTGTGTCTGTAGTCGTCTGTGTTCTCTGTACCAGTTTTCCTCTCCTCACTTCTATGTGGTCTTATGTGTCTTCCTTAGTCGCCTGTCTGTGTCCCTTACTCGTCTGTGTTCTCTGTACCAGTTTTCCTCTCCTCACTTCTATGTGGTCTTATGTGTCTTCCTTAGTCGCCTGTCTGTGTCCTTTACTCGTCTGTAGTCGTCTGTGTTCTCTGTACCAGTTTTCCTCACTTCTATGTGATCTTATGTGTCTTCCTTAGTCGCCTGTCTGTGTCTGTGTCCCTTACTCTGTGTCTGTAGTCGTCTGTGTTCTCTGTACCAGTTTTCCTCACTTCTATGTGGTCTTATGTGTCTTCCTTAGTCGCCTGTCTGTGTCCCTTACTCGTCTGTAGTCGTCTGTGTTCTCTGTACCAGTTTTCCTCTCCTCACTTCTATGTGGTCTTATGTGTCTTCCTTAGTCGCCTGTCTGTGTCCCTTACTCTGTGTCTGTAGTCGTCTGTGTTCTCTGTACCAGTTTTCCTCACTTCTATGTGGTCTTATGTGTCTTCCTTAGTCGCCTGTCTGTGTCCCTTACTCGTCTGTAGTCGTCTGTGTTCTCTGTACCAGTTTTCCTCACTTCTATGTGGTCTTATGTGTCTTCCTTAGTCGCCTGGCTGTGTCCCTTACTCGTCTGTAGTCGTCTGTGTTCTCTGTACCAGTTTTCCTCACTTCTATGTGGTCTTATGTGTCTTCCTTAGTCGCCTGTCTGTGTCCCTTACTCGTCTGTAGTCGTCTGTGTTCTCTGTACCAGTTTTCCTCACTTCTATGTGGTCTTATGTGTCTTCCTTAGTCGCCTGTCTGTGTCCCTTACTCGTCTGTAGTCGTCTGTGTTCTCTGTACCAGTTTTCCTCTCCTCACTTCTATGTGGTCTTATGTGTCTTCCTTAGTCGCCTGTCTGTGTCTGTGTCCCTTACTCTGTGTCTGTAGTCGTCTGTGTTCTCTTTACCAGTTTTCCTCTCCTCACTTCTATGTGGTCTTATGTGTCTTCCTTAGTCGCCTGTCTGTGTCCCTTACTCGTCTGTGTTCTCTGTACCAGTTTTCCTCACTTCTATGTGGTCTTATGTGTCTTCCTTAGTCGCCTGTCTGTGTCTGTGTCCCTTACTCGTCTGTAGTCGTCTCTACACGTGCCGGTACCAGCTTCGTTTTATATGAAGTACGGACCAATGATTCCATTAACCCAAAAGAGCCTTCAAATAAGGCAGTTCTGTTGATTGACGAATCCAGTCAAAGTGATCTTCGTCGCTAAACAAAATTCACAATAAATTTGAACATTTTGAAAGCGTTGTTCAGACGTCAGTCTATTCATATTGAAATGCCAATCCAAACTAAAAACAAATCACTTAACAGCTGACAAAATAGCTGTCAGAAAAAAAGTGCTACTTTTATACCTCTCGAAAGAACCCCCTTTACATTTCCCATAATATTAAATGACATCCCGTTTGCCAGTGTAAATGATTGTGTTTATATGTAAAATTGTTTATGTTTTACATTTCCATTGTGTCGTATTTATTTTAATGCGGATGTCTTCTTTTGGGTAGAAGAGCAACATAAATAATTTCGAAAAGCCGTTTATCATCATTATGCGCATGTTTTTCTTTTGTTAACTTCACAAAATTTTAAAGTTGACTGAGGGTTAAGTGCATATTTTAGTAGCGTATTGACGGCTTTCAAATGGGAAAGTGGGTATTGCTCAGGCGAAGTAATCTTTAATATCTTTAAATCTGTGCAGCTGATTTGCTGATATACGAGGACTGTTTAAAAGTTAAGGTGAAATTTGATATGTTTTTTCCCCAGAAAAATTTATATCTTGGGCAGTTTTTGTCTTGTCGCTTTTAAAGTAGGCCTACCCACTTATATAATTTGCTTGCGCCTGCCATTATTGCAATCCTCAAAGCAGTCCTGAGTTGCCTCGCCGATTTGAATTCTCAGCTCCTTAATTGCCCTCCTTTCATTGGTCTCCCTAAATTTGCAAACAGATGCAAGTCACAAGTGGCGAATTGAGTGAATGTGGTGGCATGATTACGACATATTTTTCGATTTAATACTTTTCGCGCTGAAAATGAATCAGTTTTGAATCGAACTTTTCACACGCTTCATAGTCGAAGCCAACCGTTATGTCGACATTCTCAACAACTTCTTTAATGGTGGTTCGACGATTCTTTAGAAGAAATTTTTTTTTTAACTCTTTTTGGCAACACTGTTTTTGCCATCACAGCTGTTTTTGGCAGCTCAGATGTTTTTGTGCAACACGTTACTATTAAACATGTTCAGTTTGGTCTATAACTTGACAATGAATCGACTTACAAACGAGCAACGTATTCAGATTATCGAATTTTATTATCAAACTTCATGCTCGATTAAGAAAATTCATGATGCATTTCGCTCATTTTATGGTCTGCGGCGGCTATATTTCACACCAAATTTATATTACCGGGCAGTGAACCACCAACACCCATAAATGGAGTGCGGGAAGAAACAAATATCGCAGCTGTCTCCATTTGAGTTGCCATTCGCAGTAAATTGGCCTCGGATTGATGAATGGGTGCGGGACCTAGATCCAATTTTTTATTGAAAAATTAAGAGTAACCATGCAGGGTTTAGTAATTAGAAATAAAAATAGTTGATACAGAATAAGTATTCAATTTCAGGCAAAACTGCTGCCTGATAAATAAATTCTATAATTAAATCGACGGCAAAAACTTCAAAAGCTCTTTCGTATATTTTAACTACCCGGGAAGTTATTGGTTTCACCCCATGTGAAAAAAAATGAGTTTTCATCGGATCTCCAGGTTTTGAGGAAGTTTCAATGACTAGGTTTGAGAGCCCGTCACTATGTTTATATGTGTGTGTGTGTGTGTGTGTGTGTGTGTGTGTGTGTGTAAGTATGTGACCCGCCAAATCAAGCGAAATACTGAAGAGCATTTCTTAGGAATGATAAGCGATCATAACCTGAAAAAGCATCTTTTAAAGTGGTATTTTTTAATAACTTTTTTACTTCTTTACCGATCGATTCCAGAAACTCAAGAACTTAACATATAAAAACCACGTCGATTAACGCAAACTAGGCCAAAATCGTTCAGGAGGTTCGTGAGATAAAGTGAATGAAAAAATATGTATTTATTTTTAATTCTGAAATGAAATATCTGATCAGTAGTACTCTCAATTATTTTAAAGTAATCAAGAATTGCATCAATCACCGCTTATCATGTGCCTTCACCGATTGATTCCACAAATCGATCAGCTCTTAACAATAAAACCACAGCGATCAGCGCAAACCAGGTCGAGGACGGTTAATCTATTCGTGAGGTATCATGAAGGAAAAAGTTCGAAAAAGCAATTTTATTTGAAAAACTCCGAGATTATACATCCGATTCTATTATAGTAGTCGAGAATTAAATCAATCATTACTTTTGACGTGTAAATCAATTGCTTTGAAAATGGATATAATAGGTCAAAGAACTGAAAACCAATGAATAGCACAAAAACCGGTCAAAATTACCGGTTGTTTAGGGTTAACCGTTTTTCATATGTTTGTATTTATTTTCGATGTTTACAAAATATATGAAGTTAAATAAAAATATGGTAACACTGTTGTGAAAATGTTTTAGTGTATGTGATTCTTATTCCTCCTTATTCTGTAACTATTTGTCGACATCAATGTTAAGACAATACTAAAAATAAGACAATTACGCATACTTCTTCTTCATCAACTGTCTACTTTAAACAGTCTCTTCTTATTCTCTAGGTCTTTTTAGGGACAGTTAGAGAATATCAGCAGGAGTCAATTGTTGTAAACAACGGGTGCCGTTTTCGTTATTGTCTTGACGTTGACGACGACAAAAAGTTACAGAATAAAAGGTACTATTCATTAGAAAGCAACCAGTTTATACCTCAAAGCAGCATTATGCCATAAGAGAACAATATTATTAAGTGCTACTTGCAACTAATCGTCTTTTGCCGGAATAGGTTCCCTTATCCAGCACCAGGCTACACAAAATATTTCTATACTTTTTTTTAAATTATTTCCTCTAATTAATTATCACACTTATCTGCTTCCGTATATCTGTGCCCCCGACATGTAATTTCGTTTAATAAACTTCAGATTATCTCTATTCTTTGCGTTCTTTCTTTTTCTCTTTCTACTTGCTTTGGGGCTTATTAATTTGATGATACTTTTAAGCTGTTCCACCTTCATGACAAATTAAATAAATAAATATGTCAATAAAAATATAAAAAAAATTTGGCAACTGTAGGAAGAATTTTTGGACAAGTATTTTTTTCTTTTTAAAATAACTGAAAGTTGAGAAAAACAACTTAAAAAGAGACAGAATTTTTCACTCCTACAATTCGTTTTTGTCTCTGTTTGTCTGAAAAGTTTCCTGCGTCATGTGTATGTCTGTGTGTGTGTGTGTGTGTGTGTGCGTGTGTGTGGGTGGGGGTCTCTGCTAAGTGGCTTTTGTTTTAGTTGTCTACTTGGCAGTCAGTCATAGTTGTCGGCTGTCACAACTTTCATAATTTGCTGGTTTTCTGCTGTTGCTGCTGCTGCTGCTGCTGCTGCTGCAACAATAACAAACAACATGAAGAAGTGTTTCGTATTTCTTTTCTTAATCTGCACTTTAACTTGCTGTCAGCTGTAAAGCTTTTCTTTTTGTTATCCTTTCTCATTGTTTTTCTTTCTTTCTCTGGTTGAATATTTACTCCGAGTGTGTGTTGGATTTATTGTTGCTTTTTTTTGGCCTGAAGCTTCATGATCCGCAAAAGTTGTTTAGAAACATTTTGTCAAACTGAAAGCCAAAGAAAAGGCAAAAATGTTAATTCGTTTAAATTCTCTTTTATTCGAATGTTTTTGTTTTTCTTCTTATTTGCGTTGCGAAAACATTTTGTTCGAGAGAATTTCTCTGGAATGCCACACGTGTGTGTGTGGGTGTGATGCTTAAAGTTCACGGCTGGTTGTGTTGTTAAGAAAGCACACACGCACATGCAATTTTCAAAATTGTTGCAATTTTACATAATTTATTATCTTAAAATAAATGCCCACATATAGCAACTAAAAATTAAGAACACTAGACAACAAAAAAAAAAAAAATTATTTTTAGCAAATCTTTGATATTCTCCATATATGTATTCCACAGGGCATTCAGAGTAGGTATCACTCTAATTACGCGATTCCATTGCAGCGGAATTATGAAAAGTAGGAATAATGTTGAGAGAAATATGAGAAGAGAGAAATGCCCCAGCAAATTCTTGCTTTACAAATAAATCATTTTATTAACGAGAAAAAAACAAAACGATACGTTCGAATCGAGAATATATTTGTCTCCCTCACACCTATTAGAAGCGTACGTCAAATGCGATATATTGAATGCTTGCATAAGCATGTCTGTAACTTCTTTTAGTCTCACTACTAGTTTCACAAATATTTCGGTAGTTGTGGTGAAAGAAAAGTTTCTTTTTTGAAATTCTTACAAAATCGATTTCCTTGTAAGAGTCCAGCTCGCCAGACAAACAATTTTTAAAATAGTATAGCCAGTTTAAAATTTATAGCTCCATAAAAAAATACCCTTTGAAATGGCCCATTTAAATGTTCGTTATCGAGAGTCAACTGATGCTGTTGATATAATAAATCAAGATAAAAATATTGTTTGGAATTATTATTTTTGAACTTTTTATCAGGAAAATTGAATATTTTGAAAAATCGGGAAGTTATCGGTTTTACCACGTTTTAAAAAAAAATCCAGTTCTACCTCCATCTCCAAGTCTTGAGATCATATGAAGCTTCCCCGACTTATTCTGAAAGCCCGTCATTATTTCTTTATAAATGTGTGTGTGTGTGTGTGTGTGTGTGTGTGTGTGTTAGATCCACATATAACTTTTGAACAGCTGAACCGAATCAAACTAAACTGGTCGCATTCTGAAGAGCGATTCAAACAAAATAATTTCAAGAGAAAAATATTTTAAAATAAAAAATTTTTCAAAGTGTTTTTGTTTTAACCCTGAATGGTTACTTTTCATTTTTGTACATAAAAGTTCCTCCCCGAAGTTAAAAATAAACAGAAATATTTTTTGTCAAGTGTTTTAATCAAAAATTGATTTAAAAAATGTATAATAAAATACACATTTTATTTGAATAAAATAAAAAAATTATATGATGAAGAGCAAATAAGCTTCCTCGACTCGACGAACAGGGTTAATTAACGTTTGAAAAGATGCACCGATCGATTTCAAAAAGTAATCAGTTCTTGATATTTAAAAATTACGTTGACCCCGGAAATCAGCTAAAAATCGGTTGATTTGAGAATTGAAATAATCGAGTTTTAGTTCGAAGAGCTCTAAAGCATAGAATAGCACACAAGCCAAGTCATGATAGTTTTGTGTTGAAAATCATCGGGAAGTTCCATATTTTTTTTATATAAACTGTTTCTTTCGTACAAATTTCATTATGAAATAGTATACGAGAATTGTATCAATACCAAACGAATTTTAAAACATATTAAGTCGCGTATTGTTGCTAGTTTTTCATGTCAGTTTATTTTCGACTTCTTCTTCGCTACATTGTTGAAATTCTATTAAAATTTATAATCGAATACCAGTAATATTTTATTCCGGAAAACTTGATCAATATTCCCATTATCTCCTCACATCATCAAAATGAATAGAAATTTCTAGATGTGACTGTGCGTTCCATAATTACTTTGCTTTGTTTTATGCATAAAAATGTTCAACAACTGTAATAAATATTTATGATAAATTGGAAATGTTGCATAAAAAATGTAACGAAATTTATAATTAAACGGCTTCGCTGGTTTGTTGCCAAAACGAACACGAAAGTTCTGCTTTTCGTTGTGCCGTCGATTTCTTAGATATCATATCTACAAACTTTGCGCGCACAAGTCTTAATGTACAATTGTAATGACAGATACAATCGCTTTCTAACACCAACTTCAGCACAGCAAATAACATTTGCCCAATCGCAAACTTTCTAAGCGAAAAAGTGTCAGGGTGCTTAAATAAACAAATTTAAAGTTAACGAATAAAATAAATTTTCTTATTTCGTTTTAAGCCAATTCCATTTGCTGCAGCCCAAACAAAGTCAAGCAAAGCCGAAGTAATCATATTAAATCACTTTCAGTTTTGAAAAAAGTTTCTAGAGAATTTGCACGGCAACAACAACGAAATGAAAAGCACGTTTAAATTGTCACTTTAATTCCACTATCGTCTTACGATTTGCTCAGGGATAAAATTCAAGCAAAGAAAAGTTGCGATGGCGATTTTTCAAGTTTAAGCAGAAAAAGTGTGTTCACGTCATTATTATTCAGAATGACTTCTAAATTAGTTGCGTGTAGCATGACGCAATACGATACGTTGAGTTACCTCCAGCTAAACAAAATTTGTTTTGCCTTCTGTTGTCTTCATTTACGTTAATTTATTTTCTTTTATTTTTACTAAACACAGTGGAGCAGAGTATTAATAAAATGAAAGAGTTTCCTCGGTATGTTTATGTATTTGTAACTGACTTCAAACGAATAGGGTCAATTAAAATTTTGTACCATTAACTAAAATCGATGACTATAAAATTCAGTTCAGTTCAGTTCAGTTCAGTTAGTGTAGCCGTGGTGGATTTTTAAGAATAAAGTGTTGCCATTGTTTTTCCGGGGAAGTGTAGGTAATTTGTGGAATTTTGGGGATCTCAAACAAAATTTTGGGGAATCAGAGCGGGCTTATGGCTCCACTGCTAGGCGGTATGTGAAGGCAAGATCTTGCTTTTTAGCGTGATTTTAATCGAAAATCATCAGCTTTTGTTATGTGTGTTTTCATAACCGACTCCTTTGAACTCGATGTGGAGTCCCTTTAAGGGAAAAGAGTTACTTAAAGTTGTAAACCCTGAACAGAAATCGATTACTATACACTAGTTTGGAAAACTCAGTTAGATTTATGGATTTAAAAAAAAAAACAGTGCTGCCGGAAACTAGTGGGATTTTGGGGATCTCAAATGACACGATTATTTCTATTGCGTCCTCGAGACTTCAGAAAGGAAGTCATCAAAGGATTTTTTCTAACTCCATGGCAGAAATGCAGAATTTATTAGAAAAAAATCAGATTAAATTAACATAAAGGTGACAAAGAAGAGAACTTCTGGCAACGACAACCCGTCGCAAATGGAATGTCTTTTTTTACTGGGTGGTTTTCCATACAAATTTTATTTTATAATTACAAATAATTTGTATCGAAATATTTGCTAAAAAATATTTTTTATTCAAAAAGCCGCGATAAATATTCCAAAGCACATGGAAAAGTTACACAGCAGAGCAGAATTGCTGTTTACGAAAGCCGCTACACTTTCATCTTCAGTACTCGTGCCTATTTTTATTAATCCCACTTGTTCTCCTACACTTTTTCATAATAAAATTGATACAAACAGAAACTGTTGCTACATTCAATTAATTTACTAACAACAGAGTTCTGATGATGAAATTGTAGCGGCTTCCGAAAACGGCTGTTCCGCTCTGTAGTGTGAATTCAATATTTAAAAACTAATCAAACACATTTCTCGAACAATCAGCTTACAAAATTCAATTTAACATAAAAATGTTATTATTATTATGACAAAAGCTCGGCGTGCTCCACTTATCAGTTCTTGAAAACTGCCTCAAGCTTTTTTTTTTTTCATAAAACTGAAAACCAAAAAGGCCTGCTAATCAAATATATTTTTCTGAATGTGTTTTTATGGTGTTTATCTTCTTATCGCGCTACTGTCCAAAATTATTTCCCCTCCTCCGACATCATTATTCGGCTTCTGTTGCAAGAGTGTATATTTTAAAGGCAAAATGACCCAACAAGCATAAATGTTAAGACTGGATGATTTGTAAAATTTGGATGAAAAATATCATACAATTCACGATTTGGTCCTCGATCAATCTCAATGTCTCATCTCACTTTTCCTCTGTATGATTCTGAGGAAAATTAAAACTCAAAGTGTGAATTTGAAGTGCAGTAACTTTCGTCATGTTATCACTATATGTACATATATTGTTATTAATATTCTTATACAGGGTGATTTTTCTAGGGTATACGACTTTGAAATGAAACAAAGATGAGTTATTGAAATTGCACTGAAATTTACTCTCTCCGAAATTTAATCATCTGGCATAATAATTTAAATCTGACTTCGGGAGGATCAATTACCGATTACTTTTTCCAAGATATGAGGCCATAACATTCACTATTCTCTAAGTGGATAATCGTTTCGGTCTTATCGGCTTGAACTACACACAAAACAAAGTTGTTGGTTAATCTAACCAATTCTATTCAAAATTGTTGCTGTTCTTTTATGATAACAATATATCTGTTGGTTAAACTAACCAAGTAACAGTTGTAACTGAGCTATTAGTGTAAATTGTTCTTGCGGATTTTATAAAGAAACTAATTTCATTGATTAAAATAACAATTTCGTTTAGTAAATTTACTGCTGAGGTAAACTGTTGTTGTTGCAACAGTTTAAACTAACAATTCATGTTAGTTAAAATAACCATAAAAAGTGGTTTCACAACTTTTTCATTTTAAAATCTATTACTTTTCCACCAACATCGTTAGTTGAAATAACCAATTAGTTGAGGAAGTTTTTTTTTGTTTTTTTTTTGTAAACTCTCAGTTTATTTTAATTAATTGAATTTAGATTTTGCCCAATAAATAAGTTCAAATAACACAATTTTTGTGGTTGCTGCTGACCGAACACAAGACTACGATGCATAACATTATGAGTGCCACTTGGCAATCAGTCATGAAAACGTTGTGCAACTTTTCTGATCCGCATTAATGCGTGACTGAGTTACTTGTTTTCGGTTTGTCTCAATGGAACTAATTCTATTACAAAAATTGTTACTTTACAATTATCATTGTAGATATTTAACAGTTTTAATTGTACTTTAGCCACCAAACTTTTACCGTTATCATGTTGTTGGTAAATATTTTATTTTACAATTACTCATCGGTTGTTTTTACTATATGCTGTTGCTTGGTGATATTTTAACCAACAAAATTGGTTAAATGGATCGTAATTTACGCGAAAAAGATTTCTTAAAAATTGAGGGTTGGCAAATTCGAGGTTAGAAAGGAAATTGACTGTCAAATGCTAAAAAGTAAAACGTTTAGCTGTCAGCCTTTGACATTTATTTAGTAAAAAGTTGGAAACTTTTAAAAATGGAACTCTATTTCCTAAAAAAAAAAAATATTATTTCTGAATTGGCTGTTCGGAAAGCTGAATGAAAACAAAATACCCTTCTACAAAATAATCCTCGTTCTTGCTGCCTTAAAATGGCAGCTAAACTTACAGTGAATAAAATGTACTCAAGTCTGGAAGATCCTATATTTTTTGAAAAAAAAAAAAAAAGAAATCTGTACACTTGATTACAAACAGTTGGCGTTTTGAGATTGATTCCACTTGTTTTGTGGGATGTAAACTGGGACTGGCTGTTAAGAGTCGTGCGTGAATGACTCACTTTGCCACGATTTTCTTTATATTCCAACACACCGAATTCTGGTTTTACTCGATATTTTTTGACACAAGCACGATTTGATGCGATTTAAAAAGAAAAATTATATATCGTGCGATTTAAAACGGTTTGATGCGATTTAAAACGGTCTAAAAACAGTTGTATATTAATAAAAAAAAAGAACTGATATATATATATATATATATATATATATTTTTTTTTTTTTTTAATATATATATCCAGATGTTTTTATGATAGATGTATTTTAAAAAAATATACTTTATTCGAACAATTCGTATTCGATTAACTATTATTAGAAAATTGGAAAAGTACATCGATAACTTTTTATTTGAGTGATACATAATTCGATAGTTCGTAATCGAAAATTTTTATTGCAAATTTCTTAAAAATAATTTTCAACTGAAGGAATTAATTTTATTACGAAAATTTATGTTCGAGTAACTCTTATTCAAATAATTTTTATATGACCATTTTATTCGAATATTTTTTGAACGAATAATCTTTATTTGAATTTATGTAGTAAAACTATTTTTATTTGAAAATTTTGTTCTAATATATTTCTTCGAAGGACCTATAAAGAAACCAATTTTATTTGAGTACTTTATATTCGATTAACTTTTGCGATAAACGTTTATTTGAATGTTAATTCAATACTCGTAATCGAAAAGTTTTATTCCAAATTCTTTCAAAGATAATATTCAAGTGAAGGAATCAGTTTTATTACAATAAATTATGTTCGAATAACTTTTATTCGAAAATTTTTTACACGACAATATTATTCGAATTAGTTTTAAACGAATAATATTTATTCGACCATAATTTTTAAGATATATCTTATATTTGAATAATTTATATTCGAATAACGTTTATTCGAATTTTTTTATTAAACAATATATTCCATCGAAAATTTATTTTGTTTCAATGATATGGGATGGAAAAATACATGTTCCGAAAACTATTTATTACCTCGTTTTTTTTTTTCTTGAAATAATTTTTAATCGAAGAATTGAAGGAACCAATTTCATTTGAACACTCCCTGTTCGTATAGCTTTTATTCGAAAGTTTTTTATGAAATTATTTCATTGGAATATATTTGAACTGAATAATTTTTATATATAGCAAAACCAGTTTTTATTCGAAAACTTCTGTTCTTAATATTTATTGGAAAAATTTTTAAACAAATAAGTTTTATTTCAATAAAACTGATATTTAATATCAGCTGTAATTCACTTGAAATGGTAGACTCTAAGATATTTAAAAGTGTACCACAAAAAAGGGTGACATGAAAATATTTTCGTTTTGTCCAACAACCAAAAAAAAGGTATTTGTAGTTTTGCAAAAGCGCGGAGAAGGCAAATATCGGTAATAAATAGTTTTTAGAAAAAATAAAATATCCGCTTTTGAAGAAAATCAAACTAAAAAAAGCGCGAAAATAGCGTCATGACATCGATTTTCTTAAAAAAACTTGTTTCTTAGTTCTCTTAACTGCATTAAATTTTTAGTTTAATGTGTTTCGAAAGCGGGTAAAAATACTTACACGTTATGAGAAGATAAGAACATAGACCAAACCAACAACGGCTGCCATGCGACATATAAGCAACATTATTAATAACATTAAGTATACGCGCGCAAGCACAATACAACAGGATACAACATCGCGTCTCAGTATGTTCGACTGCACGGACATATTTTATTGATCGAAACACAACCCAGCAAAGAAAAAAAAAATCATCTGTAGAGCTGCCTCTTCAGCAATTGAAGCGACCATCGTGCACTTTTTTTGTCACGAATTCTTAAAGATCTTTATCGCGTCAACACAGGGTTAGGTGTACGTGTATGAGAGTCTTATGTTTCTTCTCAAAATAATGGTTTCGTCGACGTACAGAGATGAATGTGCACGTATTTGTGAGTGTCTGAATTAGTTAAAATATGTTCACAGTTTGTGGCACTTCCGGCTATAAGCATTGGCCTTGACAACCAGGCCAAAGACAGCTTTTGCTACGAATAATTTAAGCTTTTTTTGCATCAATTCTTTTATTAAATATTTCCATGCCGTCGTTATTTAATCTCCCCTGGTACAGTAAATGTATTACGTTGCTCTACGTAGTTTCCATTTTTGTCCTTTTTATTTCTTTTTTTCATTTCATTTGAAACAAAAGAGTAGCCGTGAGCACTTTTTCTATTAGCTGAAACAAAAAATAAAAAAGCCGATGCAGAGATCTCTTTTAGAAACTGTAATTTAATGTCACAGTTTAATCGCAAATTTTTAAGCATGTCACGGAACACAAATAAAAATTTCAACCAAAAAGCTGAACAGGCCAGGCGGCATACAAAATGTTTCCTCACTCAAGACTTTAATGGTTTGTTTGTGATCTGGGACGGCTCCTGCATATGCAATTTTCTCTTACTTGTTTCACGTTCATTATAATGCTGCTCCCTTTGAGACGTCTTGGAAAAATATATTTAAGATTTAAGGATTTGAGCTGCTGCAAAAGCACATCAGAATTCGAGCTCAATGTAAAAGGTACCGGGAAGAAAAGTAGTCCTGGCCAGGACACGGATTTTGTCAAACATCTAACCGTACACACCTGCTAAACTAAAGGCGATTTCTTTTGTAGAAAATGTGTAACATATTTTTACATCTCTTGTAATTTGTGGCAGTTTGAAGGATTTTTAAATTTAGGTTATTTTTCGTAAAGAATGATGAATTAATTTCTAATAAATTCTTTGTTTTCATATGACAGAATGTTGCCATTTTCTATTAAAAAGTGTACAAAATGTTGCACTTTATTCCAGAAAAGAAATCAACATAAGAAAAGATACAAAAAGTGAACTGTAGTCATTTTGTATCGCGGTATTTATTTCTATAATTTTAACAGGTCAATGGTTCGAAAAAAGTTTCTAATTCAGAAAGACATAATAAGTATGCTTAAGCGTAAGGGGGGAGAGTCAGCATCAGTTTATATACTCAACAGCTGTTTTCGAAAGCCGCTACACTTTCTTCATCACAACTAATATTTATTTCCACTTCATTGGATGTGATAACACTTTCTATTTGCACCGATATTATTATGAAAAGGAATATGAGAAGTGTATGAATAAACCGATGGCAAAACACTTTCGTTAAGGCCTCCGGTTATGCCGTTTGATTATTTTGCTGAATTTGCTGCAAGTTTCTGAAGGCAGACATATTTGGTGTGAGTTTTCATAATAAACGTTTTTGCCCGTTTTTTGGATTAGAATAGTCCCATACGGGACGGTGTATCGACATTAACGCTGTTAATGTTGTTCTCCACTTGGTCAATTGTTTCGGCTTTAGACTATTGGCTTTACACATTTCCACAGCAAATAGTCTAGCGCAATAACACCGCACGTTCCTGGAGGCCAATTCAACGGTCCGGAGTGCGAAAATCTGCGCTAACCCAACGTTTGCTTCAATAAATCAATTGTAGCACGAACTGTGTGATATGTTGCACCGCCTTATTGTAACAGTACACTGAGGGAAAAAAGACGTTACAAAATCAACAACGTTCGTGGTCAATTTTGCACCCTACGTTGTTACTTATTTTTGACCACGCTTGTTATCAATTTTTAAACGAACGTGTTCAAATTGAAAACAGTATGTTGTCAAATATTGGTACTTGACAACGCACGTTTTCAACTTGTTAACGAATGTGTAAAAGTTGACAACGCTTTGTTGTCAAATTTTGAATTTTGACAACGCCGGTGTCAATTTGTTAACGAACGTGTACAAATTGACAACGCTTTGTTTTCAATTCGTACGCGTATATTATCGGCTATGTTTTTATTATTATTGTTTTACCAAAAGTGAAAAGACGCGTGTGTAGAAAAATAGTAATAAAATGAATAATATCGACGAAAATAACTTGCTAGAGCTACTGGAAGTAAATGGTAATATCATCGCTGTCGGTGATACGGGTATTCCAATCGAAAACGTGGCTGAAGATAGTAAAGACGACATAAAACTTAAGGAATTCTTGAAAAACATTAATAATAGATTCCAATTTTAAAATTTAAATTTAAAAGGTAAGTAAATCAAAAATTTTAAGACTTAGTTGGAACTTTACACATACAAAAATAACTATAATTGAAAATTGTAAATGTTTTAGCATCACAGGTAACATTTCGTAGCTTGCCATACATAAAAAAGGAAGACTTGAAGGAAGTAGTCCCGCCCTTAGGGCTGCGTGTAGGGTTTAGAGAAAAGCTCTTTACATGGAAAAAACGGAGGTATGTATTATAGTGTAATGTGTGTGAAGATAAATTTAAATTTAACTAGCCGAGACACAAACCGAAATTTGTACCAAACCTGTTCTGCAGTTAGCAGAGCTCTGTTAACTACTTAACAGTTCGAGCAAATTTTGACTAAATTCACGTATAGACCAAAATCCAGGAATTGGAACACAGTCAGTGTGCAGAATACATGACCCAAAGGATACTTGATGGCCCAGAGAGTCCTTTATATAGCAGAAAAGGTCTGATGTCTGAAATAATTTTGGAACTTTAATAATATCAATTTAAAAAAAATTCTCTTGAAAAGTGTGCTTGGCAGGATTAGTGGCCATTGTGGGAAAATGGGAAATACTACCAATATGCCACTATATACAAATGATGGTCCAGAGAGCCCTTTATATAGCAGAAAAGGTCTCATGTCTGAAATAATTTTGGAATTCGAGTAATACCGGTTTTAAAATTTTGTTTCTCTAGAGGATCAGTGGCCACTGTGGGGAAATGGGAAATACTACCAATATGCCACTATATACAAATGATGGTCCAGAGAGCCCTTTATATAGCAGAAAAGGTCTCATGTCTGAAATAATTTTGGAATTCGAGTAATACCGGTTTTACAATTTTGTTTCTCTAGAGGATCAGTGGCCACTGTGGGGAAATGGGAAATACTACCAATATGCCACTATATACAAATGATGGTCCAGAGAGCCCTTTATATAGCAGAAAAGGTCTCATGTCTGAAATAATTTTGGAATTCGAGTAATACCGGTTTTAAAATTTTGTTTCTCTAGAGGAGCAGTGGCCACTGTGGGGAAATGGGAAATACTACCAATATGCCACTATATGCAAATGATGGCCCAGAGAGTCCTTTATATAGCAGAAAAGGTCTGATGTCTGAAATAATTTTGGAACTTTAATAATATCAATTTAAAAAAAATTCTCTTGAAAAGTGTGCTTGGCAGGATTAGTGGCCATTGTGGGAAAATGGGAAATACTACCAATATGCCACTATATACAAACGATGGTCCAGATAGCCCTTTATATAGCAGAAAAGGTCTCATGTCTGAAATAATTTTGGAATTCGAGTAATACCACTTTTAAAATTTTGTTTCTGCTATATAAAAGGCTCTATGGACCATCAAGTATCCTTTGGGTCATGTATTCTGCACACTGACTGTGTTCCAATTCCTGGATTTTGGTCTATAAGTGAATTTAGTCAAAATTTGTTTTGAACTGTTAAGTAGTTAACAGAGCTCTGCTAATTGCAGAATAGGTTTGGTACAAATTTCGGTTTGTGTCTCGGCTAGTTAAATTTAAATTTATCTTCACACACATATGAAAATCCAAATATTGTCTATCCTCTACGTTATTCATAAAAAGTATTTTGTGCTTATAACTTTGTTATTAGACAAATTTCTGAAGTAAAAGTAAAATATTTTTTATGAATTATTGGTACTTTTTATGGAGTGACACAAATTTATATCACAACAACACTAGAACATATATTAATTAATAAAACTGTTTCTAGATTATGTGATAGGGTGACCGTTTTCAAAATATTTCAATCAAAACCGGAACTGACCAGCAGTAATAATTTCTCTAGTCGATTATTTTGAAAATACAAGTAAAAATTAAACAGTTATTAAAGTGAAAAGAAACTTCATTTATTCGAGCATTTAAAATATGTAACAGGACATGGTCACACGGTAATGATATATGCATACGTGTATCGCCGGCGAAGATATAAAAGTAATGGGTGTTTTTTATAGAATGACACTAGTTTAAATCTCAATAAAACCAGGAAATATATTCTTAATATCAATGAAACGGTGTCTGTTTGAAAGGAAATTTTATTAAATTCATTTTTAAATATGATTTCTGGCATATGGCCGCCACGGCTGGCGCGTAGAAGACGCCATCTGGAACACAAATTTCCTTTTTGCGGCCGTATTTCGACAAATGACTTAATATAACCCCGAAAGAAAATAATCCAATAGAGCTAAATCGCACGATCTATGTGCGCAATAAATTGCTCCATTACATACGATTTATTTTTTCATCAAAAGTTTCTTTGAGTAAATCAACTGTAGCGCCCACAAAATTAATGCCGCGTAATTGAAATACGAAAAAATTACGAATCATCATCCCATTGACAGCAACATTCTGACCATCACCGTTTTTTAAGACATATCCGCCAATGACTCCTCCAGCCCATAAAACACAACAAACAATAATTTTCTGTGGTACTTCGACAACAGCTTGTGGGTTCTGCTCACTTCAAATGTTATAATTTTGCTTCTTTACGTACCCATTGAAATAGAAATGGGCTTCATAGGAAATACAACTTTGAATGGATGAGTTGGAAGAGTAGAACAATTATTTTGATTAAAAATTTCAAAAATTTTTTTTCCACGCGTTGTGGCGTAAGTCAATTCATAATGAAATTTCAAAGCAAAACTAAACAAAAAGCAACAATCAGCTGTTTAATGGGTGCTCAAATAAACCAGTGATGCCAATACTACAAAAAAACACGCTGTATATCAATTGTTTTATATAAAAATTTCATAAATGTTTTTCAATTCAGCTACAAACAAATACAAACAAGAATGTTTTCTTCGAAATAAAAATATATTTCTTACAAAAACTACAAACAACTTCCAATTCTTGTGTGAATAAAATAAGTTCTTATTCAATCGCTTCCTGATAAGTCGAAAATGCAGACTCATTTGGAATACTTTAGAAGTAAAGAAAATGGCTGAATTTCTTTTTACTGGGAAGCTAAAGGATATACAACAAGACCTGGAGTCCTCGCGTCAATGTCAAAAAAACTGGCACGCAATTTACTAGCACGGGACTTAAAATATTATGCATTTAAGGACTCTGCGAGTTTCGTTCTCATCATGTTTAGCTGGTCGCTTTGTATAAGAGTATATTTTTATTTTTTTTTCTAACTCACACTTTGTGCAATATTATTATTATTTCGCCTGAGGCGACTTTAATAACCCCGTAGTGCTCGAAAAGTGGTCATGTTTGAACTACTGCATTTGTAGCATATTTTAATTGTTTTCAAGCGCTCTGTAGTAGAGAAACGATCGCCGTACTTTATTAATAAAATTCGCACTTAATAAATAACTCTTCAAATGACAGATATGTAACAGCTGATAGCCTTGCCAGATCGCTGGTTTTTTAATTTATTTAATGGAAAACAGCCAACAGCAGCAAAATATTTGTGTTATAAGAACTAATTGTTAGCGACTAATTTTACTCTGCAAAAGTATGGAATAAAGAATTTAGGAAGCAAAAACGAAAACAAAATGATTATACAGATAATTGTCTACCATAAGAAGGGCACAACTTGAAATCCTATTTAATACTTCTTTCTCCCCGTTGAAGAAATGTAATACAATTCGCATTAAAACGTCTTTAACATAAATAATTTAGCAATACTACTGCCAACAATAAACAGATATTCTAACAGTTTTTGTTGTGGCTCAAAAAGAAAAGTTTCAGTAAATATGATTATAAAAGAAAAAGGTTTAAGTGGCGAAGAAGAGAAAAAAATTCAATTTGATTTGAGAAATTCAATTTTCAGGATTCCTTGACAAAGAACTTTTCCAACTTCATGGGACAACACAAATGCTCGTTAACTGACAAAGATGTACTTGCATATGTATGCGTAAGCAGTCGACTTGTGCTACAAATTAATTGGTTACATGTTGCATATATTTACAAATCTCTAAAGTCTATATAGACTCTAATACCCTGCAGTTCTGAAAATTGTTACATGTCATGATAATACAAATTTAATACAATATTTCAAATTGAAAAAATTTTGCCCATTTTGTTAAATGACGTATGACGTTTACTTTATGAATCGATATGATAAATACATTGAGACATTAACTATTGGAAATTGGTCTGATGATCAGCGGGAAAGTTGAAAGAGTTTTTCAATGGATACGATTCATCGATCAATCTTATCAAATCAATCAATTAGTTGCTCCTCTACACCAGTCACATCGGCAACAAGTGCGGGGTTAGAAAAGAAACGCCTGGGCGTATTTCCAACGTTAGTAGATCTGAAGATGTACCTGTAACAGTTTGAGCTCTCTTGCCATCTAACGTTGTAAATACGAAATTATGCTTGATCGAAAATTGCTTTCCGCTCACTTCAACTTCGGTATCTTTCAAAGCAGCAAAATCTTGTTGATGACGGACTTTTATTTCGCCACTTTCTTCTTGAGAAATCGTCTGTAGACTTAACGGTTTTATCGCTTACATCAGCACTTGCCTGAGAGTATGCTATATTTTTGTAATTTATTTAAATTAAAAATTTCATGAATTTGGAGAAAAATTTTATGATTTTATAAAAGATTATTAATTATTTAAACTTTTTTTTAAATTGATTAAATGGAATATTAGCTTTCATTTTATTATAGCGGGAGCTTTTTTTCCTCCCAGGAAGTTTGCAATCACGGCACATTATTGAACAAATTTTTTTCTATCATATCTTTTAAACCATATGAGCGAACTTTATAATTTGTTTATTTTTAATATGCAGAAAAGGCTATATTTGAAGAAAATCACTATTTAAATCAGAGCAATAAAACTACCTTACGTACAAACACCATAGAAGTGCGTAAGCAGTTTTCAATATTTTGAACCCAAATTTACATGTAACTTGAGTTCATTATTTCAAAGACAAATAAACGTCTTTTTGGGATACGATTAATGGATTCTTCATACTAAATCTATTTTCTACAAGACGGCATCATTACACATTTAAATGTTATGTTTCGAAAAAAGTGCTTATTGCACAAAAAATCCCACTGTGCAGCGTACTGATAATAATAAGGAAGAGTCTTTTTGGGGAAAAGCCAAAGTCATCACAACAAACAAAAAAATTAGTTTTTAGTAACTTAATTTTGTAAACCAAAAATAATATAACGAAAAGTTATTTGTTGGGTGGTTAAGCAATGTCTATGCGTTTCATTGGCGCTTTGTACCAAATCGTCAGAAGACTTTAATCACAGTTTCAAACTTCTCAACTTCTTAAAAGACTTCTATAAACCATCTGAGAATTCTGTTAATAAATTAACTATAAAAACTTAAAATGATTTTAAAAAATCACATTATAATAAGTGTAGTTGGTTATGAAACTTATACAAACCAAAACCCAACAAACAACTTTTATTCAATTTAAAAAAACTATTCTAATATCGTTTTTCAGATCGTCTATTATCAGTTTCTTCTTTTATACGAGTTTCTTTTGCAGAATTTATTTTCTATGGCAGGTACAAAAGAGATACGATGCTTTTGGTCCACTTTTGTTTCACATTTCCCACCCAGCAATTGACTTCCAAGCTCGGGCAAAACTTCATAAACCTGAAACTTCAGCCGTGGCAGTCATATGCCAGAAGAATTCATCTCTCTTTTAATCCACTTCAAAGTTCGGGATCTCTATAAAAAACAGTCTTCAAAATGTCAATAAAAATAATCTTCAACGAAGAGGATTCTTATCAACATTTCAACTCATTCATTCTCAATAGAAGTTTTCACTAGGCTGATCTTGTGTAAGCTCAAATTTCGTTGGTGCCACTATTTACCAACTGCCGTATTTATAAAAAGTAGTAAAATACGAGTAAAAGATCGGATTCGGATTTATTTCATTTCTGCTCAAAAAGTTTTATTTGTATTGAAAAACTTTACAAAATTGTGTTGGAAAATAAGCTTGATGGGATTAAATTGTTGAATTAATTGATTGGCCGCACAAAATTATGCTCTTAAGTGTCCCACAACAATCTCCAATTATGCTCCGATCTTTCATGATTTTGCTTAAATATCCGAAAAAGAAAAATAGTTGTTTATTAATAAAATCATAAAAATATTACTAGATCTTTATAACTTTTGCTTTTATTGCATTCATTCTGTAGAATACACTACATGTGTATTCAATATAAGTCAACTAAAAAAAATTTGTAAGCCCTGAATTAACAAAAAAAAAAAAAAAAAAAAATGGAATATTTAAGTCAAACTCAAACAATTTATTTAAAAGCAAAAAGCTCTCAATCGACTTCCAAATTAGTTCCTCCGCATGGAGTTCAAATTGTAAGCTTTTATGCCCAAGCAAAATGTAAAACGATTCTTGAAGAAACATATTAATTTCCGAACTCTGTAACTCTTCACAAAACAGTTCAAAAAATGTGTTCTTAAATTTAGATCTGGAAAATTTCATGAAAATCAAAAGCGATAGACGCATGTTTCGGTGCGATAGAAATTCAGATAAATAAATTCGAAAATTACACGCACCAGCATGTTCCAGTCAGAGATGAATCAATATTATTTCCAACGGTTTTGTCCGTATATAAGAAATCAACTTACCCTGGCATGATTTCCAGCAATTGCTTTTGCTGACAAACTGGTTAAAACATTCTTTGGTTCTATAAGGTACACACTTGCCGTTGACAAACGTGTACGCCTCATAACTCTTCTCCTCTTCAGTAGCTCTAAGTGCGTACGGAGCCGATGTGCATCTGTAATCTAAAATTGAAAATATGTTGCAGTGCAAACAGCTTCATATTAAAATAATTGTTTAAGTGCCGTCTACATAAACTGCAGCAGCCGGCGATATTATTTTTAATATGACAGTAGAGATTTTCATTAACTAATAAACTCTTTTTGAGGTTTTTTAATCGAAAGCATTACCCGCGAATTGAGTACAAAAATAGTTGCGACAATTATTTACTGACATTCAGACAAAAATATTTTATCTGAGAATAAGTAAGCAAATACAACGAAAATGACGACTGTTCTCTAAAGATCATAAATATTTCTAGTGTTTGTCTCTCTGAGATAAAAAATATCACGAAAGCAGAGACTTTTGCGAATATTTTTAACTCAAATACTATTCGGGTTAGAATCGTCAGAAACCAGAATTTATAGTGATTTTAAAAATATAAGAAATAAATATTTTCCAAAGAAAAAATAAGACTTCAGATGAAATTGTTACAAAAAGAGTTTAATTTTACCGTCAGAAAATAGATTTCTTTTAAGGAGTTTTATTTTTCCGTTTAGAAATGAGTCTTCCAAAAGGAGTCTTTTTATTTCTAGCAAAAAACAGAAAGTGTTTTATTTTTCCGTCCAATTTGTTTTCTTTCTTAGTTTGATTATAACTACTGCGTTAACTTCCTTTTTATATAAAATGAGTTTTGCTTTCCGACCAGAAAAATAAAACTCTTCAAATCGGTTTAAAATAAAACTGCTTCAGAGTTTAACTTTATGATGAAAAAAGGACTCTTTTTTTGAAATTTTCATCCGAGCTTTTGTTTTTACGGGGAAATTTAACCGCTAAAAAATTGTAGTGAAAATATTTTTTTAATATCATTTATAACCGTTACGGTCCCTGGTATAGGGGAGTCAAAAGAAAAGTTATATACAGTGAGTTTTCCTTACGTTGTTTTTCACCATGACATGCCATACCACAGGCTCTTCGGTGTGGGAATTGGTTAGCAAAATGACCGGCTTCGTAGGAAATGCAGAGCCCATTCCAGTACGTGTAAAATTTACTACCTTTAAGTGTATGATCAACTTTAAATGGGAAACGTTTCCCGTTACATCTGCAATCTAAAAGTGAAAATATGTTGCAAACCGTTTTATATAAAATTCAGTTTTTATGTACCCCGTTCACATGCTGCAGCACTCAGCGAAATTATTATTATTAGAAAAACCAAGAGTTTCATTTAATAAACTTTTCTTTAACACTTTCAGCAACGATAAAACTTTTGACTGTTTCTTAATCGCAAATACTGGCAGTTTATATACCTGCGGATTGAGTACAAAAAGAACTGCGTCAAAAAAGAAACTGCGTACAAACAGATATACTCTGACATTCAGACAAAAATAGTTTTATCTAAGAATAAGTAAATAAATACAACCAAAATTACTTATCTCTAAAGATCATAATATATATATTTTTAGTTTTTGTCTCGCTGAAGTTTCTGAACAAACTCTTATCGTAAAGAAACCTTGAACATAAATAAAATGTAAAATAAATAAATGTAAAAAATAAATATTTTTTAAAGTAAAACCAACGAGTTTTTATTCGGTAGTACAAATAGTTCGAATAAAATATTGTATTTTCCAACAGATTTTCATAAATAATGCTTCAAACACAATTTGGACGAACGACGAATTTTTCGTAACGAATATTTTTATAGAAGAAAAGTCTTGTTTTTCGAGTGGAGTAGCGGGTAAATTAAAACTATCACACCCCCATATAAACACAGATTCAGCAAAAGGGCCCGTTGCAGTTGTGCTTCGCCTCGATATTCTCTTGCATGCGGATAAAAATAGAATAATTTCCAATTATTTGTCTGATAGAGAAACAAGAGTACGAGCTCAACGTTCGAATTTCAAAAATGCTTTTGATTTAATCGAGCGTTCGTTTGAGTTCGTATTATTTATGAAAGTGTTGGAAAATATTGTATTTTATTCGAACTATTTGTACTACCGAATAAAAATTCGTTCGTTTTATGTTCAAATATTTTTTTAAAATGATTATTTCCATCAAAATTAATTTCCATAAAAACATTTTATTCAAGTTGAAGGTTTCTTTACGATAAGAGTTTGAGCTGATATTTTTTGTTACTGCCGTAATTTTTGTTGTATTTGTTTACTTATTCTCAGATAAAATATTTTTGTCTGAATGTCAGTAAATAATTGCTTTTGTCGCAACTTTTTTTGTACTCAATCCGCGGGTAATGCTTTCGATTAAAAAACCTCAAAAACAGTTTATTAATGAAAATCTCTACTGTCATATTAAAAATAATATCGCCGGCTGCTGCAGTTTATGTAGACGGCACTTAAACAATTATTTTAATATAAAACTGTTTGCGCTGCAACATATTTTCAATTTTAGATTACAGATGCACATCGGCTCCGTACGCACTTAGAGCTACTGAAGAGGAGGAGAGTTATGAGGCGTACACGTTTGTCAACGGCGAGTGTGTACCTTATAGAACCAAAGAATGTTTTAACCAGTTTGTCAGCAAAAGCAATTGCTGGAAATCATGCCAGGGTAAGTTGATTTCTTATATACGGACAAAACCGTTGGAAATAATATTGATTCATCTCTGACTGGAACATGCTGGTGCTCGTAATTTTCGAATTTATTTATCTGAATTTCTATCGCACCGAAACATGCGTCTATCGTTTTTGAATTTCATTGAATTTTCCAGATCTAAATTTAAGAACACATTTTTTGAACTGTTTTGTGAAGAGTTACAGAGTTCGGAAATTAATATGTTTCTTCAAGAATCGTTTTACATTTTGCTTGGGCATAAAAGCTTACAATTTGAACTCCATGCGGAGGAACTAATTTGGAAGTCGATTGAGAGCTTTTTGCTTTTAAATAAATTGTTTGAGTTTGACTTAAATATTCAATTTTTTTTTTGTTTTTTTTTGTTAATTCAGGGCTTACAAATTTTTTTTAGTTGACTTATATTGAATACACATGTAGTGTATTCTACAGAATGAATGCAATACTTTTTAAAGTTATAAAGATCTAGTAATATTTTTATGATTTTATTAATAAAAAACTATTTTTCTTTTTCTGATATTTAAGGAAACCCTCGACAGATCGGAGCATAATTGGAGATTATTGTGAGACACTTAAGAGCATAATTTTGTGGTGTGCGGCCAATCAATTAATTCAACAATTTAATCCCATCAAACTTATTTTCCAACACAATTTTGTAAAGTTTTTCAATACAAATAAAACTTTTTGAGCAGAAATGAAATAAATCCGAATCCGATCTTTTACTCGTATTTTACTACTTTTTATAAATACGGCAGTTGGTAAATAGTGGCACCAACGAAATTTGAGCTTACACAAGATCAGCCTAGTGAAAACTTCTATTGAGAATGAATGAGTTGAAATGTTGATAAGAATCCTCTTCGTTGAAGATTATTTTTATTGACATTTTGAAGACTGTTTTTTATAGAGATCCCGAACTTTGAAGTGGATTAAAAGAGAGATGAATTCTTCTGGCATATGACTGCCACGGCTGAAGTTTCAGGTTTATGCAGTTTCGCCCGAGCTTGGAAGTCAATTGCTGGGTGGGAAATTTTAAACAAAAGTGGACCAAAAGCATCGTATCTTTTTTTTAACCCGCCATAGAACATAAATTTTATTATATTCAAGACTTAAATTGAATAATATCGATTTTTATCTGAAAGGAACTGTTTGACTCCTCGGAAGTCGCTCACTGAACAGAACACTGAACAAGGTTTTTATGCGCTTGTTAAAAGCTTTACTTTTTATTGTGCCTCCAGGCGTATACTTAATATTGCTAATGATAATGCGTATGCCACAGTGCACGCTCATGTTTTGTTACTTTTATTATTTTTCTTTTTATTATTTCAAGATTAAAATTTTATTATATCGACTCACATCTGAAAGAACTTTTTCGTTCCTTAAAACACAATATCTTTCAACAGAATTTTAAAATGTAATTTTAGTGGAAAAAATAAATTTCAAACAAATTAATTATTTATACTTAAAGAACATAAATTCGAATCAACTCTTTCTACTTCTACATAATTTCAGATTAAATTAAGTGGGTGATGCCTTAGAAATTAATATTTGACTTGAAATCTACGTATCGTCATTTTGGGTCTTTTTATTTGCTTCAAACTGTATTTCACTGGCAAATATACAAGTCCTGCATATTAAACAGTCGGTTGGTAGTTTTATTACGGACTGTCTGTTAATATTCCACATTTTAACTTCATGTTGCGGCAAAATAAATAGCGCAACATGGTTTTTAGCAATTGTGAGCAGTGGTTGGTTTACAATAGAAAGTGAAAGCAAAAACTCAAAATTACAAACAGGATATATATTTTACATTTACAAAATACAGGGTTAGAATTTTTGGATATGGAGAAGTTATTAAGATTTACTTTCTACACAAGAAATTATGTAAATAGGGGAGCATTTCATTGCTCCTCTTCAAAAGTAACGGAAGACGTGGAGTTGTGCACTATCTGCATATCATTATCGAATATATCATTATATCGAATATATCTGATCCGCAATAATGAATCGTTGGTTTTTTGTAGCTGCTGTTGGCCTGGTTGGAAGACGAGGATGCCATTTATAGTTAAATATTACCGGGGGGGGGGAGTTTACTACTCTCTCTTTCGTAGGGACTGTAGCAAAAATTAGCCCGCACACTGAATAATAAAACTGATTTTTCACATCCGGTATCTTGTCTTTGCTAGTTACGCCACAATGCACTCCTTGATTGGTCTAAGTCAATGACCAGCAACTGGCAGTGAAAAAGAGAGTGGAGTTAAATCAGGACTTATAAGTGCTGGTACTTCATACTTGTAGTAGAGTCATGACGATCTACATCAAAACGTTACTTTTTGAAAAACCTCTGATGAAAGTCATTTAAATTACATTGTTTCGAGTAGAGAATATTGTCGAAAACGAGCGTTTAGTGAATTGCGGCACAATTCTATTTAAAACGCTCTTTTTGAATACAAACCACTGATCGAATACATGGGAATTGCATTGGTTTGATCGGAGGTTTTCGTCGCCACAGCTCTAGTGTGAAAGTACTCAGCATGGCTCATGTTTGATTCATAAATCCATCTACTGCGAGTTCTTGTTGGTGTGAGTACACCAGACAGGTTTTATTCCGATGATTCGTACTCACGCAGAGCCGTGTAACACTATCCTACACAATAGTGCGACCTGCCAAGTAGAGGTCCTTTAAACGCTTGAACTTGACATTTAAATTGGTTTGATCAGACGTTTTTGTCAAAAAAGGCCGTTTGACATGTCTGCTAAAAGTATTGTGTCAGATTTCTTATACAAATTGTTCGATTTCAAAATTTTTTAAAAATTATAATATAAATCCGATCAGATGCTTTTGCATCGCCATTGTGAAGCAATTACTTAAATTCGATCAGGTTTGTGTAGGATTTTCTTGTAACTAAATCTTGCGATTGCGCAGGCTTTTCATACAAAAAATTGCATGAATGACTTTAAATATCAAAAACACCACTATCGGACGTAAATTGTTAATGTTTATATCGTTGGGTTTTTTCTGAATGGGAATTATTTTTGAAATCTTCCATTCAGATGGAAAGTACGAATTATTTAGACAGTTGTTAAAAATTATTGTTAAATACTCAAAAGCTTTCATTGGTAGTTTTCTTATTATAAAATTTGAAACATTATCTAAACCAGATGATTTTTTGTTCTTGATATTTTGTGAAATAACTACTGATTCGTCCAAAGTCACAAGTTCTGAAAAATTTGTGTTATTATGAGCTGTTGTATCTACATTGAATGAATATTTATAGTCGGGAGTACTATTAATGATGTTGTTAACCGTTTCATCAACTTGTGGGGTGTAACCACTGGGTGTAGAACCTTTATAAATTTCCGAAAAGTGTTCTTTTAATTTTCCTAGTCCAAGATCAACATTCTCTATAATTTCATTATCAATAGAAATATAATTTAATCTTGTGTTCTTCTTGTAACCTAAAATATTATATATTTGTCTATGAGCTTTTGGTCCCGGCTTAATATTTTCCATTTTCCTAGTAAAAATTGCAAACTGTTCTAATTCAACTTGTTTTTCTATCATTGTGCTTAAAAGTTGTATTTGTTTAGATAAAATTATATAATCTGGGTCTCGACGGTTTAAGGTTCGATGATAAATTCTCTTTACATTTTTTTTGCCAATTGTATTTAATCTTAAAAAGGTTTGTTATGTTCTCTGACACCAGGTATTTCCTACGATTCATATTTACTTCCTCAGAATGAATGTTAGTAAAGTTTCTTAATGTTAGTGAAAAATAATTTACCTGATCACCAATCTCTGGTATAGAAAAATTTCTAGTCGAAGACGGAAAATGACTTAATAGATTGTTTCTTATATCATTTTGAAAATTATTCCAATTGGTATTTTTGAAAGAATTACAGTTTGCTGGGGGGACCAATAAAATTTCAAAATTTTCGAGATAAATATGGAGTTTTAGAGGATAGTGATCTGAAAAAGATGGTAAACTAGATATTCTAAAATTAGAATGTGTAATACTTTTTTAGATTTGGGCTTATAAGAAAGTGGTCAAGAAAGGATGTTCCATTCTGGTATGATGGATGACTGTCACATATCCGAACAAGATCTACTGGATTGTTTTCTAAAAAGTTAAAGAAAATATTACCATTGGAATTAAACGTTAAGTCACCCCAACTATTATGTTTTGAATTGAAATCACCTCCTATAAATGTCCCATCATAATAATAAATATATTATAATAAAAACGCAATATATTTAATCCGCTGTTTAATGTTTGGGCATTACAGTTGCAAGGTAAATAAACCGATCCAATCAAAAACTTTTTTAAAATACTATTAATTCTTATATCATCTTCGGCTTATTGAAACGATCGATCCTACATTGAAAGTTAAAAATTCGAAGCCATTCTGGGACATATTAATTATTTAATTCAGTTAATAGACAAAGACAATGTTGCTTTGCCTCCTCCCTTGTAAATTTTCTGTAATCTTTAAGAAAATTAGAAAGTTTATCTTCTATAGATAATGTTTCTGTAGGACAAAGAATTTTAGCAATTTTTAAAAATTCTTTTATAATTGGAGAATTCGAGGGCTTTTGTTGAACTGGTTTGAAATTATTATTATGAAAATGACTAGCAAATGATTTACCTTCTTTTATGAAACTGTTGTCCTGTAAAATATCAAAAACATTTTTTGAAATTTTATTCCATTTTTTAATGGCTTCTTCTCTAACTTTTGATTTCATTTGAACGTAATTCAAATAAGCAGGGCACCCCCTATAACAGTAAACAGTTATTGCAAAATGGTAAATTATCTTCTGACGTTGCAAATTTACCTTCTCCTGGTCCATGATTTACTTCACATTTGACACATTTGTATGGTCTATTGCAATTGTTTGACATGTGGCCCCATTTTTGACAACGCCAGCACTGAACTTCTTTAGAATTCTTTTTTGGAGACTCCCGAAAAATTCTTTGATTTAAGATATATCTTATGTTGGTCATTTGATTAATATTTCTTCCAACTTTTAATTTAACAAGAAATAAACCTGTATCCACTTCATTCTTTTTTGAGAATGCAGTTGTGAATTTTGAAACAGACTCTATCGTGTCTGGAATAATTGAATCTAATTAATTTTTAATGGATATTAAACTAGTTTTAAAATACAATCCTCGAATAATTATATTTTTGCATTTTTTTTTTTCTATTGGTGTAAAAGAAAATGAATCGATATTTTTTCCTCTTAAAAGTTGCATCATTTCTTCGTGTATTTGGTAATCTTTTAAAAATAATTTAGCTTTAGTACGATTTTTATTAATTATTTTAAAATCAATTTTTTTTGAGTTTAATTGTTCAACGAGATTTTCGATATTCACATAATTTAAGAATATAGGAGGACAATATGAAGATTTTTTTCGATACTTCACTTTTAGAATCATTTGAACTAGATTTATCAATTGAAGATTGAATGCTTTCTTTTTGAATATTTAACTCTCCTAAAATTGAAAATCTATTTTCGGAATGTTGATTGGGTTTACTTGTTTGTGTTTCGTGTAAATTTTTAAGATTTAAATCTGATAGATCTACCTTATTACTATTAGTCCATTTTTTTTTTTTTTTTGTTGTTGTTGACTTCTTGGAATTCTTCCTCACTTTCTAATATTTAAAAATTGTCATGTATTATCTGGTTTTCGAATACTTCGTTGGTTTCTCTGGTTGCATATTAGTTTTTGGCATTTCTTCGTCTTGTTCTTCTAATGGAATTAACCTTGACGAACTCAGAATTGTAGAATTGCTATTTTCTTTAAAAACTTCACGGTTCAAAGACACTGCTTCAAGATTATTAAGAGGTACATTATCTTTTGTATTATTGAAGATTTTATTCGAATTCCTGGTTCTGTTGCTAGAATCAACGATATTTGAATTTGATTTCTTCTTGATCGATTTATCAGGAGGTAAATCATTGTCCAAAATAGACTGATTAATGTCCATTGGTTTTGTAATACAAATTACAATTCTTATATGAAATATTTGAAATTATTTGTATAAGTATGAAAATTATTTTATTGAATATTTTTTTAATTTTTTTTATTAGACAAAAACACGTCCGCTTGCTTCAACTAATTGAATTCGAATCTCTCAGAAACTGATATTTAAAAAGCAGACTCTCATCGTGTAGACGCGAAGTTTCTTTGCAACTAGCAAACGATTACCCTATATTTCGTTTACACATTAAAGAGCTGCGCAAAATTTTCGCACATATCGAAGCATTTTTCGATACAAATTTGTTAGTGCTGGTGTGTGTGCAAAACAAATAGAATATCAAAGCAAACGTACGGCAATAAAGTAAACAAACGGCAAATCATAGCAAAAACAGTGAGTACACTAAAACATGTTTGCAATTGATTTTCCAAATTACATGACTGGTATGTTGTGTTACAATCAAAACATTCAAACATGTTTTGAATGTTCTACTTCATTTTTATCCTGATTCAACTTCATATTGCTTCAATATTTAAGATTTTTAAATTTAACTCTTTAAGATAAACAGCACAACAGAAGAAACGAATCTTTCGGAAGCCACTATATTCGCATCGTCAGTGTGTTTTTAATATATCAGCGCTTGTTAGGGCATTTCCGCACAGGCAAAAAGTACAGTTTCAGAGCAGACTTGGATGTTCTTCATTCATCGCATGGTTGCACTTGACCGCCTGCTTAATATGAATTGATATATTAGAGCAGGATCGAACCGACTTTCTCGTTTAAAACGATTTCTTCAATAACTTGAGTCTATGTGAAAACACAAATTAAATGTAATTTTTATAAAAAGTTTCATTGAGAATTTTTGTCTGAATGCCAGCCTCCACAAAAAAAGCACCAAAACTAATATTACAAAACACCGAACAACAACTTTAAAAATTTTCGCATCCATGAATCGAAAAAGCACTAAAATCGGCACTAAAAGCACTTTGTTGACAACGCTGAGTATTTGTTTTATAATGAGAGAGTAACATACACCATCTCTAACTCTCTCTCTCTCTCTTTGATATTGCTGAGAATGCTTGTCATGTTCTTGAATCCATTCTTTTTTATAACACATTAGGTTCGTTTTCCCGACGAAAATTCTCCGAAGCTTTCGAGCGGTACCAGCAGATCTTGCCAAACTTTTTTTGTAATAAAGCCTATAGTCTCACTTAGTAAACCAAAAACACAACGTATCAAAATTCCAATCCAGTCAAAAGTTATAGATTTTAGATTGCCTTCTCGCGAAGCGGTCCACTGTACGACGTCCAGAACATGTTATTCGCAGCAAAAATAAAAAACTCAAATAATTCCGCTTTATATTACTTTTGTCAAACTTAATGATCAGTAATTAGTTCAGCTTTGTAATACACGTACTCACACATACATACACACATGCACGCATCGATCCACATATTGTCACTAAGTCAGTCGTATTAAACAGACAAATTTTAAAGACGTGAACGTCTTCGTTTATTAATGTAGAAATAATGCTTAAATCTTAAACTTTGTTATTATTTTATATTCTAATTGAAGCAATAGTTGGTTGCTGTTATGCGATCGCACGATCTCAAATAAATTCTCTTAAAACTTTGAATCAACGGATGTTGAAAATAATAATCTTTCTCTTAAATCAGTTATGAAAGATTCAGATTACATGAGTTAAAATGGTAAGAATGATAAGATTCATATTACAGTGGGACACTTAGTCACCATATCACTGTTGGGTAAAACTTGCACATGTATGTGTGTGGGTATGTGTGTATGTATGTACGTCTCACATTGTGGTGCCGAATTGGCGTAGCAACATAGTAGAATAACAACATTCAAGTAATTAAATACGGTTTATATACAATATTTCATCACTTTTCGATTTCAGCCTCTACGAGGTACGTCTGAAAAGCGCCTCCTGAATTCGCTTGATATAAATAACCCTTTTTGGGAAATTGTCATAGGTGCTTGATTATACATCAAGATTTATCTGAATCCACTGTTCTTGCCGTCTCTACGAGGCAAGTTCAGTAGTTATTTTTGACCTCGTTACCTACTCAATAAAAACAACCCCTTTTTTTCTCATAATATATGCGCAAGTGTGCGCATCTATTTACGTTTTTATATAGACTACTTTTCTTACCGCCTCTACGAGGCGCGCTCAGGAGTTATCTAACCCCCATATACAAAATTAAGCAACTGAATCATTTTCACCCAATATGTCGACCTTAACGTCGTTGATCCCTGCGGCCGACCGCATAATACAATTTCAAGTCTTTATGAAACAACGCGATGAAGCTGACGACTCCATCCGTACATAGGAAGCGTATTAAAGCGAAATCACCCGTATATGGACAGCATTCCGACAGTGCTACGACAACGGTTTAGATAACTTTGATTCTGTAAAAAAGGACACAGATATGGAAACGCTTAAGGCCCGTTACATCTCAGCCTTTAAGGCCCATGTCCAAAGTTTAGCCACAATTCATGAAGAACCTGACAGTTTGCATCAAAAACGTATTCAACACCCTTCGGATGTTAAAGCTGATCATACCGATTCACGATTGATTAGTTTGCAATTACTATAAGAGAATCGAGAACACGAACTGATCAGATATATAATTTCTGAGTTTAAAAAAAAAATCACTTCTTTCGATTTTTTCGCTCATAATATCTCCCGAACGGATCGACGCGATTTTTATATGTTAAAAGCCGTTTAAAAATTATTCGAAAAGAGCCTTTTTGGAAGGTACTCTTTAATTTTTTTTTTTTTATAATTCGAAATTTTCCATTTTGAAGCGGTTTAAATTGACAAGAAATCTAAGTTCTGAAACGATCTTCAAAACACTATCAGTTTGGCTTGGTTTATCTGTTCAAATCTATACGCGGGTCACATATTTACACACGCACACACATACATAAAGATATAGTCACACTTGGTCGGGAAAGCTTCCTCGGACCTCAAAACGAGGAAATCTATTGAGAGCTTAATTATTTCAAGAAATTTTCGATTTCTGAACATTTCCTATTTTTCTAGCGGAAAGTTAGAGAGCACACAGTCCATTTATTCCCTCGTCATTTTTAAATTGGTTTTCAGCATTTGATTCCATTAATTACACAAAATTTCAGGCAAAATCTTGGATTCATTTCTTCGACAGCCGGATATCGCCAAACTCGCAAAATCGTATAACTTTTCACGGCTCTCACAGGCAACTAAACATGCGAAACATCCGAAACTGTGAAGGAGTGTGTCAACATAAAATAAAAAGACCCATCCAAAGCCCCAACTTCTTTCATAAAAAAAAAACAAAAAAAAAATATTAGATGCCTGAGAACAGAAACTTTTTTCAATAAAATTTATGTAAAATAAATGAAATGAAACTTTTTGTTGTTGTACAAACACAATTGCGACTAACGACGAACTTATAATCAAGAATTTGCTGCGTAAATTCTTCGAATAAGACACAACTAGAGCGAAAACAGCAGTTGTTAATGTCGTTCAAAATTATTTGTTATTTAGATAAAAAATTTAAAAAAATATGGTCACACTGTGCACCAATTTATTCGTCATTCTTCGGCGTATTTCTTCCAACGTACATATTGTTTGTATTCTTATTTACATAAACGTGGTTTATTTCCAACGACGAATATGCGTTACGAAATACTCGTCGTCCGTCCCAGTTGTGTTTATAGCATTAGCATTCATTTTCTATTACCACGTTCAAGACGGCAAATTCATTCTACTTTTTATTTCATTTCAACAATTTATTTTTGTATGACAACAGCAACAGCAAACAAAATTATATAAAAATTTGGTACGAACGCAAATAAGAAGAGAAATAGAAGAAAGTAAATAGCTGCTGCCGAAATTTGTCATAAAAGGGCATTTTCGAGAGAATTATTGATCCCCGTCTTTTGCATTCCCATTTCGTTTTCTTTTCTTCTCAATTTTATTTGAGGATATTTAAAATTTTATATTTCAACCAGCCTTGCAGGCTGAAAAAATTTGTTATATTCGAGTCATTTATGACTCCTCTGCGCGATTAAAATAGGCATATAAGAGCTCATTTTCGGATCATATATGATTTTTTTCTCGGGAGAAAATTGTACCCTACCAGCGGCTCTTCTTTAGGAGTCTTTTATTACCCGCTTTTCTGATCAGTTTCAACGCATTTATGATATATTTTTTCGACTCATTTTTCAGTCCTATTCCTAATCGCTTGCGAATAATTTATGCGTCGTTTTTCTCATTGTTTTTGTACTCTTTTTATTCAGTCAGACTTGTAATCGATTGCAAAAAGAAATATTTTTCGATTTAAATTATTAATTACTTCAGATTATAAAATTATATAAATTAATTATTATTAAATTATATAATTAATTAAATTATTATTTTATTATGTTGCAAATGAAGTTATATAAATTAAATTATTATTAAATTATACAACAAATAATAATATAAACATGTTTAGAGAAACAAAATTTAGTATAACACAATACTGTTAGATAAAAAGCTTCCTCTTTTTAACCCTTCAATGTAAGATTGGCCAGCAAAAAAAAATCGTGTTCAATTAATTTTAGTTCTCAGGATACTTCCCTTGTTGGACGTGTGTCTACATATAATAGTTTTTATTAAGTAGCTCCTTTCCACACTTTGGCTTCTTTGTTTCCCAATTTTTTTATTTGTTTGGCTGACATTATTACTTTTTTTCTTTGAAAATCAAATTCACAAAATTGTATTTATTTTTATATAGCTACTCCTAGAGACTTTAGTGTTAATATAACATATTGAATTCAATATAAACTTTTAAAATTGTAATTTAATATTTAAGTTTTACACCACCTCTTCACTGACATTAATAAACTAGAATTTACAACATTCTAGATGAGGACAACATCATTCAGAAATAACTTCAAAACGGTCATATTCAAACACCTGCATGATCCACTTGCGATTGCCGTATGTTTTGTTATTGTATTTTCAATAAATTACTCTTCAACCATACGCACGAATCATTTTGGAGTCTTTTTTCAAGAGCGAAATTTATTAATCAGTTTCTAATCGTCAAAAGCACTTGAGGAAGACTTGGGCGATTTTTATAAAACAATCTCCCAAATGCTAGTAGGGAAAAGCCAATAAAACTGTATCTGAGCATACAAACATACCAACAAGTACACCAAAACATAAAAAGGGTGTGTAGGTATGTCTGTTGTGCGTGTGCACGAGGAATTCGTCAACTTTACAAGTAACAGAAAATAGTTCAATCAATTGAAAATTTTTTGGGTGCAGACATAAAAAGAAAACCAGCTCTGCCCCAGAGCAGGGTGTAGTGAAGTTATACAGCAAAGGAGATAAATGGAGATAAAAATCCTATAAAACTGACTTATTTGTGAGTGAACTTGAGAATATCAGCAGTCCAACGTCCAACTATCAGGCCACCAGCATAAACGGTTACTGAAACCGTTAGAGTAAACTTTGACTAAATTCATTTGGAATCATTGTGAAGAAATTGCCGCCCAACAAATATGCAGACTAAATGACTGAAGAGATAATTAATAAAGACGCAACGGAATTCACTGAAAACATAAAATATTGTACGAGAACTGATTTGAAAATAAATATTTTCACGGAGAATATGGGTCGTCCAGGGAGCCCATTTCGTAGCAGAAAAAGTCTTTTGCATGAAATAACTGCCATTCGAATAGTTTCAGTTTTACCTTTTTTTCTTTCATGCAGATAAAAATAGAAGGTATTTACAATTATTTGTTGTGATAGATAAACAAGATACGAGGTCAATGTTCGAATTTCAAAAAAGCTTTTGAATTAATCGAGCGTTCGGTTGAGTTGGTATTATTTATGAAAAAAGTGTTTGGAATATATTATATTTGATTCGAACTATTTGTACTACCGAAATTCGTTCGTTTACCTTCAAATATTTTTCTTTAAATTATTATTTCCATCAAAATTAATTTCCATAAAAACATTTTATTCAAGTTGAAGATTTATTTCTTTACGATAAGAATTTGTGCTATTTTTTTATCTCAAACAGACAAAAACTAGAAATATTTATGGTCTTTAGAGAACAGTTACCGCCGTAATTTTTATTGTAGTTGTTTACTTATTCTTAGATAAAAATATTTTTGTCTGAATATCAGAGTATATCTGTTTGTACGCAGTTTCTTTTTTGACGCAGTTCTTTTTGTACTCAATCCGCAGGTATATAAACTGCCAGTATTTGCGATTAAGAAACAGTCAAAAGTTTTATCGTTGCTGAAAGTGTTAAAGAAAAGTTTATTAAATGAAACTTGGTTTTTCTAATAATAATAATTTCGCTGAGTGCTGCAGCATGTGAACGGGGTACATAAAAACTGAATTTTATATAAAACGGTTTGCAACATATTTTCACTTTTAGATTGCAGATGTAACATCAAATAGCTCCCATTTTTACTTACTGAAAATAAGCAATATCTTAAATCTTACACGTACTCGAATGGAGAATGCATTGCCTACAAAGCCGGTCATTTTGCTAACCAATTCTTCAGCGAGCGCTAGTGTAAAAATACATGTTAGGGTAATAAGAAAGAAGGTAAGGAAAACTCATGTATAACTTTTTCCTTTGACTCCCCTAAAACAGGGACCGTAACGGTTATTAGTGATATTAAAAAAATATTTTCACTACAACTCTTTAGCGACTTCAAACACAGAGGATCCTTTTAAAACAGTTGAATTTCCACGTAAAAACAAAAGCTCGGATGAAAAACTCAAAAAAGAGCTCCCATTTTCGTCATAAAATTAAACTGATTTGAAAAGATTTATTTTTCTCGTCGGAAAATAAACCCCATTTTATATAAAACGGAATTCGGTGCAGTTGTTATAATCCAGTGACTTCCATAAGTCGTTATTAAAAAAGAAAGAAAATAAGTCGAGGTGTGTGATTTTGGACGGAAAATAAGACTGTTACTGTTTTTGCAAAAAATTAAAGACCATTTTTGGAAGACTCATTTTTAAACGGAAAAATAAAATTAACTTCTTAACTATTTTATCTGAACTGTTATTTTTTCTTCGGAAAATAAGTAATTTTTATATGTGGAGTTGCGAACAATTTTTAAGATCACCATAAATTCTGGTTTCTGACGACTCTAACCCGAATAGTATTTGAGTTAAAAATATTCGCAAGACTGCGAAACTGGGGTCTCTGCTTCCGTGGTATTTCTTATCTCAAAGAGACAAAAATTAGAAATAATTTTGTGTACTTATTCTCAGATAAAATATGTATATTTTTCCGAATGTCAGTTAATAATTGTTTTTGACGCATTTATTTTTGTACTCAAGCCGCGGGTAATGTTTTCCATTGAAAATCTCAAAAACAGTTTATTAATTAATCAAAATCTCTATTTTCATATTAAAAATAATATCGCCGGCTGCTGCAGTTTATGTAGACGGCACTTAAACAATTATTTTAATATGAAGCTGTTTGCACTGCAACATATTTTCAGTTTTAGATTACAGATGCACATCGGCTCCGTACGCACTCAGAGCTACTGAAGAGGAGAAGAGTTATGAGGCGTACACGTATGTCAACGACAGGTGTATACTTTGTGGAACCAAACAATGTATTAACCAGTTTGCCAGCGAAGACGATTGCAGGGAAGCATGCATCTGTAAGTTGTTTTCTCTGACTGGAACATGCTGGTGCGCGTAATTTTCGAATTTATTTATCTGAATTTCTATCGCACCGAAACATGCGTCTATCGTTTTTGATTTTCATTAAATTTGCCAGATCTAAATTGAAGAACGATTGTTTTGAAATGTTGTTTTGAAGAGTTACAGGGTTCGTAAATTAAAATGTTTCTTCAAGAATCGTTTTTCATTTTGTTTGGGCATAAAAGCTTACAATTTGAACTCCATGCGGAGGAACTAATTTGGAAGGCGATTGAGAACGACGATATTTGGTTCAGTGTACTCTACAGCATGAGTGCAATACTTTTTAATGTTAAAAAAGTCAAGTACAATTAATTTGGAATATTTCTATGATTTTATTAATAAAAAACAGCTTTTCTTATAATAACAATATGACTAAGTGTACAGAATGTGGATTTGTGTTTTCTATTGCTTATGGGGGCTTAGCCGATATTAAGTGACACATGAAACCAATGAAACATTTGCGAAACTTGGAAAGCAGCCAACAAAAATCCGTCAGTGTCTTTTTAAATCACAATAGTGATAAGCAATCAGAAGCGAAACAAGCTAGTGCAGCAGCAGAGGCAGCCTTTGCTTACCACACTGTAATGCATGGTCATAGTTATCAATCAGCTGATTGCACAAGTAAACAAGTCAAACAGATTTTCCCAGATTCAAATGTGGCATCTAACTTTACGCGTGGTAAAACAAAAATGGCTAAAGTTATAACCAATATTCTAGCTAAGTATTCAATTGAAGCCCTATTAAAATCTTAGACAATTCTCACCCATTTTCGATCTCGACTGACGCGTCGAATAAAAGTAATATTAAAATGTTTCCTATTGTCTTGAGATATTTTAATAAAGAAAAAGGAGTGGATACAAAACTGTTGAGCTTTTACAACTCACATTCTGAAATGTCACTAGACGTAGCAAATTCATTAAAATCGAAAAGGGAATACCGAAAGCTAAATTTGGCAAATGTAACCAGCTTTTGCGCGGATAACGCAAATGTAAATTTCGGTTCTAAGAAAAGTGTATTTGTGGAGCTTAAAAAAAAACAACCCCAACATTATTGGTGTTGGGTGTTTGTGTCATGTTTCAAACAATTCGTTTAAAAATGCTATGAAGCTATTGAAATTTGATTTAGAAAATATTATCATAAAGGTTTTTAACGAATTTTCGACCTCCACAATTAAAACTGCAACTTTAAAAGAAATGTTCGAAGTTTGTGAATTAGAATGGTCCGAAATGCTGCGTCATGTACCAGCGCGTTGGCTTACTGTTACACCTGCAGTAGAAAGATTGTTAAAAAATGATCCAGCAGTGAAAGCTTTTTTTTCAAGATAAGTGTTCACCGATTTTAAGTAAGTTTTTGAACATGAACTTGCCGAAGCCTACGTGGGGCTCGTCCACAACATTGGAAATTCAATATTAGGGTGGTCCCGATGTAGACGATTTCCGACTTGATTTCTTAAATCACGCTATTAGTAGTTTGCTTCCTTACTAGTGCAAAGAAGACAGTCTAGATGTAATAAAAATTATTTTTTATTTGATTTTATACCATATCTTCCTTTTTGGCGGCTTTGAAAATATCATTTATCTTCTTGTCTCAAAAGTTGTAAGTATATGTTGTTGTTTATGAAGAATTATTGACTGCTAGAATACACTGGTAACTTGTTGCACCCGCGATGCAGAACATACAAAAAGTTTACTTTTTGCACAGAAATAAAGAGCTATCGCTCTGAAACTTTGCAAAAGTAAGAACAACTCAAATGCAATCTTAAGTAATTTGTTTTTAAGAGTGTAGTAATTGGTAGATTCAAATTAACGATAACTTAAACTGGTTGCACCCGCGATGTCGATGTAAAATCAGTCTATGATAACATTACCTTTTTGTATATCTTCGGTGACAATTTCCCCGCTCAATTTAAGAATCAATATACAATGTCAAGTATGAATTCACTCAAAGCAGAATACGGATTTGATCACCTCGAATACAACTTTTTCGCTGCCTCACACGGAAAAGGTACCGTTGATGGCATTGGTGTAGGTGTCGAAAGATCAGTGTGGATCGCGGCTAAGTCTCGGAAAGCCAGAATTAACAGCGCAATAGAATTCTACAATTTAGCACGCAGCTTCTTATCATCTTTAATTTGTGGCGAAGGAAGAGGCTAAAGAAAAGATGGCCATGCTGAATGATCAATGGGAAGAACCGAAAAATATACAATCCTAAGAATACAATATTCGATCCAAACATTTCTTTCAATCTGAAGGGGCTCATAGCATTTCTGTGGCGCCCACCTCACTGTCTTACTCAAAAAGCACATTGGTCTTGAAGTCGCCTAAACCCACCGCTAGTAGCGAGATAGTGCTTGGTCCGATAACGACTTGGAACCTCTTAAAAATCTCATATTACAAACAGTAATTCCGGGTCCTTGTGATGTGGAAATGTTGGGCCAAATTTGTTGCACCCGCGATGGCAATTCGAACCTCCCTCCTGGCTTTTAAAGTATCATATGCAAACTTTTTGTTAGTTAATTTAAAGTCAGCATATAAGAATGTAGTCAGTTAAGGGCTAACTTGATTAAAAAAGTTTTTTATTTGATGAGGGTAAACTAAAAGAAGTGTTTGAATGTTGCACCCTCGATAATGGAATTACCCATTGCTGTCCATAAAAAGATTAGAAGAAAATCGGAATCTAGTAATCATTTCCCTACTCCAGATAATTAAAAAGTTTTATGATAAATTTGAACAACGAAGTAAAGAAAAATTATGGCTATTTGGCTGAATCTATTTGCAGCAACACTGATAATCAACAGGAAATTTATTTATTAAAAAAACGTGCAGAAGAGTTTTTATCGTATATAAATAATCACATCGAAGAACGCTTTCGACTGAAAAAAAAAAATAACTTCGAAACACTTTCAATTTTTAATCTTAACTCCAACATATCATTTCATGAATTTGCAGATGTCATTAAATCATTTTCTTTCAAAAACATAAACATGGATGAACTGTTTGACGAATTCGTTAATTTAAAATCTTTTGCTGAAAATGTTCAAGAAGAAGAAACTGTTGAAGAAAAATGGAAGGAGTTTTTAAATAGTGGATCATATTCAAATTTTGAAAAAAACTTGTAATTGTATTTTCCCAATACCACATTCAAATGCGGCAATTGAGAGAATATTCAGTTTAATGTTTACGTTTTGGAGAAAAGACAGAAACGAGCTTTTAACAGAACATTTGGAGAGTGAACTGACTATTAAAACTAGTTTTAAATTTACATGTGCCGAATTTTTTAATTTCCTAAAGCCTGAATATGGAAGAAATTCCTAAAACCATACAAATTCAAGCTAAGGCTTCAGCTACCAATGAAAATTGGAAAAGCCGTTCACATATACTTAAGTATAAAACTCAAACCAAAAAAGTTTGACTTAGTTATGATGGAACAAAAAATTCAGAAAAATGGGACATGAAGAAAATAATCAAACGGTAACACGGGTATTAAAACAAAAACGTGTTAACATCAGGTTGATACAGTGATACAATACATTTTTTAGTCCCGACATTATTTGTTTGCTATTTTTACGTTTAACATACAGACGGGTATGCTTGGCAATTATCATAAATAGTTGACAAAGTTTGACAGCAACGAATGGAATGAAACGCTTTTTTTATAATACAAACGAGAATCAGAAAATAAGTCTTGGTGAAAAAGTATTATGAGAATTAGTTCTGAAAACGCAATCTTCATTTCATCGTTTCATAGAACCAGAATTGATCCCCAGGAGAAAACATCACACTGGTTGTTTTCATATGACGATTGCATATATTCTGAAGATAGAACTTTCTTACGTTCACTTCTTTCAGTGTAATTAATAGATATTGATCGTATTGTTCGTTTACTGCTCATTTGTTAAAGCATATGTAAGTGTCAGGTTCCCTTATAAAAAAATGCTGCAAGCCTTTTGGCTTTATTATTTGGTTAGATCTGAGACTCCCAACTACCAGCAACAATCAGTAGCTTTACAATGATTCAAGCACAATACCAAAGCTCTCCAATAATACGACAATAGGCAACAGTAAATGGAGTACTCAGCGGGGTTGATGTTGATTTTTATGCACGGGAATTTTTAAATTTAGTAATATAACAAAATTTATTAGCGCACAAACAATTTTACACGTTTTGACAGCTCAAGAGTAGGGTTGCCATAAAGGACATTTATTTTTAATATACGATTACCGGCGTGCGTCTACCAGGGAGGTTTATTCCATTTGCTCAATTTTCAACTATCTTTTTCAATAAAGCTGGCCATCTCTCTGTCCTCTCAACACTATCCCGTATCGGCGAAATTCGCTGCGTGACTGGAAGACATGCCCTGAGTACGAATTCGGGTTAATAATAATAATAAGTTAAACTGTGCCGAATCGTATACATCCTTCACCGACGTATATGACTTTCTTTTGTCCCAGCCGGGGATCGTCTTGTCGATTTGTGATTTCATTCTTCCTGAAGTATAAAACAGTTTTATATAAAAATGTGTTTCAATTTGCCAGCTCTGAAAGCGCATCTGGGATTTAACTGATTTTCAAAGGCAATTTATTCATTATTGTTACCGATACATCAATCCAAGGCCAAAGTCTCTCACGTAACTTAGGGCTGCAAAGAACCGATTTCATATACAGATCGGGAGTCTCTAAAACGCATCTGCTTACCAAGTTTCATCTTTCTAGCCGTAGTAAATGTACTTTATTTTCGGATGGACTTGTATACAAAGTTGGCAGATCCTACTCATCCGATGAAAATGTGCCTTTTTCAGACTTTCCACATAAATTATGCGGCAAGTCAGCAAATTTTAGCTCTCTTGGCAAAGTAGAAGAGCCCCGTATTTCCCAGCTCCAAGAAAATATCAACCGATTTCAAAGAATAGCGAGCATTTATATTTGCACTTTACGCTCCATATTACTTTCGGATTCCCAAGTGGTCGATGTTCGACTTTTATTCATCATTTAGCATTTCTGTCATCAAGTTCCAGAACCTGTTTACGGGGTTGACATCTAATGCTACTTATAAATCTGACAGAAGTCGATGAAAAACACCTCTATCTGTTGAAACGCTATCACACTTTCTGGAGATCTGAAGATGTACCTGCAACAGTTTGAGCTCTCTTGCCATCTAACGTTGTAAATACGAAATTACGCTTGATCGAAAATTGCTTTCCGCTCACTTCAACTTCGGTATCTTTCAAAGCAGCAAAATCTTGTTGATGAAGGACTTTTATTTCGCCAATTTCTTCTTGAGAAATCGTCTGTAGACTTAACGGTTTTATCGCTTACATCAGCACTTGCCTGAGAGTATGCTATATTTTTGTAATTTATTTAAATTAAAAATTTCATGAATTTGGAGAAAAATTTTATGATTTTATAAAAGATTATTAATTATTTAAACTTTTTTTTAAATTGATTAAATGGAATATTAGCTTTCATTTTATTATAGCGGGAGCTTTTTTTCCTCCCAGGAAGTTTGCAATCACGGCACATTATTGAACAAATTTTTTTCTATCATATCTCTTAAACCATATGAGCGAACTTTATAATTTGTTTTTTTTAATATACAGAAAAGGCTATATTTGAAGAAAATCACTATTTAAATCAGAGCAATAAAACTACCTTACGTACAAACACCATAGAAGTGCGTAAGCAGTTTTCAATATTTTGAACCCAAATTTACATGTAACTTGAGTTCATTATTTCAAAGACAAATAAACGTCTTTTTGGGATACGATTAATGGATTCTTCATACTAAATCTATTTTCTACAAGACGGCATCATTACACATTTAAATGTTATGTTTCGAAAAAAGTGCTTATTGCACAAAAAATCCCACTGTGCAGCGTACTGATAATAATAAGGAAGCGTTTTTTTGGGGAAAAGCCAAAGTCATTACAACAAACAAAAAAATTTGTTTTTATTAACTTAATTTTGTAAACCAAAAATAATATAACGAAAAGTTATTTGTTGGGTGGTTAAGCAATGTCTATGCGTTTCATTGGCGCTTTGTACCAAATCGTCAGAAGACTTTAATCACAGTTTCAAACTTCTCAACTTCTTAAAAGACTTCTATAAACCATCTGAGAATTCTGTTAATAAATTAACTATAAAAACTTAAAATGATTTTAAAAAATCACATTATAATAAGTGTAGTTGGTTATGAAACTTATACAAACCAAAACCCAACAAACAACTTGCATTCAATTTAGAAAAACTATTCTAATATTGTTTTTCAGATCGCTTATTATCAGTTTCTTCTTTTATACGAGTTTCTTTTGCAGAATTTATTTTCTATGGCAGGTACAAAAGAGATACGATGCTTTTGGTCCACTTTTGTTTCACATTTCCCACCCAGGAATTGGCTTCCAAGCTCGTACGGTCTTATGTCTTTATTTTCTTTGACGTCGATAATCCAATAAACCTGAAACTTTAGGCCTTCAGATTAGCTTACGTCTGAGCCAGCCGTGGCAGTCATATGCCAGAAGAATTCATCTCTCTTTTAACCTACTTGAAAGTTCGGGATCTCTATAAAAAACAGTCTTCAAAATGTTAATAAAAATAATCTTCAGCGAAGAGGATTTTTATCAACATTTCACTTCATGAATTCTCAATAGAAGTTTTCACTAGGCTGATCTTGGGTAACCTTAAATTTCGTTGGTGCCACTATTTACCAACTGCCGTATTTATAAAAAGTAGTAAAATACGAGTAAAAGATCGGATTCGGATTTATTTCATTTCTGCTCAAAAAGTTTTATTTGTATTGAAAAACTTTACAAAATTGTGTTGGAAAATAAGTTTGATGGGATTAAATTGTTGAATTAATTGATTGGCCGCACAAAATTATGCTCTTAAGTGTCCCACAACAATCTGCAATTATGCTCCGATCTTTCATGATTTTGCTTAAATATCCGAAAAAGAAAAATAGTTTTTTATTAATAAAATCATAAAAATATTACTAGATCTTTGTAACTTTAAAAAGTATTGCATTCATTCTGTAGAATACACTACATGTGTATTCAATATAAGTCAACTAAAAAAACTTTCTAAACCCTGAATTAACAAAAAAAAAAAAAAAAAAAAAATGGAATATTTAAGTCAAACTCAAACAATTTATTTAAAAGCAAAAAGCTCTCAATCGACTTCCAAATTAGTTCCTCCGCATGGAGTTCAAATTGTAAGCTTTTATGCCCAAGCAAAATGTAAAACGATTCTTGAAGAAACATATTAATTTCCGAACTCTGTAACTCTTCACAAAACACTTCAAAAAATGTGTTCTTAAATTTAGATCTGGAAAATTCAATGAAATTCAAAAACGATAGACGCATGTTTCGGTGCGATAGAAATTCAGATAAATAAATTCGAAAATTACGCGCACCAGCATGTTCCAGTCAGAGATGAATCAATATTATTTCCAACGGTTTTGTCCGTATATAAGAAATCAACTTACCCTGGCATGATTTGCTGCAATTGCTTTTGCTGGCAAACTGGTTAATACATTCTTTGGTTCTATAACGTACACACTCGCCGTTGACAAACGTGTACGCCTCATAACTCTTCTCCTCTTCAGTAGCTCTAAGTGCGTACGGAGCCGATGTGCATCTGTAATCTAAAATTGAAAATATGTTGCAGTGCAAACAGCTTCATATTAAAATAATTGTTTAAGTGCCGTCTACATAAACTGCAGCAGCCGGCGATATTATTTTTAATATGACAGTAGAGATTTTCATTAACTAATAAACTCTTTTTGAGGTTTTTTAATCGAAAGCATTACCCGCGAATTGAGTACAAAAATAGTTGCGACAATTATTTACTGACATTCAGACAAAAATATTTTATCTGAGAATAAGTAAGCAAATACAACGAAAATGACGACTGTTCTCTAAAGATCATAAAAGTTTCTAGTGTTTGTCTCTCTGAGATAAAAAATATCACGAAAGCAGAGACTTTTGCGAATATTTTTAACTCAAATACTATTCGGGTTAGAATCGTGAGAAACTAGAATTTATAGTGATTTTAAAAATATAAGAAATAAATATTTTCCAAAGAAAAAATAAGACTTCAGATGAAATTGTTACAAAAAGAGTTTAATTTTACCGTCAGAAAATAGATTTCTTTTAAGGAGTTTTATTTTTCCGTTTAGAAATGAGTCTTCCAAAAGGAGTCTTTTATTTCTAGCAAAAAACAGAAAGTGTTTTATTTTTCCGTCCAGTTTGTTTTCTTTCTTAGTTTGATTATAACTACTGCGTTAACTTCCTTTTTATATAAAATGAGTTTTGCTTTCCGGCCAGAAAAATAAAACTCTTCAAATCGGTTTAAAATAAAACTGCTTCAGAGTTTAACTTTATGATGAAAAAAGGACTCTTTTTTTTTTTGAAATTTTCATCCGAGCTTTTGTTTTTACGGGGAAATTTAACCGCTAAAAAATTGTAGTGAAAATATTTTTTTAATATCATTTATAACCGTTACGGTCCCTGGTATAGGGGAGTCAAAAGAAAAGTTATATACAGTGAGTTTTCCTTACGTTGTTTTTTACCATGACATGCCATACCACAGGCTCTTCGGTGTGGGAATTGGTTAGCAAAATGACCGGCTTCGTATGACTTGCATTGCCCCTTCGAGTACGTGTAAGATTTACTACCTTTAAGTGTATGATCAACTTTAAATGGGGAATCTTTCTTGTTACATCTGCAATCTAAAAGTGAAAATATGTTGCAAACCGTTTTATATAAAATTCAGTTTTTATGTACCCCGTTCACATGCTGCAGCACTCAGCGAAATTATTATTATTAGAAAAACCAAGAGTTTCATTTAATAAACTTTTCTTTAACACTTTCAGCAACGATAAAACTTTTGACTGTTTCTTAATCGCAAATACTGGCAGTTTATATACCTGCGGATTGAGTACAAAAAGAACTGCGTCAAAAAAGAAACTGCGTACAAACAGATATACTCTGACATTCAGACAAAAATAGTTTTATCTAAGAATAAGTAAACAACTACAATAAAAATTACGGCGGCAACTGTTCTCTAAAGACCATAAATATTTCTAGTTTTTGTCTGTTTGAGATAAAAAAATATCAGCACAAATTCTTATCGTAAAGAAATAAATCTTCAACTTGAATAAAATGTTTTTATGGAAATTAATTTTGATGGAAATAATAATTTAAAGAAAAATATTTGAAGGTAAACGAACGAATTTCGGTAGTACAAATAGTTCGAATCAAATATAATATATTCCAAACACTTTTTTCATAAATAATACCAACTCAAACGGACGCTCGATTAATTCAAAAGCATTTTTGAAATTCGAACATTGACCTCGTATCTTGTATGTGTGCGTGTGTAACTATGTGACCCGCGTATAGATTTGAACAGGTAAACCAAGCCAAACTGATAGTTTTTTGAAGATCGTTTCAGAACTTAGATTACCTCAAAGTATAAAAATTAAAAACTATCTTTTAAAGAGATTCTTTTCAAATAACTTTTAGGCGGCTGTTGACATATAGAAATCACGTCGATCACAGCAAAGCGGGTAAAAATGGGTCATCCGTTCATGAGACATTATGAGTGAAATTATATATCTGATCAGTTCGTGATCTCGATTCTTTTACAGTAATCGAAAACTACATCAGTCACCGCTTATCGTGTGTGATTTGAAGATAGAAATAACAGCCAATGGGAAATCCCTAGTCACCAACAATCGCTTACATTGTATAAGACAATCTTAAAATCGAAAACGTAGAAATAAAACTTATAACTAAATACGTAGACGACTTATTTGCCACTGTAAAGAAAGAATATGAGGACATTATACGGAGAACATTAAATAATTACCATACTAAGCTTAAATTTACAATAGAAAAAGAAAAAAATAACTCCATTCCATACCTTGAGATGAAAATACATTGGGAAAACAATAAAGTCATCACAGATTGGTACTCTAAATCAATTTGTTCAAATCGCATTATAAACTACGAATCAACACAACCAATTAATCAAAAAATAAACACAGCAAAAAATTTAATTAATAGAGTTATAAAAGTAAGCGATAACAATTTCATAGCAAGAAGATATCGACAGTAAAAGATATTCTGAAGAAAAATAATTTCCCAAACAATGTTGTAAATAATTTAATTGAGAGAGTAACAAAAGGTACAAGTACTTGGGACAATAGACAATATTGAAAGATCAACGTCGGGTAACACTAAATATTATGGAATATAATTAATGCCAAAACTTACAGAAAACAATAAATTAAAAGAGATAATTAAAGAAGAAAATTTAACTTTTGCGCACAAACCAAACAAAACAATAAAACATTTATTTACACTAACAAAAACAAAAACGGAAACAAAAGATCAAAGCTGGACAGGAAGACGAACCGTGCGGAAAAGTATACAAAGAGACATTTGGCACAACAAAGACACATTTGGGAGTAAGACTTGACGAACACAAAGCAGATATAAGAGAAGGTAAACAACCAACTGCACTGGCACAACACTGTATTGAAAGTTGTCATGAAACAAATTTTGAAGATGTTTTAATACTGGATAAAGAGAAAAAAGTAAAAAAGAGATACACGTTGGAGAGCTTAAGGATACATCAAAAAGCTGAAAGTTTATATTAATTCTAATTACACCATAGTTTTAGTGTAATGACGACAATAGAAGGGGAGGGAAAAAGTTGGCAGCTGTGATAATTTCAAGTTTTTTATGCGTATTTTTTATTAGAAATAATCAGTGTTTTGTGTTTGTCCATTTTTACCAAAACACTCGGATATAATTTTTAATAAATTTAATGTAAAAATAATAGGATTAATTGTGAGTATAGCAAATTAGAAAAATTCAATATTATTATTATTGTTTAATGTAAAACTTTTTTAATTTTAAATTTTTTTTGCTCTTATAAAAATATGTAAAAATATGTTGCCAGTTTTTTAAAATAAACACCCCTGAGGAAGTTGGAAAAATCCCTACGAAATTTAGGATGAGAATAAAACATTAAATAAGTAATCTTGATTTATTTTACACATTCTTAACGACCTTGAAAGCCTGTTGTTCTGGAAAAGAACTATATATTAGCATCACATAAAAATAATAGCGTTTTGGTTCGGAGGGTTCAAAGGCATAGAATAGCACAAAAATCGGTTTACGAAAGTTTAACGATTAAAATTAGCGAAAAGTTGCATGGATATGGTGTGAGCTGAGAGCCCGACACTCCCTCATAATCCGGTGCCGTCACAAGCAACCAAAATGTATGGCACACGTTTTAATTTTTTAACACAAGATTTAAAAAAATCGGGAAGTAATAAAAAAGAAGCCCATTTGAGCTCCTAGGAAGCTGACTAGTTCCCAGCCCAACACTAAGTCTGTATGTATGTGTGTAGGTAAATGAACGGCTGAACCGAACTAAACCGTAAATTATATTTCCTGTGAATTTGAACCATTTCGAACTGGTAAATTTCAAAACATTTCGAAGTGCGTTTAATCCATTCGTGACACATCGTGAAACAAATCGAAAAAGGCATTTTTATTATTTGTTTTTTTTTTTAGCTTCGTAAATTTATGTCTGATCATTTAGTGTTCTCGATTGCTTATAAAAGTCGACAGAAAAGCGTTCCTGAACTTATATATCCTGTGAATTTGAGTCGGCTCGAAACGGCCGATTTCAAGATATTTAAAAAAAACTGTCTACAAAATAAAAATTTTTCGAAGCGATTTTTTAGAAAAGGTTTTCAGCAGCTGCACCGATCGATTCCATAAACTAACCCACTCTTAGTAATAAATCGCCATGTAAATTAGCGTGAACCGGGTTGAAATCATTCAATCGGTTAAGATGTCGTAAACGAAAAATTTTGAAACCAGTGATATTTCTTTAAATTCCGCTGTTATATATACGATCAGTTAGTGTTCTGGATTTGTTATTGTAATCAAAAACTGTAGCAATCACGGTTTATCACTTGGAAATCGGTGGGTTTGAATTTTAAAATAGTCGTACAAGAGCCAGGTTACCATAGTTTTGCGGTTAAAATTTGCGGAAAGTTGAAGGAATGGCTTTTAGGCTCAACCGTTTTCCATATAATTTGTTTGTCTTGGACCAGCACTCAGGGGATGGCCACATCATATACAGTGCATTGTGCCAGAGCTAGAAAGGAGTAAAAAGTTACTTCGCCAATGAAGTTTTTCGCTGCAGGTACCGACGGAGAAGTCTTTTGTTTACTACTTCGGCCAACAGCAGAAATGGCGCGATTGCATTTTTGCTTTTAGATTATGACTTTTTTTGCTGCCCAACGGCAATTTTTTTAAAGGGTGTGTAATAAATCTTAATAGCACACGCTGTGAGCTCCCCAATTTAAACGAACTTTAAATTGTTTGGTGTGCATGGAAATGCCCATATAAAAGGAGCATATAAATTGTGATGTAAATCTGATCATTTATAGTGAAATCCGTTTTTAGAATTTTGAGGACTTAAACTTAAATTGTATTCTATTGAGGAAGTAACATTCAGGATTTGTTGCACACACACAAGCACAACAACTTTTTTTATGACCGGCAACAAAAACATATTAAGGACTTTAAACGCACAAGTAAAATAGATGTTTTTGTAACTGGAAGCAGGATGCATGAAGTGTATTAAAAGAGTTGAAAGCTACAAAAGGCTCTGATGGAAATCTGGGCTCAGTTCTATACAAAAAGTTATTTCATAAAACTTCTTTAATAAAATAAATTGTCTCCGCTTGTCTAAGTTTTTGTGCACAATTTTTCTTATTCAAATATTTGAAAAAAACGAATTTATTTTTTCGTACACTTCTATAATGGAACTTTAAAAATGTTTCTTTTCTTTTAAGGATTTTCTAAATCACTTCGGATTAACTTAAGCTGGCAATAAGTTTCTTAGGGAGTTAAATAACTCTGCTGGTGCTGATTTTTGTATTACAAACTTCCTTTCGAAGTCACTAATAATTTAATAATAAAAAAAGTCAATGATTTGGAAAGAGGAAAGACACTTCAGACTGCTGCTATTGCGAAAAAGGATGTGTAACCCTTTTTAAAACTATTGCAAATAACATCCGCTTATAAACCATCATGTGGGACGTTGAGTGTGTATGTTTGCATGTGTGTGTTATCCAAAGTGTTGATTTTTCCAGTCCAATGCCACGCAGCGTTGGCAACACATTCCATTTACATCGCTGTTATTAAGTTTGGCAAGTTGTTTATTAAGTTTGATAAGCTTCGAAGTGTTTTGGCAGTCGCAAAGCTGAAATTAAATAAAGCAAAATTCGTTTTATTAAGCTCTTATAAGCTCTGCTGGCTGAAGTAGTGGATACAAATCTGTGATGCCTTAGAATCCAATATTGTGTCGATTGCTGTTGGCCACGTATTAAGAAGCAGAATACACTACCCTCCTTCGCTGGTACCTGATGAAAAAAATTACCGGACGGAGTAAAAAGTAAAAGAAATTTTCTATTCTCTAATCTGTCTATTGAGCGGACATCACCTGAGCGACAGCCCAAGAAAACAAAAATGTAAAACGGTTGAGTCTAAAGGGCATCCTGGTTTTTGAGCTGTTCTATGCTTTTAGGCTTTTCCAGCTAAAACACTATCATTTTAATTTTCAAATCAACCGGTTCCCACGTGATAACCGATGTTTCATGTAGTTTTCGATTACTATAAAAGGATTGAGAACACTCACTGATCCGATATATAATTTAGGAGTTTTCCAAAAACACAAAATTATCACTTCTTTCAAATGTTTGCGTGCACGATAGCTCACAAAAGGATTAACAGGTGTTAGTCCGGTTTTCGGTGATTTACATGGTGTTTTATTTTTTAAAATTTATTCGTTTGTGGAGTCGCTCGGTGAAGCCGCTGAAAAGTTATTCTCTTTGAAAAATGCTTTTTTCTAAGTTTCTTTTAATATCTTGAAATCTGCCGGCTTGAATCGGTTCAAATTCAGAGGAAAGCTAATTTGAGGAATACTCTTAAGTCAGGGCAATTGTCACACCATTTCCCGCAGGATTATTAGAGTTAAAAGATTAACGTTTCACTTCTAAAGGTTAACTTTTTCAGATAACCTTATGACAAAATTGAAGAATATAGAAATTTTTAGTGATTCGTAACCGCGTGATAATGTAGTTTTCGATTACTATAAAAGGATCGAGAACACTAACTGATCAGATATATAGTTTTGGAGTCAAAAAATAACCGTTTCCATGTTTATTTTGTACAAGTGTCGCTTTCTTGGACCCAAATGCGATAAACTCCCCCATTTCTCCTTTTCTTTTTAATATAGTGGTTTCCAAACTGGCGGTATGTGAAAGATTTTTTTCAACCAAAGAACGCATAAAAATGGTCAGAAATTTACTTGCAAATGTAGTGGTTTAAGCGCTACCACTTTTGCAGATTTCCTTTTCCGCTTTTATACTTTGCGCGTTCTGCGTTTCTTTCTATTTATATTCTTAAATGTGCTTAAATGCGTTGTAAATTAATGGGGCGTAAATGTGCATTTTTTTTTTTGCAAATATAACGAAAATCAATACAAAATGACAAACAATATTATTTATTTAGATTCTTTGCACACATTTACGATGCAAATAAATCGATTAAAATAAGCTAGTGAGATACCCAGCAGTTCTGATATATATATATATATATATATATATATATATATGTGTGTGTGTGTGTCTATATGTATATATATTAACTAGTTAAAAGCAGTTACCATAATAAAACAACTTTGATTTAACAAACGATGCGAATTAACTGAATCTTTTCAATTTCTCAAGTAGACTTTCAATGTCAAGAGCTGATTAGTGAAATCGATAGGTAGGAACCTTTAAATGATCTTCAACACAGAGAGCATGTGAACAACGCAGTGTTTTGATCAGATATCTCAAAATACCGAATTCTAGATATAAGTTTTTTTTACACAGTCAGAACTTTGAGACCTGATGAAAACTGGAAACGGGATAAAACCAATAACTTTCAAATTTCTTAAGATTTGAAGCTTTACCAACAGGAAGTTGAAAATATAAACAGAATTCAAATCATACTATTAATGAAAAAACTGAAGTGAAATTTATTAAAGTTTTAAATTTTGTCTTTGCCACGTACATGTTTAAAACAAACAACTTATTTTGTACAATTTTTTTTATTATAATCAAAAAGTTAGCAGAAGTATTAACATAAAAAGACTTGAGAGCATATTCATGATAAGAACTTAACTTTAATATTATAAACCGTTTCTTATTAACATACGATAATTAAATTATACTTTCTTGTATGAAAAATAGCAACAATTTCACTATCTACTCGCATAATAAAAAGAAGATAATGAAATGTTTATTTAATTCTATATATACATATTTTTATTTTAATTGTCTCTATGAAATTTTTCATCGCAGGTTGTAAAAACTATTGTAGCTAAAAATTTGTATGGAAAATTTTTTAGTGACTCAAATAACAAATTTAAAAAAGATCCATCGGCGGTGATAGAAAATATTTCTGAAAGAGTCGTAGCATTTGAAGGCAGAAGAAATACGATAATAGCAAATAGACTTTCAGCGATGGTAAATTGAGTGCAGTTGGACTTGCTTCGGTACAATTTGCGCGATAAAAGTACTGCAATGCTCTGCAGCAAAACTTTCTGTAGGATCTTAAATTCAATAAATTTTAACTCCTTCAACTGGTAGCTCTTATCCATTTCAAACCTGTTATAATCTATGAAATCTTGACATCATCACATCGGCAAATGTTGGATAATTGTTTTTAAATATCATATCGAAGGCAAGTTCACCCCACTTAGTGGGTTAACTAACTAACATAATTGTAGAAGGTGACTAAACGACATGTCTGTGCGATAAAATCTTACTTCCAATATTTAATAAATATTATTCAGACAAAACATTTCCCAAAACCAGCAAAAATATTCGTACAGTATTGAACCCTCAATTAGGATATCTGATCAGTTCGACCAGTGGATGGCTACATAAGAACTTGGACTTCTAGAGATGCACATCTGGAAACTCTCAATTAAACTAAATTTTAATAGGAAAATTATTCGGAGTTTTAAATTCAGAAAGATCTGATAAACATTCTATGGCACAAGGGAAAGTCAGCAGTGGGTTTAAATATTCAACTTATGCAGCAGAGATTAACAGCCGTTTTTGAAGGTCGCTACACTTTGATCATCAGCACTCATGCGTATTTTTCTTTATTTGCTTCCACAAGAAATATGGCCAACTCTCGCTGCTGCATCACGTGACTTCTATTCAAAATGTCTGACTAGTTGGGTAGCGGGAAGCACTGCGTATTTAAAACTATTCATTTCTGTTTTCCATCAACAGCATCGAGGAATGCGCTTCAGCGCAACAATTCCGTACGATGCGAGCGTGATTGTGAGATGAATTTTTGCTGAATTGTTGCCAATAAGGTCCGGTTCTCTGTTATTTTGTCTTGTTTCAGTTTCATTAATCTATAGTTGAGCCAGTTCCTATATGGATTCCTATTTTTTTCTAGATGTGAGAGCTCAACCTGATTTTTCCTATGAGCTTAAAAATTGTTCGTCAGTCCGATAAAATTCTACATTTTAACTATCGACAAGTTGTGATAAACCTTTTTATATATAAAACTTATTTTTGAGGAAATCCCATACGACAATAGATTTAGCATTAAACTGACTCTCTTTTCTTGAAAAATGGAACTCAGATTTTGGAATACTGCGTATCGTGGGTAGAGTTTTCAGAAACGTTTGATGGTCACTCATTGGGAGTTTACGGAAACATTCTGTGATATAGTCACAGCAGAGTAGAACAACGCTGTTTTCGAAGTCCGCTACACTTGCGGAACAGAACTCACATACAAGAACTGCTTTAGCATTAAGCTTATTCTCGAATACTTCGTACCGAAGAGTTGTCAGAAACTTTTAATGGTCACTCATTGAGAGTTTATGGTGCGTCATAGAGACCGAAGGAGTTTCAGTGTTTTTAAACTCTTTAATTTTAATTATGTGCAGGTTCTTTTTTCCCAAAATCTTATTAAAAAATTCAAAGTGATAAGTTGAGGGGTTTTAGCTAGTTCCTATGCGCATTTCACTGGGGCTAATGCAGATCATCAGGCAATCTTTACCCAACATTTCTTAGAATAACTAAAGACATTTATTTCATACTGCCACTTTACTAAGTGAGAAGCTTTGAAACAAATATCAAAGTCACAACAAGAACTCACTGATCACTTTCCTTTCTCATTTCCTTACATTTTACAACAACAACTAATAATTTGTTTAATATAAAAGAAATTTATTTAGAGTGTTGACAAAATACGTTGTTTTATTTTGCACTTCAGTGGGTTTTACATTTTTTGTTAAGAGCATAATTATTTGGTGTTATTTGTTTAATTTTTTCTTTTGATTCTAATAGAGAATCTTTTTTGCTTAATTATGAAAAAAAATGTTTCTCCCAATTGGAAGCCATTTTCTTTTACGCATATTCGTGCTCTTTCCAAAATATCTTCCATTATATTTTGCAAAACGCCAGGTGTTTTGTTGCTGCTTTCATCGCATGTATTGTTTTTTTAGTTGTTGGTTGCTTGTATACTTATACATATATATATATATATATATATATATATATATATATATATATATATTTATATATTTATATATATATATATATTTATATATCGACTTTTTGTTTGGAACACCAGAGCGCAGCCGGATATTTCCGGTGATCCTGAAAATAGTTTGTCAGTCCGTTAAAATCTTACCTTTTAACTAACGCCAAGTTGTTATAGTCACTTGGTTGGTTTATAAAAAGCACACTTAAGTCATTATTTTATTTATAAATAGTTAATATCTTGAATGATCTCACATTATTTATGCTCAACGGCCCTGCAACTGCGTCTGTCCACAAAGCGGTAGGGGCTATTCATAAAATCTTATATGAGGGCTATTCCAGGCGTGTTGCTATTAATAAAGTGTTTTTAGTTCATTAACTTGATGCTCGTTTATGTTTCAGTTTATAATTTCTTTCTTTTTTCAATAGCAAAAGTGTTTGTGGTTTTGTTCGTGAAGCTGGTGTGAACAATAATTGTCTTTGACGTACATTTTTCTTGTGATGTTTGTAAGTTCTACTCCTGACATCACACTTTATTAACAGTGACATGAGTGTGAATATATTTAGATAACTTGCACGAGGGAGAGGTGTAGCCCTCTGCCATTTTCGTGTTCATTGCAAAAAGTTGTACGAGGAATATACGGAATGAAAACTCATTTACTCAGTTTTATTAATGAATCTTAATATCATTAATTTGTTTCCAATTTCCTTTTATTGCATGAGTGTTTATTTATTAAATACTAAAGGAATTCCCAACGGTGTTGTGTCGTATTGTGGTGTGCAGTTATCTTAATATCTACGTACCGCACAATTTATAAATTATAATAGTTGAAGAGGTCACGATTATATTAAGAATGACGTTTAATAAAAATTAGTTTCGCAGTACAGAGTTTCCGCTAATAATTTACCTGAAGGTAAAAAATAGAAAAAATAAAAGGAAATTTCACACTGCAGAGAACAGCTGTTTCCGAAAGCTGCTACACATAAAAACTCATGTGCTTATATATTTTTTACCATTTTGAAATCATATTATTAATGAGAAAGCATTCAGAGAGAAAATTGAAATTAAATTTATAAAGTTTTACATTTCTTGTTGCCAAGTTCATGTTCAAAACAAACATCTTATTTTGTACAATTTTTTTTTATTACAATCAAAAAGTTAGCAGAAGTATTAACATAAAAAGACTTGAAAGCATATTCATGATTAGAACTTAACTTTACTATTATAAACCGTTTCTTATTAACATACGATAATTAAATTATACTTTCTTGTATAAAAAATAGCAACAATTTCACTATCTACTCGCATAATAAAAAGAAGATAATGAAATGTTTATTTAATTCTATATATACATATTTTTATTTTAATTATCTCTAAGAAATTTTTCATCGCAGGTTGTAAAAACTATTGTAGCTAAAAATTTGTATGGAAAATTTTTTAGTGACTCAAGTAACAAATTTAAAAAAGATCCATCGGCGGTGATAGAAAATATTTCTGGAAGAGTCGCAGGAGAGCTCCGATAATAGCAAATGAGCTCCTGTAGCGATGTTGAATGTTCTCCGATTAGGAGATATCTTTTTTTCATAATTAAACAAACACGATTCTCTATCTGAATCAAAAGAAAAAAGAAACAAATATCACTAGATAATTATGTTCTTAACAAAATATTTAAATACACTGAAACTTCTGGGGCCATAAACCCACCATGTAGAAATTTGGTCATTATATGACAAAATGTTTCCATAAACTCTCAATGAGTGATCATCAAAAGTTTCTGAAAACTCTTGCAGTTTTCAAACGAAGAGAATCAATTTAATGCTAAATCGATTGTCGTATGCGACTTCCTCAAAAATAAGTTTTAAATTTAAAAGGGATTATCACAACTTGTCTTTAGTTAAAAGGTACGATTTTACCGGACTGATTAACAATTTTCAAGCTCATAGGAAAGATCACGTTAAGCTCTCACCTCCAGAGAAAAAATAAGAATCAACTATTAGAATCAACAATGCGCGAGGAGGGCGTTGCTTTCAGAAAGTAATAGATGACAGCACCATCATCTAACGACCTGCTACGGCAAACCAATCAACTGTCTATCTATTAATGAAACTGAAACAAGACAAAATAACAGAGAACCGGGTCAATTCAGCAAAAATTCATATCACCATCACGTTCGCATCGTACAGAATTGTTATGCTGAAGCGCATTCCTCGATGCTGTTGATGGAAAACAGAAATAAATAGTTTTAAATACGCAGTGCTTCCCGCTACCCAACTAGTCAGACATTTTGAATAGAAGTCACGTGATGCAGCAGCGAGAGTTGGCCATATTTCTTGTGGAAGCAAATAAACAAAAATACGTATGAGTGCTGACGATCAAGGTGTAGCGGCCTTCGAAAACAGCGCTATTTTACTCTGCAACGAAAATTTGAAATCAAATTGATGTTGATTGCTCCATTATACGAGGGATTATTCATCATGTCTTAGTCTGTTAACTTAAAACAAGTCTAAAAAACTCGAAAAATATGGGCAGCTGCTTTCAAATTATGTCCCCTCGAAATGAGTGGAAAAATAAGAGCTCAAAATAATAATTATATAAAACATTTACTACAACAAATGATTCTTACATTTTGAAAATTAGGGCAACACTTTTACAAACAATTCAATTCATCACTTTTCCTTCTCCCAGAACACATTTTAGGATCACACAATCAGTTTTTAGCATGACGACATCAATTTCTATCAGCCCTGTTTAAGATTTCTCTTTAACAAACTTCTTTAAATATTTTCCATTTTATAAAAAAAAAACTTTATTGTTAGAAAAGTGGCTGCTTTTAGAGAGGGGAAAAAATGCAAACAAGAGTTCACTTATTGTGGAAAACGTACGTGAATTCTTTTGCTCGCAAACAGAATGTGAAACGAAAATCCCACAAGTTATAGCACATTCCAGAACATAATCAAAGGACAAGCCAGGAGACAGAGCAACAAGAACAACAGCAGAACAACATACATTCAATCACGACATGTAACAGACTTTAAGCATTTCGAAACCATAAGAAAGAAACCTGAACGAGAAACCGAAGAAATAAAAAACTTTGAATGGAAGATGAGAAAATCCAAAGTTTTTTTTCTTCTTTTAAAGTTCAATTGAGTGAAAGGTAAAGTTGGGTTAAAAAAGAGGTAACTGCAAATGTGGCCAATAAACAAATATTTGCGTATGTGTGTGTGGGTGTAATAAATTTTTACCTCACGTAGTTATTTCAAAGAAAACTGTTGTTTTAAAAACTTATGGGTGACAACAAAAATCAAGGGAAGCAAAAATGTTGACAAAACGAAACACTGAAGAATGGTTGTTGCTTCCACGCCGACATGTTTGAATGTAGAAGTTGAGGTTGCGATTGCTTTCAAATACGTTGAACAAAAGTTTCATAAAATCAAGGAAAGACCTGATCAAGAATATGGCAACTCTGCGCTATTATTTTTAAAGGTTAAGATACGGATTACAAACTTCCATTGTGGTCGGAGCAGCACAAGGGAAGCCGCCAAAAATATATACTGGCTCTCTACCGCTTAGTAGCAATTCTAAGGAATTTTCGTATATTCGACTGCGAAGGGGATAAAAGGGTAGAATCGGTAACTTCGTAGCTCGGAAGGTACGATAGATACACTCAAAAGCATGCAAATAATAACAATAAAACAGCGTTTATTTTAATTATATCGGGTGTTTTTTATAGAGTGATACAGGTTTAAATCATAATAAAACATAGTAATAAATTTTTGATACCAACAAAATGGTCTTTATTGGATAGAAAATTTTATGACATTAATGTTTGAATATAATTACGGCCATGGTGGTAGACATGTCTGGCGAGTACAATGCGCAATCTGGAACACCAATTTTCACAAACTTTTCGCAGCATTCGCGGCCGTATTTCGCTCGTAACTCTTCGAATATTGATTTCCAGGTGCTTAATTGCTTGTGGCTTATCGACGTACACAAGTGACTTTACATAACCCCAAAGAAAGTAATACAATTGGATTAAATCACACGATCTTGGGGGCGAATTAATTCGACCATTTCGTGAAATAATCTTTTCCTCAAAACTTTCCTTGAGTAAATCAATTGTAGCGCCCGCTGTGTGGCATGTGGCTCCGTCCTGTTGGAGCCACATATCAGCAAAATTAATGCCAGCTAATTGAGGTACGAAAAAAATTTTAATCATGTTCCTATACCGATCACCATTAACAGTAACATTCTGACCATCATCGTTTTTGGAGACATGGGCCAATGACTCCGCCAGCCCATAAAGTGCACCAAACAGAAATTTTCTGTGGATATAATGGTGTTTCGACAAAAGCTTGTGGATTCTTCCCATTCCAAATGCGGCAATTCTGTTTATTTACGTACCCATTCAACAAAAAATGGTCTTCATCGGAAAATAAAATTTTGAATGAAAATTCAAGATCAATATCAATTTGTGCTAAAGTCCATACGATGGTCGTTTGGCTTTAATTCCTGCACAAGTTGGATGTTGAAAGCTTTGAAGCCAAGATCTTTGCGTAAAATATTCCATAAAATGGAAGGACACAACCCCAGTTGCTGACAACGGCGGCGAACTGATTGATTAGGATCATCTTCAACGCTTTCCTGGCTATAGATTCTTCAGTACGCACTGCTGGGTGTCTCACGGGATGCCCATTATCAGTAACAGTAAATGTGGCCCGAAAACGATCTATTGTTTTTCGGCCATAAAATGGACGAAGTGCACGATAGGTTTGACGAACAGAACCATTATTTTTATTAAAAATTTCCACAATTTGCACGCGTTGCTCTGGTGTAAGTCGATCCACAAAAAAATGTCAAAGCAAACTAAATAAAAAACAACTATCAGCTGTTAAATGGGTGGCCAAATAAAGCAGTGATGCCAACTCAAAGTTGTATCACTCTATAAAAAACACCCATTATCTAATTTAAGGAGCTAGAGATTAAATTTGGTACTTTTTTATTTTGCTACTCGTTCTTAATTTTGGTACATATTCTTAATTTGAGTACTTCCTCTTAACAATGATACAAGCCAGAAATCTTTTTAATACTTTTTATTCTTCTGTCAAAAATCTCGAATATATTGCGGTACTTTTCAAACATTTAAAGTTGCAATAAGGGGTAAAATCTTACCCCTTTTCGCTACTTATTTTTCTTTCTTTCGTTTTTGTTAAACCATGTTTAGTTAATTGAAAAAGGTACTTTCTTAGTATCTAATTTTTTTTAAAGTACCTTTAGGAAAGGTTGTTATTTCTAAAGAGCTTTTTTGTACTGTTGTACCTTCAAGTTTTAATGTTCAAGTCTTACAAAAGATCCTATTTTTCGCGGTGGTTTAGGCTTTTGTAGTAACACTCGCTACCGAAATAGTGGGTAAGCTGCTTGTTTTCACTTAAAATAGTAGCTTCGGGTCAAACTGAAGAACTGTACCAGCGACTCAGTTTCAATGATTTTGGTAGAAACAAACGATAATTTGGTACTTTTTTCTACCCCATACATCTTCTGAGCTGATATATTTATAGCACGTTTTATTTTTCTGTAAATAAGTTTCTATTTGGTTTTAGTACTTTATAAAAATTCACAGTTATAAGAAGTAAAATTTTACCCCTTTTCAGTACTTTTTTGTCTGTGTTAAATTGAATTAATTAAAAAGGATAATTTCTTGAAAAGTAATTTCTTAAAAAATGTACTCTTAGGAAAAGATACTTATTTTTAAAGAGCTTTTTAGAGAAGTTTTAAAGTTCTGATATATTAATTTGGCAATTTTTCATATCCCCGAGACGTCTTTGGAATACTACTTCACTAAATATTGGGTGTAGTAACTACGACATGCGTTTCACAAAAAAAATCCACTTTTCAAAAATATTTTTAAGCGCAATTCAATGGCAGCATTATTATGAAATTAATTTATAATTAAAGCATTTTATGATTCACGCGAATTCATTTTACTATTATTTTAATTTAATTTGATTTTGTTTTTATATTTTTCGTTCGAATTGTTATTTTTCTTTTATGTAAACAAGGTTTCAAGCTAGTAATTTAATTTTATTTTTAGATAGACAATTAAGATTAAATAATTTAAAAACTGAAAATATATTATAAATTGATTTTAAAGAGGAATTGTCTGCCAATTCCTTTAAATTGCAAATTCAATAACGTTGTGGAGAGCAAATGCAAAGTCTGTATGCGTTCATTGATAAGTCCACTGCGTTCCTTTAGTTTCAATCCAACAGTATGAAGTCCAACAAAAAGTGTTCAAATACACATACAAAATATAGTTGGAAAAAAACTTTGTGGTTGTCCAAGGAAACGGAAGTGATAAAGGCAGAGCCAATCCATGAAGCTTTTTAACGACAACTGGTCAATACCATTGACTAAAGCAAAGCAGAATATTAAAGAGATTCATTTGTTTATTTCTCTTAACACTTGATATGTTGCATTAAAGAAATTTAATTAAAATTTGTCTATAAACGATACAATTAATTAACCTTTAAGCTGCTGCAGCATTCAATTAAAAAAAAAAAATAACTCAAAAATCTATAATTAAATGAAAAAATTTATACGAAAAGTATTATTAACAAACCAAAACGGTGTTCTTGAAAGGGATTCCTTATCGGCATCCTACTTTGAGTAACTTTTCAAGCATTTGCTGACTGAAGGACACGAATAAGAAAACACGTTTGTTCTCCATGGCGTCCATTAACGATCACTAATTAGAATAAGACAATAACTCTTACTGGTCTTCTAGGAAATAGTCCAGAGATGACAAGCCGCGTAACTTGCACCGAAAACCCATACCAATTTTTTTGAACTTATTTCTATAAGAAAAATTTATTTATTTCCGTCTTTTCGTAGTCTTTTCAGACTAGGAACTACTACTCTGGTAGAATATTTATCTAACCAAAATTAGAATAGAGGACACTGTTGGCTGAAGTAGTGAACACAAGAGTACGATGAATTATGACCCAAGTTCGACTCCGCACTCAGAGTGCTGACCTAAAACAAAAGAGTTATCGAAAACGGTTGACTCTAATCACCATCCCTGTAACTTCCCGCTAATTTTAACCAAAAAACTATCGTGACCTGGTTCTTGTATTATTCTATGCGTTTGAATCCTTCCAGCAAAAACCCAATTATTTTAATTTCCAAATCCACCGATTCCCATGTGACAAGCGGTGATTGCTGCAGTTTTCGATTATTATAAAAGAATCGAGCTGACTAACTGATCAGATGTGGGATTTCGGAAGTTTAAAAATGAGTCAATTCTCGAATTGTTTTTCGTTCACGATACCTCACGAATGGATTATGCGATTTAGACTCGGTTTGCGCTAATCGATATGATATTGAGTTTATTAGTTTGCGGAATCAATCGGTGCAGCCGCTGAAGAGTTATTCTGAAATAAATTACTTTGAAATATACTTTTTTCTAAATTCCTTTAAGATATTTTGAAATTTACCGGTTCGAGTCGATCCAAAATAACATCATTATCTTTCCATTTTCGTAAGAGAATCGGGAACACTAAATGGTCAGACATAAAATTTTAAAGTTTTTCAAAATAAGCCATTTTTTTTTTAAATTTTTCCTTCGCGATATCTTACGCATATGAAATTTAAGCTCGGGAATGCCCTTTAGAACGCTGTCACCAGTTTGGTTTAAATCGGTTCAGCTGTTCCAAAGTTATAAGCGTTTCACCTACAAACACGCAGACAAGTAGACATAGAGACGGGCTCTGAGATCTAGTCAGGAAAGATTTGTGGGACCTCCAAACGTGGGGATCTGCCGAGAACTCAATTTTTTCAAAACGAGGTATAACTAATAAATTTCTATTTATTATAAATTTAGAGTTTTTTTTAGAGGGGGAATTTAAATATTTTGAAAAAAATACTAAATAGAAAGCATGAGTATAATGAAAATTACTCAGCAGTTCACATGCAATCCATTGTGCCAGAACTATAATTGAAGGGGACAGTGTAAAGGGACGATGACGAAGAAAGAGTTTTCTATCACAAGCCATCGAGTTTTCGCTACACCGACGAAGGAGCTTCTTTGTCGAATACATGAATTTGTTTTTTTTAGTTATTAAAAAATAATTCGATCCAAAATACAATAATAAAATGCCCTGTTGTTATAGTTGTTGCTGATTTGTTGGGACCTCGCTGGCACCTAGTGAATAATTACACCATGGCGGTGGTATTGTTTTCTCATTTAGAGAGAAACTGGCATGAGAATCATCCACAGTTTGGCGGGTAGAATGCTCACGTGCACGATTAGTGAGCCCTAAAAAATCTCAAAATCATCGACAAGTAGCCCAAATTGGCGACTAGTTTTCAAATTAGAACTGGACAACCACGATTTGACTGAATATTCTAATCCTGAATTTCAGTTAAGATTTTCGTTCGATTTAAAGGGCTTGAAATAAACTTTTTATATATAAAATATGTATGTGTTTACACACCCGTCGATTGTTTAATATAGAAATTATAATGCACAACAGAATTGCATTAGAAATGAAGATATTTTGCTTGCGTACGTGGGTGGTTTTAATGCTCGTACACAGAATATGAAATAAAAATCTATAAAATATTTTATAAATTAATTTTTATTGCACCGGTTGCAGTTGAATGTCAAATGGAATAAACTCGTACCATCAAAATCAAAGCGATAATAGTTTTATGAATGGCTAAGGATTTGAGCTGTTGTGTGAGTGTGTGTGTGTATAATAATTAATGCAAATGTGCAAGAGCATGTTAATATAGTTGAAAGGCAATAACTTGCAACTTTTAAAATGTTGCAGATTAAAATTGCGCACATAAAATATTTTTGTTGTACAGATTTGTGGAAAGGAAATTTTTTATTAAAAGTTTTGTTATTATTTCACATGTAATTGTTAACTTTAAATGCTGAGAATATAAAAACATCTAGTTAGTCCTGGGACCCATTAGAAAATTAGCGGCATCTATATAAATTTAATGGCAAAGTCTAGTATTCAGATGAAATCAGCTAGAATCAGATTTCATATCAAAATTAAGTTTTTCATGAGAGACGATTGGCATGTACCTGTTGCAGCCAGTGTTGTAAACTTAATGCGTTTCGCATAATTTTCATGGGGTGCTTTTTAAAAATGTTTATTCGTGGTGCACTTTTAAAAAAATTTTGGTGTTTTTAATTTTTGGTAACATGAAACCAAATTGAATATAGTTATTTCTTATTGCGAGAAATTGTTATTCGTACAATAAAACCGATTGAATGCCATTTTATTCAACAGTAACAACAACACTTAATAACGTTTAAGGTAACTTTGTAATATTTTAAAAATGTATTTTATCTGATAAAAAGTAATTTTTAAAGAACATTAATAATAGAGGGGAAAATACTAAACTATTAATAATTTTAAATCTTGTTTAATAAACGCTGTTAAATTTGTGAAATTAAGAAATAAGCGTTTTTTTTAGTACAAATGAAAAGGGTTGCAAACCTGGCTGTACCGCCAATTTTAATAATTGTTATACTTGAAGTTGGCTGCAGGTGAGCAATTTAAAATTTCTTTTATAAATTTGAAAGCAAAGAACGTGAAATTTAATGGAAACAAAAGTTCGTTTACTAACATAAAAGCAGGCAAAAAAGAATTAATTAAAGAAAATTAATATTAAAATTAAGCTGATCAAGTGGATGTGAAGTGTGCGATTTAGGATAAAATATATATAAAAAATTTGTAATATTTTTTTCAAAAACAACCCTCTCTCGCTCTTTAACTTGGAAGACTAAGAACTTTAAGCTTTCTTCTGCTATCAACAGCCAAATTTATATTTGATTGCTAAAAAATTTATCAGGTGGCCTCTGGCATTAACCAAACGCAGTATAAGAAACTGCGATTTTCAACTGCAACAGGTGCCATAAAATTCCACTAGAGAATAGCAACCGAAGAAGAAAAGAAAATTTAAAATGCGCAATAGGAGTGGCTTCTAAGGGAAATAGAATTTGATATTAAAGGAGGCAGTAACCAGTTGAGATCCCAAGCTCTGAAATTTTATGAAATGCTTTTGCCAGTGATGGCTGGTTCACTAAATTAGAAAAACGAAAGAAACTTTTTGCTTCAATTATAATTAAATTTATATTAATGTTTTTATCTGATATACAGATAAAACTTCGACTCAACAGTAAAAACTTTCCAATATTGCGAAAAGATCTGAGATTATTTATATTCCACTGTACACCCTTGTTGGAATTCAACGTTAAAAACTTTCTACCAATTAAAATTGATGAGATCAAAAGGATTGTCTTGAAGAAAATTACCAAATCTTTCCAATATTTTCTTATTTGTCCTAGTACGTACACTTCATATTCACTTGCTTAGTTTAATCTTAATTTTCTTTTGCGCCTGGATTTACGTTCATAAACGAGCTTTTGTGTTCATTAAATTGCAGCTTGTTCGCTTTCAAATTCGTATAAGAAAACTGAAATTGTTCACCTGCAGCCAACTTCACGTAAAAGCACAAGACTTGATAATTCATTCTTGAAGAATGTAAGGCAACTCTTACACTAATTCATCTCGTGTTAGCTGCTTTAAAAGTTTCGATATTTTGTAGGTTTTGTGAGTGCACACTAGATATATATTGTTTCAAAATATTATCGTCCAACTAAAAATATTTTTGTTTAAAAATACTTTTATTTATTTTTAACTTAAAAATTTTTCCACTAGAATTATTTTTCAAAATTGTTGGTCGATTCAACGAAGACCAACTTTAATGTACACAAATGAAGAGTAACCATACAGGGTTAATTCATCTTTCATTTAGACTGGCCTTAAGGAAAACAAGTAAAGCTTTTGAAAAAAAAAAATTATACGCTTTTTTTCAGTTTATTATTTCAGACAAACTTTAATGGCCACGACCAGTGGTCGGGAATCATTGCGAGTTTAGTACCGCATTAGCTACGAATTTAATATTTCAAATAAGTGGTGAAATAAACATTTTATTTTTCTTTTTTAGCCCCTGTTGATAAACATCAGATATTAAAAATTGTTTATATAAAAACCTTACGACCAAATTATTAGGTTTCGACTGTAAACAATTATGCTCAACTGATGGTTTCCCCGCCGTTTGTCATTAACTGTGATTTTGCTGTTTATTATTGGTATTACAGCTGTCAACACCTACTCACACTTAAGCACATGACAATTGGAAAGGAAATTAGTTTAACAAACAGTCCAAAGCGAGCCACTAAAAAATGCAAATAAATAAAAGGTAACAACTTTAAAGAATCCCCGCTGTATCAGACGACACAATTCCAGACTTTTTGACGATTTCACGTACTGTTACGAGCACAAATAATCTCTTTTCAGTGGCAAAGAAATAATAATTATCGTAGCAAAGAAACTTATCTTTTAAGACGCACATGGCCAGCTGAACATTAAAAGGAAGTAATAGAAAAGAAAACGAAAGTAATACGAAATGAAATTAGACAAGAAGAACGAAGAAGGCAGTTAAATAAAACAATCACTCAAAAACTGTTTACATGATGGGGAGAATTATATAAATAAGTCCATTTGTATGCAATTATTTGGTATAAAAACTAAAGCTTTTGGCCAGATGCTCTTTAAATTGTATACAATTACACTCTTACGATGCGATATACCAGACGTCTAATTATATGAAAAACGATTCTGAGCATTTAAAAGGTTTTACCTGGGGATATTGAAAGAGTTATTTCTTTCGGTTGAATAGATTTAAAGGAAAACAAATTTTATAAGATATTTTTTTCATTTTAAATAAAATTTTTCTTAAGAAGGAACTCGTTCGACGTGGCGAAAGAGGCAGTAAATTTTAAAATCGTTATCTACCATTTTTTCACAATTGAGTTAATAATTTGAATTCATTAAATTTGAAATGAACGTTTATTACCAGGCGGTAATAACAGTGTGACCATATTAGCTCTATTGATGCTTTTTGTTCTTTTAATTTATTACATATATAAACGATTGCAAAATTTCGTTTCACAAAAAGTCGTTCAATAAATACAAATTGAGAATTCTTACAAAATAAAAAAAATATTGAATTTTGCTTCTCGTAGTTTCGCCCATATCTCTATAGAAGAAGAGCGATTAGCCGTCTCAAATGTGAGAAGATGAATTTCTCCCAACAAGACCGAATTCGTCAGAAAAAATTTAAATAAACTATTTCTTGTTTCTGTGAAAGTGTGACCATTTTCAAAATATTTTAATTAAACTATTAGCAACTGACAAGCTGTAATAACTTTTATAGTCAATTATTTTGAAAATACATTTTTGAATCTGCGAAGTAAAAGTAAAACAGTTATTAAAGTGAAAAGAAACTTCATTTATTCGAGCATTTAATATATGTAACAGAACATATGGTCACACGATAATGATGTATACGTAATATCGTCGGCGAAGATATAAAAGTAATGGGTGGTTTTTATAGAGTGGCAAAAGTTTAAATCACAATAAACCAAGGAAATATATTCTTAATATCAATGAAACGGTGTCTGTTTGAAAGAAAGTCTTATGAAAGTCACAACTTGGCGTTGCCATCACTGTTTTATTCGAGCGCACATTTAACAGCGGACAGTTGACTTTTGCTTAATTGCCAGCGCAATGCGTGTAAATTGTGGAAATTTTTAATCAAAATAGCGGTTCTGTTCATCAAGCTTATCGTGCACTTCGTCCATTTTATGGCGTACACAATCGTCCTTCAGAGCTGCTAATTCGAAGAACAACAGATCGTTGTCGGACCTCATTTACTGTTACTGATAATGTGCATCCCGTGAGACGCCCAGCAGTGCGCACTGAAGAATCTATAGCCGCTGTACAGGAAAGCGTTGAAGATGATCCTAATCAATCAATTCGCCGTCGTTCTCAGCAACCTGGGGTTGTGTTCTTCCATTTTATGGAAGATTTTACGCAAAGATCCTGGCTTCAAAGTTTTCAAGATTCAACTTGTACAGGAATTAAAGCCAAACGACCATCGTATGGACTGAAGCACAAATTGATACTGATTTTGAATTTTCATTAAAAATTTCATTTTCCGATGAAGCCCATTTTTGTTTGAATGGGCACGTAAATAAACAGAATTGCCGCATTTGGAGTGGGAAGAATCCACAAGCTTTTGTCGAAACACCATTACATCCACAGAAAATTACTGTTGGATGCGCTTTATTGAAACCGATTGTTTTTTTTTTTTTTTTCAATAAAAGAAAAGTATTTTGTTGCTCTTTCCTTCTTGCAGGTGCAGCCATTTTCACTTGCATATGTAATAATTAGAAATTTGATTCTCAGGAGAAAATACAGCGTTCATATTTGAAAACTACAAGCAAACAAATCTGTTGCTTTAATCAGATTATTAAACAAAAGTTTTGTAGCTTTATTTTCCTTATTTTCCATTAAATTCTTTTTATTCTATTTTTTTTTTATCACAAACAAGGGTTTTATCTCATACACTGGGGTATTGTGGAGCATGATTTGAAAATCAGTAGCTTGAAAAGCAATAATTTGTTTGGACTATCTGTAATTACCTGCCCAAGAAGATTAAAGTTTATTATTTTGTGAGAATAAAGTATCATTAAGGCAACTATTAGAACAGCAACAAAGTTCATACAACTCCGAAGAGAATACGATGAAATTTATTAAAGTTGCAAATTAATGTTCATTTTCAGAGTAGGGGGGTTCAATAAGAATTATATAAAAAAGACAATGAGGGCAACGTAAGCGATATATTTTGAATAGTGATAAAAATGGAAGTCGCACGTTAAAATGTTTATACTATTACACGACGTAAAGCCTTGCGTTGTTACGAAACGTAAGAAGACCACCAAATATATAATTATGCCGTTTAACGGAATGCAATTCTTGCAAAAGCTTGCGTGAAATTCACTATTATTACAAGACCTAAATAGTTATAAGGCGTCATGACTCAAGTTACATCTTGCAAAGGCGTAAGTTATTACGAGACGTAAAGCCCTACGTAATTACACAACCCAAAATCTTCATTGTTATGAGCCTTAATCCTAACAATTATATGAAATAATGTATTACGTTGTTAAATGACGAAACGAATTACGTTGCAAGCCAAAGAATTACGTTACAAGCCAACACACTTAAAACTAAAAACACTTTAAATTTTAAATCATTTTTCATCATTTTATCCAAAACTCTTACCTCTGAAAATATCGGGTGTTTTTTATAGAGTTGCATCATAATAAGACATAGAAATATATTTTTGATATCAATGAAACGGTCTTTATTGGATAGAAAATTTTATGACATTAATGTTTAAATCTTATTTCGGCCATGTGGCCGCCACGGCTGGCGCGTATAAGGCGCAATCTGGAACACCAATTTTCACGAACAGTCACATTCTGACCATCATCGTTTTTGAAGACATCTGGGCCAATGACTCCGCCAACCCATAAAGGGCACCAAACAGTAATTTTCTGCGGATGTATTGGTCTTTCGACAAAAGCTTGTGGGTTCTTCCCACTCCAAATGCGACAATTCTGTTTATTTACGTACCCATTCAACAAAAAATGGGCTTCATCTGATATGGGATTCTTCAAATATAGCCTTTTCTGCATATTAAAAAAACAAATTATAAAGTTCGCTCATATGGTTTAAAAGATATGATAGAAAAAAATTTGTTCAATAATGTGCCGTGATTGCAAACTTCCTGGGAGGAAAAAAAGCTCCCGCTATAATAAAATGAAAGCTAATATTCCATTTAATCAATTTAAAAAAAAAGTTTAAATAATTAATAATCTTTTATAAAATCATAAAATTTTTCTCCAAATTCATGAAATTTTTAATTTAAATAAATTACAAAAATATAGCATACTCTCAGGCAAGTGCTGATGTAAGCGATAAAACCGTTAAGTCTACAGACGATTTCTCAAGAAGAAATTGGCGAAATAAAAGTCCTTCATCAACAAGATTTTGCTGCTTTGAAAGATACCGAAGTTGAACAACGTTAGATGGCAAGAGAGCTCAAACTGTTGCAGGTACATCTTCAGATCTCCAGAAAGTGTGATAGCGTTTCAACAGATACAGGTGTTTTTCATCGACTTCTGTCAGATTTATAAGTAGCATTAGATGTCAACCCCGTAAACAGGTTCTGGAACTTGATGACAGAAATGCTAAATGATGAATAAAAGTCGAACATCGACCACTTGGGAATCCGAAAGTAATATGGAGCGTAAAGTGCAAATATAAATGCTCACTATTCTTTGAAATCGGTTGATATTTTCTAGGAGCTGGGAAATATGGGGCTCTTCTACTTTGCCAAGAGAGCTAAAATTTGCTGACTTGCCGCATAATTTATGTGGAAAGTCTGAAAAAGGCACATTTTCATCGGATGAGTAGGATCTGCCAACTTTGTATACAAGTCCATCCGAAAATAAAGTACATTTACTACGGCTAGAAAGATGAAACTTGGTAAGCAGATGCGTTTTAGAGACTCCCGATCTGTATATGAAATCGGTTCTTTGCACCCCTAAGTTACGTGAGAGACTTTGGCCTTGGATTGATGTATCGGTAACAATAGTAAAAAAATTGCCTTTGAAAATCATTAAATTCCCAGATGCGCTTTCAGAGCTGGCAAATTGAAACACATTTTTATATAAAAGTATTTTATACTTCAGGAAGAATGAAATCACAAATTGACAAGACGATCCCCGGCTGGGACAAAAGAAAGTCATATACGTCGGCGAAGGATGTATACGATTCGGCACAGTTTAACTTATTATTATTATTAACCAGAATTCGTACTCAGGGCATGTCTTCCAGTCACGCAGCGAATTTCGCCGATACTTTGCAACAAAGACGGGATAGTGTTGAGAGGACAGAGAGATGGCCAGCTTTATTGAAAAAGATAGTTGAAAATTGAGCAAATGGAATAAACCTCCCTGGTAGACGCACGCCGGTAATCGTATATTAAAAATAAATGTCCTTTATGGCAACCCTACTCTTGAGCTGTCAAAACGTGTAAAATTGTTTGTGCGCTAATAAATTTTGTTATATTACTAAATTTAAAAATTCCCGTGCATAAAAATCAACATCAACCCCGCTGCGTACTCCATTTACTGTTGCCTATTGTCGTATTATTGGGGAGCTTTGGTATTGTGCTTGAATCATTGTAAAGCTACTGATTGTTGTTGCTGGTAGTTGGGAGTCTCAGATCTAACCAAATAATAAAGCCAAAAGGCTTGCAGCATTTTTTTCATAAGGGAACCTGACACTTACATATGCTTTAACAAATGAGCAGTAAACGAACAATACGATCAATATCTCTTAATTACACTGAAAGAAGTGAACGTAAGAAAGTTCTATCTTCAAAATATATGCAATCGTCATATGAAAACAACCAGTGTGATGTTTTCTCCTGGGGATCAATTCTGGTTCTATGAAACGATGAAATGAAGATTGAGTTTTCAGAACTAATTCTCATAATACTTTTCCACCAAGACTTATTTTCTGATTCTCGTTTGTATTATGAAAAAAGCGTTTCATTCCATTCGTTGCTGTCAAACTTTGTCAACTATTTATGATAATTGCCAAGCATACTCGTCTGTATGTCAAACGTAAAAATAGCAAACAAATAATGTCGGGACTAAAAAAATTTATTTAAAATAACATAAAGAAATCGGTGTGAACGGAGGTAAGAAAATTATGTTATTGATTTAGTATTGCAAAAAAATATAACAATTTATTTTAAAGAAATTTGGTTCGGGTGCAAGGACGCGGACTCTGCGAGGGGCAAAATCCATTCCAGATGACAACCCATGACCACTTTATGGGCTTGCATATATCGGTTTCCTACACCATTATGTGGAGAGGTAATAATTGCCGAATTCAAGGCGCAAACACGCTATTTCAACCCCTATAACCGTGCCTTGCGTTTCCTTGCAATCGGTAGCTTTCAACGAAGTGTGGGGCAAGGCAGTTTGTCTGCTTTAGTCCAAAAACGTGCAGTGAGAGGTAACATTCTTCTGAACAATAAACAAATCAAATCTATTTCAGAATGTTTTTCGAAACCAACTAAAAATTAAAAATTTTTAGAAATCGAAAAGTTATTCGTTTTAATCCTTTTTGAAAAATAAATGGAGTTCTCGTCAGAAGCTTCCCTGACTAAATCTGAGAGCCCGTCACACAAACAGACGGACACATGGAAATTGTTCATCCGACTTCCCTATTCATAAGGACTCAGATTGAATACATTTTAAGGGTTCGCATATTAATATTAAGCACGGAACAGCAATTAATCGGCTGCGCAATTGACGACCGTACAAGTATAACTTTCTGGGTCCATAATTTAACTCCCAACACTCGAAGCCATAAAGCAATTCACGACATGTTGGCAGCTGTTTAAACATGGAAAGTGCCAGGGCTGTGGAGGATGTGGGCATGTCAAGTGTCTAGACAGCTGAGGGTTTGAGTGATTACTTGGGTAACAGAATGTATGATGTTGGCTGAAGTAGTTAACACTAAGATTGGGAAGCCTAAGATCCCGGGTTAGACTCCATACTCAGTCATGAAAATTGTGTCGAATATTTTTGATCTTCGGTAGCGCTCAATTGCTTAAATTATTGTTGGATTTTTTAAACGACGCAGCCATAAGACTGGACGCTAAACCTTAACGACAACAATTGACACTTTCATATACCGCGTAGCATATTACAGGAACCTATTTTTCGGTACTGTAGCGAAAAATTGGTGGCAGAATAGAAGGTAAAATGGATGCAACAAAACTATTTTCTTCTCATCTTATATCTTGAGTGCTGGTCTTACTCAAAATGGGGCGGTTCCCATGGCAAAGGTCCATTACTTACGCTACGAATTGCTGCTTCATTCATCCGACTTGGCACGCTATAATTATTGCTGATATGTTTCAGCGGAAAGAGTGTTGAGTCCAAAGGAAAAGTTTTGCCACAAAGAAATATTTATTTTGACAAGATCTACAAATTTTATTTTATTGAATCGATATCAAAAAACTTGAAGAAATATTGGAGAACATCTATTAAGCTCTCCCTTGATCTCATGGCGAAAAATTAAATTGCTTTTTATTCAAAAACTTATGTTTTTCATTTAGTGCGTTAAAACTCTTATCGTATTTTAGTTTTAAATATTTATCTTTCATAAAGATTTAAATTAAATTAAATTTTTAACTCAACTCTCGTTATCTCCAAAAAACAAAAGATTAATTAGAACAAAATGAAGCTCTTCATGATACATTTCATATTCATTCTGTATAAAACTAAAATAACTACAACAAAAGAGTACGTGCGTATATGAATAAGCAGAATAAGTTCATGATATTATATTTATGTTATCTTTTTGTTAACACGCTTAACGCAACTTTAGTTACGTGCGTCAATTGTTCATTTGAATGCTTAAATTGTAAGATTTTATATCGTTGAAAATAATGTCTATGATATGATCACATTTACTGAATGTGGCAGAAAACTTATATGGCACTATAATTTATATATAACTTCTGTTGTATAACTGCCACTGATGGCTCGGGTGTAGCCCAATCTGGAGTACAACCAGCCAGCAATTTGATTCGTAGTTTTTAATGCGCTTTGAACAAATTGATTTAGAATACCCATCTGTGATTTATTTATTTATTTATTTATTTATTTATTTTGCAGTCTATGAATTTACAATTCGTACAGACTATTTACATACATGCATATACACATATACAGATTATAATTCAAAGATATATCAATTATTGGCTGTTATTTAATGCACACAAAATATTTCGTTTAATCAAATTTTCACTGAAAGAGACACCAACATAATAATATATCTTGTTAAAGTCCTTACAGCATCTAATAAAAGGATCAGAATTGGCGTAATTTTTTCTTAGAAATTTCATATTAAGTAGACAGAAGAAACGAGTAGGACGTTGTGGAACGCAAAATGATAAATTTTCAATTAGGAATTCAGAGCAGGTTTTACCATTAATTATATTTAAAATAAATAAAGTGTTTAACATAGATCTTCGACTACTTAGGGATGGCAACTTAATAAGAGCTAGTCTAGCTTTATAAGAAGACAAACAAAATGGGCTCCATTGCAAACTTCGAAGACAAAATATTAAAAATTGTTTTTGTACAGATTCAATTGTGTTGATGTAAACCTTATATGTTGGATCCCATATTCCAAAATGGGACGAACAAGCGATGTGAAAAGCTGCTTAGTAACATAAGGATCTTGAAATTCCTTTGCCCAGCGTTTGATGAACCCCAGTTGACTTCCGGCTTTCCTAACAGTTAGAGATATATGTTGAATAAAATTCAGTTTTGGATCTAGTAAAATTCCAAGATCTGTGAAAGTGCAAACATTTTCCAGCTCATAACCACCCAAAAAATATTTAACGTTGAAATGGCTCCTCCGAAAGAAACACATATACTTGCATTTTTTAGATTCAATGTCATTAAATTCATTTCACACCAAGAGTACAAAGAGTATAAATCTGCTTGAAGAAACTTATGATCATCAAAGATTTTGTAGGTAAAAAATATTTTTACGTCATCAGCATACATAAGAATGAATGAGTTTTTGATAACTGCAGGTAAGTCATTGATAAATAGTGAAAATAATAGGGGTCCCAGATGACTTCCCTGGGGAACACCAGACGTAACGGGGATCGGTTTAGATATAGTACTTTTGAATAAAACATTTTGTTTCCTATTAGTAAGGTATGAACTAATCCAATTCAAACAGCCACGTGTGAATCCCATATAATGCAGTTTACTCAATAGAAGTTTGTGGTTAACTTTATCAAATGCTTTACTGAAATCTGTGTAGACTACATCAGTTTGTTTTTTATTGACAAAACCACGATTTACCAAAGTTGTAAATTGTATGAGGTTGGTTATAGTTGAGCAGCCTTTACGAAAACCATGTTGACTAGAACATAATGTTGATGACACCTGGTGGCACAAGCTACTTGTAATTAATTTTTCAAAGAGTTTCGGTATAATACTCAGTTTAGCGATTCCTCTGTAATTTTTAATGTCAGATTTGGTACCAGATTTAAACAATGGAATAATATAAGAATTCTTCCACATTTCAGGGAATTTTCCGACTTTAATTGAAAGATTGTACAATAATGTAAGAGGAAACACTAAGGCATCAGCACACTTAATTAGAACACAGCTAGGAACATTATCAGGTCCACTCTTGTACGAGAATTTCAATTTTTTTAATCCATTAAGAACAGAAATTTCATCCAGAAATGGAATTAAAATAGATTGACCTCCAGGACAAAAATTTGATTGCAACCCAGTAGTAATCGTTTGATCAGCAGAATATGTAGATGAAAAGAAATCCGCAAACAAGTTACTAATTTCAGCCTCGTTATCTGATTCTTTTTCATTTAGCTTCATAGTGGGCGAAAAGGAAACTGATTTTCTTTTTAAGTTCACAAAATTGTAGAAAGACCTTGGATTTTTCTTCAAGTTGTTTTTAATTTTTTGTAAGTAACTTTTATAACATATAAGATTTAACTTGTTATAGTCGGCACGGGCAATAGAGTATTTTACAAAATCTGAGAATGATCCTGATTTTTTGTATATTTTATAATATTTGTTTTTGCTATTTTTAAGTTTGGAAAGAAACTTTGAATTCCATGGAGGTCCAGATACTTGAGAAGCGACTTGTTTACGAACACATTGGGTCAAGATCCAATAAATCCTATCGTAGAATCTTATGGTTATGTGGATCAATAACATCGGGATTGTTTTCTAAGTTCGAAGCTACGAGTAAATTGTGCCAGTCTGTATTGTGTAGAAGTTCGATTGTTTTGTTATAATTTGCCCTTTTAAAACAAAAACTCTTGACTTTTGAGTTGTACGCAGAAAGAGATATATAAACAGATGGAAAACATGATATTAGATATTACGATTGTGGGATGATAACAGTCCTCCGGTAAGGTTAAAGGAACAGTGCGAAGGACAGACGTGTCAACACAATCATTTACAAAAACCAAATCTAAAAGCTTATGGTTATCATTATATATGCCATTTATCTGATGAAGATTCATATCCAATAAGCAATCAATAAACTCATTATATTTCAGACTAAAAGTAGAATTATATGGTGTAAAGCAACCATTATCAGCCGAAAAATCCCAAAAAATCGTTGGCATATTGAAGTCACCAACTGCGATGATGCTATCATTATGATGAGCCATATGCACAACAGTTGAAATAGCATCCGAATGCTTTCTATAAATTATTTCAGGAGAATTTGGGGGAATATACGAACAGGTTATGAAAATTTTTTTATGATTTATTTTTACCAAAACACCCATAAACTCAATATCCAGTGAAGAAGTATACGATAACTTTTCGGAAGAAAGCACGCTTGACCCTGCAATTAATACACCTCCTCCTTTCATGTTATTGCCGCAATCACGTCTATATATTAAGTAACTTGCACCCATTATTTCTGTGCCCAATACATTATTATTAAGCCAAGTTTCAGTGAAAGCGATAACTTGAAAATCAAAAGCATAACTTTGATTAAATAAAGATGATAACTTTGTATTAATGCCACGAACATTTTGATATAAAAGAGTAAAATTTTCAGTACAACCATTTAGTTTTTTGAAGTAGATTTTACAGATGACGGCAATCGAACAGCATTCTTTTCTCTTGTTTTAAACATAAACTCACGAACGTATATACCACCAGGCCATGATGACTTTATGGTTTTCCCAATGTATTTTCATCTCAAGATATGGAATGGTGTTATCTTTTTCTATTGTAAATTTAAGCTTAGTATGGTAATTATTTAATGTTCTCAGTATAATGTCCTCATATTCTTTTTTTATAATGGCAAATAAGTCGTCTACGTATTTAGTTATAAGTTTTATTTCTACGTTTTCGATTTTAAGATTATCTTATACAATGTAAGCGATTGTTGGTGACAAGGGATTTCCCATTGGCTGTTATTTTTATCTTCAAATCACACATGATAAGCGGTGACTGATGTAGTTTTCGATTAATGTAAACGAATCGAGATCACGAACTGATCAGATATATAATTTCACTCATAATGTCTCATGAACGGATGACCCATTTTTACCCGCTTTGCTGTGATCGACGTGATTTCTATATGTCAACAGCCGCTTAAAAGTTATTTGAAAAGAATCTCTTTGAAAGATACTTTTTAATTTTTATGTATTGATATTTCGAAATCTACCGGTTTGAATCGGTTTAAATTGACAGGAAATCTAAGTTTTGAAACGATCTTCAAAACACTATCAGTTTGGCTTGGTTTAGCTGTTCAAATCTAAACGCGGGTCACATATTTACACACGCACACACATACATAAAGATACAGTCACACTTGGTCGGGAAAGCTTCCTCGGACCTCAAAACGAGGAAATCTATTGAGAGCTCAATTAATTCAATAAATTTGCGATTTCTGAACATTTCCTATTTTTCTAGCGGAATGTTAGAGAGCACACAGTCAATTTATGCCCTCGTCATTTTTAAATTGGTTTTGAGCATTTGATTCCATTATTTACACAAAAATAGCCGGATATCGCCAAACTTGCAAAATCTTATAACTTTTCACGGCTCTCACAGGCAACTAAACATGCGAAACATCCGAAACTGTGAAGGAGTGTGTCAACATAAAATAAAAAGACCCATCCAAAGCCCCAACTTCTTTCATAAAAAAAAAACAAAAAAAAAATAAAAAATATTAGATGCCTGAGAACAGAAACTTTTTTCAATAAAATTTATGTAAAATAAATGAAATGAAACTCTTTGTTGTTGTACAAACACAATTGCGACTAACGAAGCGTATTTCGTCCAGCGTACATATTGTGTGTATTCTCATTTACATAAACGTGGTTTATTTCCAACGACGAATATGCGTTACGAAAAACTCGTCGTTCGTCCCAGTTGTGTTTATAGCATTGGAACTGTTTGTACTACCGAAAACAATCGTTTGCTTTATTTTAAATTTTTTTTTGCAAATTATTATTTTTATCAAAATTAACTTCCAAAAAAATATTTTATTTAAGTAAAAGTTTTCTCTACGATAAGAGTCTGTGCTGAGACTTCCGTGATATTTTTTATCTCAAAGAGACAAAAACTAGAAATATTTATGGTCTTTAGAGAACAGTTACCGCCGTAATTTTTCTTGTAGTTGTTTACTTATTCTTAGATAAAACTATTTTTGTCTGAATATCAGAGAAAACTGTTTTTACTCAGTTTTTTTCATTTTGCACTCAATCCGCAGGTATATAAACTGCCAGTATTTGCGATTAAGAAACAGTCAAAAGTTTTATCGTTGCTGAAAGTGTTAAAGAAAAGTTTATTAAATGAAACTCTTGGTTTTTCTAATAATAATAATTTCGCTGAGTGCTGCAGCATGTGGATCGGGTACATAAAAAATAAATTTTATATAAAACGGTTTGCAACATATTTTCACTTGTAGATTGCAGATGTACATCAGAACCGTACCCATTTCGGGTTAGTAAAGAAAAGAAAAAATTGGCCACGTACACGTATGTGAACAACAAATGCCAAAAGTACGACGCCAATCATTTTAGCAACCAATTCTTAAGCTTCTCAGCCTGTCAGAATACATGCCAGAGTAATAAACACGGTAAGGAAAACGTATATATAATTTTTTCCTTTGACTCCCCTATACCAGGGACTGTAACGGTTATAAGTGATATAAGAAAATATTTTCACCACAATTCTTTAACAACTTCAGAGGCGGATCATCCATTTAAAACAGTTAAATTTCCACGTAAAAACAAACGCTCGGATAAAAAACTTAGAAAAAAAGTTTCATTTTGCCGTAATAAAATTAAACTCTGAAGGAGTTTTATTTTAAACTCATTTAAACATTTTATTTTTCTGTTCGGAAAATAAAACTCATTTTATATAAAAAGGAAATCAACGCAGTAGTTATAATTAAAATAAGAAAGAAAACAAATTGCAAAAAAATCTTTCTGTTTTTTGCTAGAAATAAAAGACTCATTTTTAAACGGAAAAATAAAACTCCTTAAAAGAAATCTATTTTCTGACGGTAAAATAAAACTCAATTTATTAAAAATTTCATCTGAACTCTTTTTTTTTTCTTTAGGAAATATTTAATTCTTAATTTTTAAGCATTTCAATTAAAAATATACGCAAAAGTCTCTGATTTCGTGATATTTCTTATCTCAAAGAGACAAAAACTAGAAATATTTATCTTTAGAGAACAGTTACTGCCGTAATTTTTGTTGTATTTGTCTATTTATTCTCAGATAAAATATTTTTGTCTGAATGTCAGTAAATAATTGCTTTTGTCGCAACTATTTTTGTACTCAATCCGCGGGTAATGCTTTCGATTAAAAAACCTCAAAAACAGTTTATTAATTAACGAAAATCTCTACCGTCATATTAAAAATAATATCGCCGGCTGCTGCAGTTTATGTAGACGGCACTTAAACAATTATTTTAATAAGAAACTGTTTGTCGCTTTTTAGATCACAGATGCATATCGCCCGCGTACCCATTTAAAACTGCTGTAGCGTATAAGAGTCATGATGTGTTCACGTATGACAAACCCAACTGCATACTTTATCAATCCGGTCGGTGTAATAATCAGTTCGCCAGCGAAAAGGAGTGCATGAAATCATGCGGCGGTATTAAACGCGGTAAGTTGATTTCTTATATACGGACAAAACCTTTAGAAATAATATTTATTCAACTCTGACTCGAACTGAGTCTGAATCTGAATTTCCATCGCACCGAAACATTCGTCTATCGTTTTTGATTTTCATTAAATTTCTCAGATCTAAATTTAAGAACGATTGTTTTGAAATGTTTTTTGTAGAGTTGCAGGGTCGTATAGTTGACATCTGAAGGTAAACGGTTCGGAAATTAAAATGTTTCTCCAAAAATCGTTATAAGTAATATTTTTATTATTTTATTAATAAAAAAATTTTTTTTTCGGATATTTAAGGAAAACCACGAAAGATCGAACATAATTGGAGATTGTTGTGGGACACTTAAGAGCATAATTTTGTGTTGTGCGGCCAATCAATTAATTCAACAATTTAATCCCATCAAACTTATTTTCCAACACAATTTTGTAAAGGTTTTCAATACAAATAAAACTTTTTGAGCAGATATAAAATCAATCCGTGTGCGATCTTTTATAAATACGGCAGTTGGTAAGTGGTTATTTAGCACCAACAAAATTAGGTGATTTGAGGTTACACAAGATCAGCCCAGTGAAAACTTCTATTGAAAATTCATGAGTTGAAATGTTCACTGAAGATTATAACCTTCACAAAAATGTGAAAGGGTATATCTAGGTTTGTCATTCCGTGTGTAATTTTTTCGATATCAATATGCGACCCCATAAAGTATATATATTTTGGATCCTTATCAACAGCGATGACGATTGAGCGATGTCCGTCTGTCTGTCCGCCTGTACGTGAAATCGGGTTTCCCAAGCCCCCAGAAGAGCTAGAGACTTCGTTATTGGACGAATTTTTCTTAAATAAAACTATTTTGTACCTCATGAAAGGTTGCATTGATAATCAAAACAAACAAATTTAAAGTTTTAATAACAGGGTTGGGAAATTTAAGGTTGTTTTGGTACATACAATGTATTGTAGTACATAAAAGTGACCAAAATGGTTACAAATTTTATGCTTTTCTTAAAAAAACTATAATGCCTCATTGCGTTGCGTTGGTAAAAAGAAAAACACAGAAAAATTTAAATTTTGCTTCCAGAAATGGGAAATTGAAATTTTTTTATACATAAATGTAACCAAAAAGACAACTGACGTCGTTTTTTAATATTTCTTAATTCAAGCAAAACAATATTGGTATTAAGAACTAAAATAAAATCCAAAATTTCGATTCCAGAGTTGGATAACTGCAATAACTGTTTAAAAATTATAAGTTATTCTTAAGTAAAACCGGGAAATTTATGTTTTTCATTAATAAAAGTAACCAAAAAGGCAACTGGAATGGTTTGTATATTTATTTTTTCTTTTGCTAACTAAAACTAAATTATAATTTAGAAAAACAGAATTAGTGCTTAAAACTATATGTAACGCCAGACGTACGTTTTTGAAGGGTATATAAGATTCGGCACAGCCGAATATAGCACTTTTGCTTGTTTTTATTAACATTTTGAAAACTGTTTTTGTAGAGATCCCGAACTTTGGAGTGGATCGAAATGGGAATGAACTCTTTCAATGTCAGGGACGACCGGTCAGCAGTGATCTAAATTTATATTGAGTAGCAATTTAGAGTGAGCTGTTCGATATATTTTCTGTGGTCGATACCATTCGTAAGCTATTGAGCGTTGCGAAATCTCACTCACAGAAATGATTTAATCACTTTCTTAAATTTATCTTAACAGTGTGATAAAAATTTTGTTCTACATACAAATGGAAAGCTTATCACGGGTGACGATCATTTGACTGATCAAATGACCGATACTATTGTTTTAGTCTCTTATTACTTGTTTACCTATCCAACATACTATTGCAAATACCTTCTATTTTTATCCACATGAAAGGAACATCGAAGCGGTCTACAATTGTGTTTGTATGTGCGATTCATAGTTTGTTGATTTATTATTATTGTGACCTTCAACAAAAATCGAAAAAATGTGAGTAGTTTCCACAATATTAAAACGGGGCATTACGGATAGGAAAGTCGAATTCGCGCTGTTCGTCTGTCTGCAAGTCATATCGGTTTTTCGAAGCCCCCAGAAAAGCCAAGAAAATTTATCTTAGATTGATTTATTTGCAACATTCCTAAATAGATCGCTATAGAAAGTCAGATAAATCCAAAACAACGTTTCCAGAGCCGGGAAATTTAAACTTATTTTTGGTATATAAAACAAAGTTACTAAAAACAATTATTTTGTTTTAGTATTCATATGCTAAATGTTCGAAATTAATTTAAAATCTCAGAAAGACAGGATGATAGATATTTTGTGCCTTGGAATATTTATCATCACGTGTTTCTGAGATTTTAAATTAATTTCGAACAATTAGCCTATGAATATTAATTCAATTTAACACAGCAATATAAAATGTTCGTTAAAATAATTACCATAATTATTTTGTTTGTTAACTAACATGCTTTAGGCTTGCGGGAGAATTAAATTGATAGACAATATTAAAATATACAAAAGCCGATTACAGGGTTAGACAATTAAAAAAATGATGGTACAGAAAAGTTACTAACTTTAATAAATTCAAAGTTTTCAGTGTATTCCATAATATGAGAGAGATTAAGCGTCGCTTGATGGTTCCCAAGAAAATTTAATTGAAATTTACCCCAACTGTTAAGAGGTCCAGTGAGTAATAGATTTGGTAAAATTTTTGGTTTGTGTCTTCGCTAGATAATTTAAATTTCTGCTCCCAGACGTGACAAAAATGAGAACTTCTTTCATTCCTTAAAACACAATATCTTTCAACAGAATTTTAAAATGTTATTGTAGTGGAAAAAATAGATTTCAAACAAATTAATTATTTATGCTTAAAGAACATAAAATTCGAATCATCTCTTTCTACTGCTGCATAATTTCGAATTAAATTATGTTGGTGTTGCCTTAGAAATTAATATTTGACTTGAAATCTACGTATCGTCATTTTGGGTCTTTTTATTTGCTTCAAACTGTATTTCACCGGCAAATATACAAGTCCTGCATATTAAACAGTCGGTTGGTAGTTTTATTACGGACTGTCTGTTAATATTCCACATTTTAACTTCATGTTGCGGCAAAATAAATAGCGCAACATGGTTTTTAGCAATTGTGACCAGTGGTTGGTTTACAACAGAATGAAAGAACAAAAACTCAAAATTACAAACAGGATATATATTTTACATTTACAAAATACAGGATTAGAATTTTTGGATATAGAGAAGTTATTAAGATTTACTTTCTACACAAGAAATTATGTAAATAGGGGAGCATTTCATTGCTCCTCTTCAAAAATAACGGAAGACGTGGCGCAGTGCACCACCTGCGTATCATCAACGTATCGAATATATCTGATCTGCAATAATGAATCGTTGGTTTTTTGTAGCTGCTGTTAGCCTGGTTGGAAGACGAGGATGCCATTTATAGTTAAATATTACCGGGAAGGGAGTGTACTACTCTCTCTTTCGTAGGGACTGTAGCGAAAATTAGCCCGCACACTTAATAATAAAACAGATTTTTTACATTCGGTATATTGTCTTTTGTAGTTAAGCCACAATGCACTCCTTGATTGGTCTAAGTCAGAGACCAGCAATTGGCAGTGAAAAAGCGAGTGGAGTTAAATCAGGACTTATGAGTGCCGGTACTGATACGCATTCGTACTTATTGAAACGCTCGTAGGACTCACACGCACTCAAAAGTTTGATGGACTCTTCATACTTGTACTCGTTACTTTTTCAGAAACCTCTGATGAAACTCATTTAAATTACATTATTTCGATTAGAGAATCTTGTCAAAAACGAGCGTATAATGAATTCCGGCACAGCTCTGTTTAAAACGCTCGTTTTAAACAGAGTATCTTATCGATGACTCGGTGGGCTTCAAATTTGAGCGCAGACATTGATTCTGATTTAATCACAAACAAGGAAATTGTATGGCGCCTAATGGCAGATCTTGGGAGACAGTTGACATCTGCATTCCCTAATCCCAATCACAGCTCCTGGCCAAAATCTGCACCAGCTAATTGTTCGTTATGGGTACATGAAGATTTTCTGATCCTCAAATTCAATAATTTTGAATGTTCACAAAGACTTTCAGTGATCTCCAAGTTCGGCAATTTTATGGATTCAAGAAGGTTTTCGGATTATCTCCAAGTTTGGCAACTTTGTGAAAATGCGCTTGTTGAGAATGAAAATGACTTTGTTTTACAAAAATTTATATTGACCTTAATTCGTTCCCCCACCAATTACATGAATTACCGGCTCTTTCCATGGTCAGCTGGTTTGAGCTCCTGAGTAGGATGAATTTTAATTGAATGAGGATGGAGGCATTTTGCCAAATTTCGCTGCGTATTGACGTTTTCAGGTTTTCGATTTCGTCGACGCTCTTCTTCAGCAGCAGATGCACGAGAAAGCCTCTCTGTTCATAATCTACCCAATTTCTTCAAGTTGTTTCACCACTCTTTGAACGGTTGACACAATATTTTCGCTTTCTCGACAGAAAATTCTCCGAAGCTTGCGAGCGCTCCCAGCTTATCTTGCCAAACATTTTTGTTATAAGTTGTCATGAATGTAACGAATTTTTCGTTCGTCAAGTTCTCTATTTTTAACAATTAGAAAAAAAGCAAGTCTGGCGGCTGTCAAATTTCAGAGTTGCCACATTTACAAAAAAGTAGTTGAAACTAAATTTAAGAAAGTGCACTTTTACTGAGACGCACTTTACAATACCCCAGAGTTGGTAAAGACTCCTAAGAAATCTTCTTATAGCCTCATGGAATAGTTCTATTTTGAGTTATATTTGGCATAAAATCTCTTTGCATTTTATTAATGTAAATTAATTTTGAGCAAAACCTTAAAGGAAACATATCAAAGGGAAATGCACAAGAAGTTGGGAGACAATAATCTATTGCCGATACTTGGAATTAACTTTTCAGTGCACTTATTTTCAAGTTATTAGTCTTGATTGAACTGCAGCCATAAATTTTGTTCATGGCAGTTTTTCATTATGGCAATTATGCGAAAAGAAGAGAAATTATTCACGACAGTTGCAATAATCCCCAGAAAGCCGGGCTTGATTTAAACAGTTATAGAATGTCCTTCTTAAATCCAGTCCTTTTTCATCTCATCCAACCTATTTTAATCGATCTTCATTTCTTGTCTCCAATCCTGCAAAAGACTTGATAAAAAATTTCTCATATTTAAATTTTCTTTCTTTTAATTAAATATTTCAATTTTGTTTGTTACTGTTGTAGACTTTTTCAACTTTTAATCTTCGACACAATTTTTCCATTCATCGCATGTTTATCAGCCAACGCCTTTTTTACCTTTACCTCCACCCCTTAAACATTTAATAGTTGACAGGACAAAGTTAGCATGGACATGAAATGACTTTCAAACTTTTTGTAGTTGATTTATGAATTTCAAAATTAGTTCAAATTTAAAAGATGACCTTTTCTCTTGGCTAAAATGTGGCTTTCAAGAAATTTTAGGAACGAAAGAATTCTTGTCAAATTCAGTTCAGTTTACAATTCTCTGGTTATACATTTTTGTATTGATGTTGTTGATTTTGAGGGACTGCTTCCCAAAACTAAAGGTCCCAAATGCTGAGATAAAATACCCACAAGATAACAACAATTCTATTAAAAGTAGTGCTGCTTCATAATAATTTTTCCTTGTAGACTTTTAACTTGGAATTTTAGGAAGAAAAAGGTCTTGGATTGTAATCCCGATCCAGAAATGTAATTGAAAACTAGTGCACCCGTAGTGTCTCTACATAAAGAAATACTCCATTTGCCGCGAATAGATGTTTTCAGTTTCAGCTATTGAAAGTGTTAAGTTTTCTTGTGAAGGTCATAAAAGTTTTAAAGTTTTATTCAGTGCTTAAAAGCACTTGGAACGTTGGACAGTGACAAACGGCGATTGTACTCGTGAGTTGCCTCCAGACTGTTTGTCAGATCACTCTGTGGTCGGATATTGGATGAAGTCCGCTTTTTGAATCCACCTGGTGGCTGTGTTTTATTAACGTCAAACAAAAGCTGTTGATTTGTTGGACTTCGGTCTAAGCGATAGTGCTAAACTTTGGTACTGAGAAGGCCACTGTAGCTCTCATCTATACTGCAGAAGTTCGACTTGCTGACATAGTAAAAGTTTTTCATGGGATCGAAATGTTCTGAACAGTCGTGTTCCACTGCTATGGAATACAACGTTAATCCTAGACTCTTCTGCATGATTGGAAGTCGATTTTTTAATGCCGGTTTTAGTTACAAGGGATATCCGCAATTTTTTCAGCCACTTAGAGGTCAGTATGACGCCCTAAAAAGCTCTGGAACTCCGATTGCTGCATCAGTAGGAAACGATCCAAAATTTTTCAGTTTCTCTTTTTAAAGGTCCCGCCTGTTACAGAAAAGATGTTGGAGAGGCTCGTCTAATACCTCTTGCTCCTGCTTGCCCAATACAAGAAAAGTGATACTTATTTCGAATAAGTCAAAGGTCAGATTATCCAATTATTTTTGGTTGATGGTGCTTAGATTCAAATTAATTTGCGACTTAATGAAATCCATTTTGAAAAAGATTTCGAAAGAGAAATAAGATTTTTAATCTCAAATTTGAAAATTAAAAAAGAAACATTTATCGCAACACGGCACCTTTTCTAGAGTGATGAGTTATCAGCTCTTCCTCATTTATCTTCCGTCCGGAAGAAATTGGAGAATTTGAAATAAAACAAAACAGCGTAATATTTCTGATTGCAGTTTATTGATAGTTGGGGAGTTATTCCCCTCTTCCTTCCTCCTGTGCCCATGCCTAGCGATGATCGACAGAGTCTTCCGGCACCAAACACTTGAGATCTTCAGGAGTAGAGAAACTTAAATTGTAAAAACTTTCAAAACATTTTTTTTATTAAATTCGTTGCTTTGACAAAGTTGGATTTTGTTGCACAGTGTTGTATGTTTTTAGAAAAATTCTGTATATATTTATGGCACGATTTCGCTAACAATCAGCAAATAAATTAACTTAATTTTTGCAGCAAACAAGCAGAACAAGTCGCCAACTGTCACGTGTTTGTATTTGTTAAAAATAATTATAGATTTGAAAAGCCCCCGCAGGTTTTGCCAAAGATAGAGAGAGAAAGAGAAAAAGAAAGCTAAGTGGAACCCATAAAACAAGTTGATTTTGAAACTTGATATTAACACGTCGACGGAACAAAATACCTGGAATCAATTTAGAGCGAGACTGCACGATTCAGTTCGAAATGTTTCTTTTTTTCATAATGCACCTGTTCACTTGACACGCAAAGGTCAAGTCATGGCTATTATTTTTTTCTAAAGAAATTTCACAGGCGTAAAAGATATTGAATTTCTTTTTTATAGTTGACATTTGAAGCATTAAATTTTGTAGAGGCGACACGACTTTGACTTTTGAATTATAGTGGCACGCACACTTCCTTTAATATGAGACTGCAAACCTTTTCTTTTCATTATTAATCTCCTTTATTGAATGAGAAATAAAATACACGAAGCGTACGCACAAAAACACCCATTACGAGTAGTTATGTAATGGGTGTTTTTTTTATAGAAAGGCAAATTACAATATAACAAGGAAATAAATTTTCAATATTAACGTAATGGGCTCTTTTTCGAAAAAAATTTATGAAATTCATGTTTATATATGACATCTGCCATGCGGGCGCCACGGCTGGAGTGTAGAACGCGCCACCTGAAACAGCAATTTGCAAACAACTTCGTTGCATTTGCGGCCGTATTTCGCTGATAACTTGTCGAACGCCCATTTCCAGCTGTTAAATTGTTTGTAGTTTATCGACGTGGACAAGTGACTTAACGTAACCCCAAAGAAAATAGTCCACATTTGGTTGAATCACACGATCTTGGTGGCCATTTCAGTAGGCCATTACTTGAAATTATTTTCCCATCAAAAGTTTCTTTGAGGAAATCAGTTGTAGCGCTCCGGCATGATGAATCACACGCACAAAGTTCGCTTAAGAACTAGGGCAGGCCGATCAGTGTTTGTGACGAAGGTTTGCGAATCGGACTTTTGAAAAACTGAATCAAATCATTAAATTTTTCAACAAAATTATTTAGAGTGATGGGCCCATATTGAATTAGGCGAGTATGAAATTCACAAAATCCATAAACAGTCCTCGAAAAACCATTAAATCCAAGGAAGGTGACCGTATGGTGCAGTTTGTGGTCAAGCGGCATCATCGGCACAGAAACGCTATTACTGTTAATTCTCTGCGCTACTGCGCCATGGTAGTCGATTTTTTTGTGGCCACAATCGGCTGATCCTGACATCAGCCACCTTCGGTTTCAGCAACACGGCGCCACAAGCCACGCAGCCAGTCAGACAAATCAGTTACTACATGAGAAATTTACGGCTCACGAAATTTCTCTATTGTCCGATTCGTTCTTTGAACACCACTGAATTATTGACTCTGCGGTCATTTGAAAGACATTGTAAAACTAATAACTTCTTGCTTCTAAAGGCGAATTGAAGCTAAACATAGGAGAACAGAAAAGGGGGAACTAAATGTATTCCACCGCTTTTTGTGTGATATAAATAAAAATTAATGCATATTTTCCAGTAAAAACTATTGTAATGAAATTTAGTATAATTTTATTTTACAAACGGCTCTCCAAATGTAATGAAAGCCGCGGCAAGAGCTAATTAATCACTGCCAAAAGTTATTTTAAAATGACAACTCAAACATGTTCAAACATGCATTGACTTGAGATATTTCAGAGATATTGATTTGATTAAAACACAAATTAGGTCACCATATGGAGTTTATTTTATTCAAATTCACAAAAGATAGACGAGGAAAATATGCCAGGACATGCCATTGGAAAATTATGTGCGTCAGTAACGTGCAAAATGTAAGAAATCGATTTTTTCAACACATTTCTTGTCTCTCATTTAAAACCAAAACAAACATTCAAACTCTTTTAGAAACGTTTTTAAATAAAATATCCCATTAAATGCGGCGCACCGAAATGGTTTGTAACATTAAAAAGAACATTTCCTAACCACAACGTATTTACAGAATGTGAGTCAAAATAATTTAAAATGGCGCAGGCTTCAAATCTAATCCACCAAACCAGAAGCATGAGCCAAATGTTAATTAATTGTCGCTGTAAGAGATGGGAATCGGCGCTGCAAAGTTTCGTTGCAAAATCAGGTCCGAAATTACGTGTAACGTCTGCCACCATGGTGGAGGTAAACATTAGCCCAACAGCATATATTTTTTATTAGCTCCCTTATTAGTACTTTGCATTGATATCAATTAAACTGAGAAAATAGAAAAAGTTATGTGTCTTTAGGCCAATTCGTTTCTTAACCTCAAATTCGCCCGCTCTTTATATAACAAATTTTCAAAATTTTCAAAATGGCATTTATTTGCAATACATGATATATATTTTTATTAAAAATAGTAAAAATTTTATTATGTACACTCTTTTGCATTTCAGCTAACGCTACGTATGTATACACGTCAAAATTGGATTGAAATAAAATAATTAAAGGAATTTTTTAATGCATTTTTGTTGTAGTAAAAAATATTAAAATTTTTAATATTATATCAGTAATTTTTTTAAATTTTTGTTTCCAATTTTTATGTTGACACACTGATTTTTAAAATCCGAAATTTGGCAGCACTGCACGCCTCGGCTAGAACGTTATCTCGTAACCAAGACAAAACAATTTCACTTGGGGGAGGGGAAAAACAACAGCAGCAAATCATTTGAGAAAAAGAAGTCGCTGCGTGCCTTTTCCCAGACTCTAAATCAAAATCTATTTAATAAATCTGTCAAAATGTTATATAAATTAAAATTTATTTAACGCCAGACAGCCCCCAACCACGTTACACATTTTCAGTCAGTTCAGTTCAATAAAAAACCAAAAAAAAATCTTGTCTCAGCAAATAAACTTGTTAAAATAACTGAATAAATTAAGGCCGTCATAGAATATTCCGTGCATATTTTATGTAAAACTGGATCTCTAATTTAGCATTCATTCCATATCAGTTTCATATTTTTTCTCAAAAATTCTACAATCCGCTGGTAAGTATTCAGCCTTCCTCCAAGAGGAGAGGATTTGCATGCACCAGCAGCGGTATGCTTGACTTGAATATTTCATTTAACCTTTTCCTTCTTTACAACAACAACATTTGCCAAGTATTTCCATAAAATATGTTGGAACGGTAAATATTTGGTTCAATAACCCAGACACGTAACCACATGCATACACACACACACACCCAAACAAACAGTATTTCTCATACAAAAGGATATTAAGAGTTAAACCAACACACATGTAAACACAGTCGACTCTTCACCCACCACTGACTCACTCACTCCTTCACTCACTCCTTCACTCACTCAGTCAGTGTAGGAGTACTATTCCTTTGAAATGTTATCAGGGTTTTTTTACCTCTTTGCGGTTGCGATTGCACGAGTTTAGTTTGTGTGCGTTGTTGCTTTGCTGCCAAGAATGTGTAAACATCTATTAACTTTCTAATATCCTTTTGATTTATTTTATTTTCATATTTTTGTGGAGGGAAATATTCTTTAGAAATAATTTATTTACTTAACTCCAGTTGCTTTAGCAGTTCTTCCTGTTCTTGTTTAAAATGGAGTACCTGGAGACAAAGGCAACACACTCACACACACGCACTGAAATCATCATCGTTGTACAGATTTCTCAACAATTCTGCATATATATCCTGGCGTATTTGTATGTCCTTGCAAATGCGACTACAATATGGAATAGATAGATCGGCAATAATTTTGTTATTTCGGTTTGTGGAATATGTCATCTATTTGAATCAATTTAAAGATTTCACAAACAGATTTTGTTTCATAAATATTTTGAAGACAATTTATTTGAAGTGAAAAGAAAAGATGGTAAGGAAAGATGGTTGTGTTCTCTTGGTAATCAGCATTTAAAATATTGTCTGAAATGTCAATATGCTGGCATTAAATAGGTAATAAAAATTTCCAGCACAAGATGCACGTCAAGATAAATACGAACGCAAATACGTTTTTAAAAGAAGTGCTACTTGAAAGATATAGTTTTTCTATACGCATTTGAAGCACTCCGTTCGGAATTTCACTGTGTGGCTTAAAATGTTTAAGCACCAACACAAGAATGTTAGTTATTTACTATAAATAAATTTAAAATTTCCAGCTCTGCATCTGCATTTTCGGGTCATCTTATTTTAGTATGAATAAGTTATGTTTTCAAAATGTTAAATTCGTTTAATTCATAAAGAAAATGAAACAATTTCTTTCAGTTAAATTATAGAAAAGTTCAATTGTCCGACCCTGGAATCGAATTTTTGATTTTCTTTGGTATTTCATGCAAATCAAAATTATATTTGATTGCAAAAAAAAAAAGAAATATTTATAAAATCATTATAATTTTAAGTAGTTTTTTTAGCAACACAAAATAGATTTGAATTATCCAGCTCTGTTGCTTTCTCTTTGCCTTTTCTCATTTCTAATACAAAGTTCTTAAAAATTACAAATAAGTGTGCTTTATACAGAAAAAGAGAAACATTGTTTTAATTCGTTACTTTTATGTACCACGCGATATTCCAATTGTCCAACCCTGTAGTTGAACTTTCGATTTTATTTTTGGTTTTTTAAAACCATTTTTTATGTATTTCTAATATATAATATATTAGAATTATAAAAAAAATAAAAATTGTTTAAATTATTTGGTTTTGTAGTCCAGAAAAATTTAATTTACCAGCCTTGGAGCTGTTATTTCAGTACATGACATTAATCTTGTTAATATCTGTTTGCAACAGAATGGAGCGTTACAACTGATTTACTTAAAGAAACTTTTGATGAAAAAATTATTTCACCTAATTACGCAATTAATTGGCCACCAAGATCGTGTGATTCAACCCCACTTGGATTATTTTCTTTGGGGTTACGTCGATAACCCACAAACAATTGAACACCTGAAAATCAACATGCGAAGAGTTTTCGGTGAAATGCGGACGCAAATGCTGCGAAAAGTCGTTGATAATTGATATTCCAGATCGCGACTTCTATGCGCCAGCCGTGGCGGCCACATGGCAGAAATCATAAACCATTCATTTCATAAACTTTTCTTTCAAATAGAGTCCGTTTTGTTGATATCAAAAATATATTTCCTTCTCTTATTAAGATTTCAATCTACTGCGGAATTATTGCAATTCTATCGACTAAATTTAATTCTCTTTATTCCATGTTCGGCAGCATTAATTTTTGTATCACTTCCGTGGTTTTTTACAGCAACAAATTGAAGTATGATAAATCCCTTCTTTTTGTTTTCATTAACTTTTTTCTCTTTCATTTCAGATGGTGAGCTAAAATTTATTTATGGAATTCACCGATTATTACTGTAAGTATTTGCTTGTGTTTTTAAAGAAAATCTTTGAACTTAAAACTTGTGAATGTAAGTGATAGTCAAGGGTTTCTCATACTGGAATTTCGCGCAAAAAATGGGCATTTTTTAATTAAAGAAAGAATATGAAAAACAGTTGACTCTAATCACCATCGTCCTCTAATCGTAACGTCCTACTGATTTTAACCGCAAAACTATCGTAACCTGGTTTTTATGCTATTCGAACTGAAACACGATTATATTAATTTTCATATCAAGCGATTCCCACCTGATAAGGGATGATTGATGTAGTATTCGATTGGCACAAAAGAATCGCGAGCACCACCTGATCACATATATAATTTGGAAGTTTAAGAAATAGAGTTTTTTCGATTTTTTTAGAACGATATCGCGCTAATTGATTAACCGACTTTGACCTGTTTTGCAGTGATCAACGTGGTTTTCAAATGTTAACAGCTGATTAACTTGTAGAGTCGATCGGTGAGGCAGTTAAAGTTTTTCAAAAAATCCACCTGGAAAAGTTTGTTTTATTTTTACAGAAACTGTGAAATTTTCGTGCTTGATTCAGTTAAAATTCACAGGATGTCTAAATTCAGAAACCCTACCAATTTCGTTTGATTCGGTTCAGCCGTGAATATAAGCGGGTCACATACTTACACACACACACGTAGTGACTGGTTCTTAAAATAAGTCAGGGAAGATTCCTATGACCTCAAAACAGGAAGACCTGATGAGATCTCGATTTCTCTTAAACGGGGTAAGACCAATAACTTTTTTTTCTTAATTTTCCTAACGGGAAGTAAAAGAAATTGTTTTGAACATTTTTTGTGTTCTCCTTGCAATTCCCTCTGACAGTGATTTTATCGGGATTTACTGGACTCTCTTGGATCTCATGTGAATGAATACCGTCCCTGATTCCATAATTTTGTTCATTCAATTACCCAATCATTCAGATATGAGCATGATCATTGAACACGATCTTTCGCTGAATGCTACGGCCAGTTTCCAACTGCTCCAGGGCCCATTCGGTATCCATTATACTTTACCTTCAGTTTGGAGGGTTTTGGGTAGGACCATGGCGTTATTCTCCCTGATTACAATTTTATGTGGACTCATGTTCAAATGGATTATTTTACCCGGGGGATCTCTCTTCCAACTGCGGTGTGAGCTTGAACGCATCATTCGATTCCAGTGTATTTAAATACATTTGATGCGATTTCGATACGAAACCATTTAATCAGGGTCTATATTTTCAGCAGAATCCTGCATACGACAACAGCAACATCGCAGCGTTATTAATAAACTACCACGTCTATTATGTTTCTTGTGAAACTTTTTAGCAGCGGTTGCTGTTGCTGTTGCTGCTGTTTGTGTTGACAACAATGTGGCCACTGCCATCATTTTACTTCCTCCCCGCTGTGTGGGTGGCAGAGATTTTAGACATGAATTATCAGCAAATTAAATGGCTTTAGCTAAATCAATTACGGCATCATTATCAACAGCAAAGTAGCCAGCGAAGTGTGTTTGCAAACTTTATTTATATAAAATGGAACACAAACACAGATACACACACAAGCACACACACTTTTTTACATATACCGACGTAACCAAACGCGATTACGCAAAGCATAAATATCTATATAGCAGATAAAAATTGTTTGTGCATGTATTCGCTTTATGTGTGTTAGTGGCAGTGCTGCGGAAATAATATTAAATGGTCGCTTATGGAGCGGAATAAATATTAAACTTATTACAGTTTATGCATGCAGCTGCATGTTCCATACACATGTGTAAGTGTGAGTGTGTATGAGTAAATGAACAACATTAGCGTGTGTTATATTAAGCGGATTAAAATGTTTTTATGATATTTTTTCATCGAAAGTGTGAATATACAGAGTAATTAGCGACCCTCGGGCAAATAATTAGGTTTTCTAATTGGTTTACGCGGAACACGGTGCTATAAGTTGGCAGCTTCATTTCCACGTAACAATTAATTGGTGGTACATTTAATCGACGAGAGTTTTCCCGTTAGAAACCCTTAATCTGTCTGTACTGATAATTTGTTTGCGAGGTCGAATAAAATTTCACCATCGTCTCAATTAAATAATATTCCTGGGGAAATGTTTCCCTTCCCAATGCCTTGTTCCCGGGAAAAATTTCCCTTATTCTAATATGCGAGGGAATAGCAAAAAAAGGGAGTGAGAAATCAGAGTCAGTTGTTCTGCTTTTGATATTTTATTTTGTGCTATCGTGCGGGAATTTAATAATAAAAAAGTTTATGCCCATCAATTTTTTAAAAACAAATATGTGTATGTGTATGTATTTATATTTAAAAAATTCTTTTATTGTTTAAGAAACGTAAGGCCACTTCTTGGAAAATAAATAATAGAACATCGGAAGCAGGTTCCTTCACCATATTTTCTTTTGAATTTGGGATAAATTTTGGCGTTGTACAATATTTATTTTGTGCCGCTATAGGTTCCTTCGTCATACTTTCCTTTGATTTTGTCAACTATTTTGGATGGAATGCAAAATTTTCTTCGATTGTGCCGCACATTTAGCATTATGTTCTTGTGGAACAAATTTTGTGCTGCCTTTTGCCTCACGTACATATTTCTTTTGGTCAGTCCAAACCTGTATTGAAAAGACTTTTATACAGTTGCCAATATTTAGTAGATTATGAATAAGCCTTTTATCAATCACTGCTACTTTTGGTTGGTGGTCCTAGTGCATTTAATTCACTTTCAGCAATTTGTCAGAATCTCTGCAGTTCTTGCTTCCCACCCTAAAAAACACAGGAGCTATTCCTGGATGCTGCTGCACTAAGGTCAATAAATGTGTCACCTGGTGTCTGTTTGTATTTTTGGCCTTAAAAACAAAAATTAAATCAATTTGTTTATATTTATAAATGTAATACTCACATTTTTGAGCTAACTCCTTTTCAAATATGTGAGGAAAAAAACTCCCAAAAATCGTCAATTGTGTTTCCCCGTTTTAATTTTCAAAATGCATAATTTTCTCCCTTGGTAGTTTTCCCCTCTTTTAGGAAATGTTGAGAATAGGAGGAAAGAGAAAAGGGAAAAAATTCCCTGGAAATTTTAAAGCATAATAGCAGGGATGGGAGAAGGGAAAATTTTCCCAGAGAATTATTATATATAATTGGTGTGTATATATTGCGTAAATAATTGCAAATTTAGTGCTTCTGGCTGGAGTAATTGACATCAACCCTATGCAGGCTGCTGAGACCCCGGGAGCGACTCCGCAACTAGTCATGAATATGGTTTCCAGTTTTTTATGAACTGCTTTAAGGCAGAGAGAAAATTAGGACACTCTGTTTTGGACTTTATGTGTTGGTGAAATCACTGGTCCGCACTTCTTTAAAAATGTTGTTGGTTACTGACTTTTTCGTTCATCAATCATAACGGATCAACATGTCTCACACCACGTGCTATAACTGATTTACTTAAAGAAAACTTTTGGTAACCGCATTGTTTCACTTTTCGGGACAGTGAAGTTATTTCCAATATCATGCGACTTGAGACAGCATGATTGTTTTCGCTAGTTTGCCCCGATAAGCTCAAAACGAGTCACAACTTGGAGGATAATATGCTTTATTTCATGTTAAAGTTCTATGCCTCTAAAAAAAACACCCTTTATTAAAATAGATATTGGTCCTTCTACTATCTTCTTGGAGGTGAGTAAACACTCCCCATTACCTTTAGGTTTCCCTCTGTTCCAATCTGCAACTCGCATGCTCCTTCTTCTTACTGTCTTTGTTATCGAACTAATACCTGGGAAGGGATTATATTATGACACCCCAGTGAGCTGGAGATCTTTAAATATCTTTTTCCACCAGAGACCCGATAACGACGATTCCTTGCACAATTATGATTATCATAATCTCCTCGTAATGCACGAAAAGTGGTCAAGGCCGAGAATACACTATGGAATTTTGTGACAACGCACTTATGCCACAGGCTCAAGCTATCGTTTTTGCTCCAAACTGGAACAAAATGCCAGAGAATGTTCCCACTTTAAGTTTCAATAGTTTGTTCGCTTCACTCGGTTGGTAAACGAATTCATAAATGGCAGAACTGCCAATAGACTCGCACTTCAAAATACAGATGTTTAACAGCTGACAGCCTTGCCAGACTGGTGGTTTTGAAAACATTTAATGGATAATCTTTTCATTATATAAATTGAAACAAAAATTTCCACTTTCGAGTTGTTACTCTCTTGTCACAAATGCTGTGGGTTTGTAGCAATTCTTATGTTTGAATTAAATTTGCTAGTAATTTGAAGGATTTAATACCGAAGCTTTTATTGTATTGTTTTACACGTCACATGCTAGCTTTCACACATTTTCAGATACTTATTTACATACACAAAGGAAATCTCCTGGGGCTATGATTACATTAATTAGAAAACGGAATAATATTACAGCGACTCGTTCACATGTTCGCAGGATTGAAAATACATTAAAAGAAAATACATGAAATACAAAATAAAATGCGAAAGAGCTTCTGGGTGAAATTTTTATTTTGTTTTATGATATTATTGAAAATCATAAATTGTCTGATTTGAAAAAAGGAATGATGCAAAGAGTTCCTCAGCCGTGTCTGGTGGAAAGAAGTCATATCACAAAACTAGAGCAAGAGCGCTTGCAGAATTCTGTAACTCAGCGTATATTCGCCAGAAATACCATTTTTGACAGGCTATTCTTTGGTACTTCTATTACTGGTTCCTTACGAAACCATTACTGGAAGTGGTACCAAGGACACCGCAACGGGACTAGTGCATATAAGTTAAGTCATCATAATTATGTCAATAGACATAATTTGAATGACAAACCCATTCAAAAGTGGCCTTATATTAAGTTCGGGAACTTGAACCAGTGTCACGTGCCGCGTATTGATTCAGGTCATTTCGCCCTTAGGGTACTTATAATGTATTCACTGAGATAAAAAAATCAATAGGCCTAAATTGTTGGCAAACTTTAAAGCAGAAGCAAAAAGATTAAGTCGTCGGAGAAGTTTTATGAATATAAAAAATAAAAAGTTTAAGTTGTTTCTGGGGACCCTAAAAAAACACCTAAATTATAAAGAATAGTACAGGAAAATAATGTTCAAAGATGTATTTAAGAAAATTGAGACGAAAGAAGTTTGATTTAAAAAACATGAACAAATTCAGAAAACTATATAATGAAGAAAATTAATCAAACGGCAACACAGGAACTTAATAAAAGTGTGTTACCATCGATTTGTTTTAGTTCTCGTATTCTTTTTCATAATAAAATCGCTACAAATAGAATCTGTTGTCACATTCAACTGAGTCACCTAACAAAAATACTTAAGAGTACTGAGGATGAAATTGTAGTGGCTTTCGAAAACAGCTATTCTGCTCTGCTGTATAAGTTGCTTATATAAAAGTTTGATGTTGATTTTCTCTTGTGCTTTGGATATTCATCATGTCTATCTGAATTAAAAAAAATTCGAACAATCAGCCAATTAAAATTAAATTTAATGAAAACGGGGTATTTTTTTATAGAGTTTTGAAATGGCAGAAAAGAGGGAACTCTTTAATTTAACCTTCTGGCATAATAAATAAAATATGACTTATGGCTCACCACAGACCAGCTGGCCGGCAGCCAGCTTTTCGAATGTAACATGGTCTCAACATACACTTGAGGATTATCATCATTCCAAATATTGACTCATACATTCAAACAAAAGTGATCTTCATCGCGAACAAAATTTCGAGCGTTAAATATTTCGAGCAGATCTATGATTTTTAAAATAAATTTGCATAACTTGAAAGCGTTGTTCATGTTCTAATCTTCCCATAAAGTGTAAGTATTTTTGCAGCCTTTTGAATAACATTAAATTATATAATAAAATAGAAAAAGTATAACTTAATTAACAAAAATCGAACTAAAATGATTGAAACGAATCTAAAAAATTAACTTATAACAATAATCGAAGAAGATTAAGTAAAAAAGGATGGACGCTTTGTGCCCTAATTTACGTCTATCAAGCACCCGACGCCTTCTTTCACAATAATACTTTTATATTGGTTTCTTCTTGTTTTACACTTATTTTGAAATATATATTTCACTTCTTGATTCCATTTTCTTAAAGGGAGAGTTTTTAATTTTTTTTTAAATCTGTTCATAAGATAAAGGCACATTTGTTTAAGCACTTTTTAAGAAATGTACACTTACTTCTGTATGATTTTTTAATAAAGAATCCCATTTTAGTTGATCTCATGCCATCCGTGTGCATTTTTTCATCTCTTCCTCCATTTTTTTCTATTATTTTAAGTTAAAAAGTATAAAAAAATGATATGAAATTTAAACCAGGCGACTTAGTTCGTCAACTAGATCACGTGGGTTTTTGATATTCATACCACGCATTTCCCGAAACCTTTGCGATGTTATTGTCTAGTGTAAATCACTCAATAAACCCCAGATGCAAATCCTCATTGGCAGTGCACATAAAGTTTTGCTAAGCAATAAAAGCTAAAGTTGAGCTTAAAGTTTATTCCGAATTGTGCGAAGAAATAAAATAAAATTTCCGAGTTGCTGCGCTATTTAACATGCGAGAAAAGTTAACGAAAACAAACTACAACTATTTCGATTGCAACAAACTTTTTGTAAACAGATTATTAAACAGATAATAAACTACGAACGCCATCAAAGAGACAAAGAAAAACTAAAAAAAAGTCTGATAATAATTGAATTGAAGAGAAATATAAAATATATAAACAGGACTTTTCATGCTTAAACTTGAATCACTTCTGGGGATTCAATTACGCAATTGGAAACGTGCAAGAGGTGATGGAACGAATATTCAGATAAAAAAGTTTTTGAATAAAAATATTACTGAAAGTCAGTCAATTGTTTATATTGAAGATGTCAAGTGCTAAAATATTGAATTTTAAAATTAAAAGGTCTTATTTTATAAGAAAATTATGAGAACAACGAAATTTGTGTGAGAAAAAATGTTTGAGTAGATATCAGCAGTCAAAGAAATTTAAAATATTAAACCATCGGGAAGTTATTGGTTTTAATCCGTTTAGAAAGAAGCTAGTTCTCCGTTTCAGACCAGAATGACTAGTTTGACGAAAAATAAGTCTATTCACACAGTTTGTGAAGCAACGCTCAATATTGTTTCCATTTAAATTTTAAACCATTAAAAAGACAAAGATTTGTGCGTAGCCGGGTTACCATCGATCGTTAAATTTATGGAAACCATGAAGGGGCTGCCGTAACGATGGATGGATCTTTTGCGACCATTAATTAATCAGCTAAACATAAAAAAAATTTGCTTAGAGCCATTTGCCACACGGCTTAACCATCGATTTATTACATTATCGGTTGGATGGAAGTGGTCCAGTTCACCGGCTCTCAAGCTTGTGAGACTTACCGCCCCTAAAAAAATTTTTTATGGAAATTTTAAGTTGCTAAACTGACAAGTTTCTAAAGTGTTTCAAGTCGTGCCTCTAGATTTATAGAAAAAATTAGTCGAAAATTGAACTTCAAAAAAATGGCATGATAATATAATGGGAAAGCTTCATTTCAACAATATTTTTAATACATAAAATATTTTCATGGGATAAAATTTCAACTTGGCAACACTTTTTAACCATTTTGCCAGCTGTTCAACATGAATAGACTAACGCCTGAACAGCGCTTCCCAGTTCCGAAACTTTCCTTTCAATGAAAGCGTTAGAAAACAAAACTGCTGCTTTTGGGGGAAAAATAATCCTCAAGTTAATGTTGCGATACCGTTACATTCAGAAAAAACTACCTGTTTACTGTGTTCTATGGACTGGTGGAATCATCGGTCGGTACTTCTTTAAAAATGTTGTTGGTCAGAACGTTATAGTCAATAGTGTCCGCTATAGAGTCGTGATTAGAGACCTTTTCGTTCATCAACTGATTTACTTAAAGGAAACGTTTGGTAACCGCATTGTTTCAGTTTTCGGGACATTGAATTTATTTCCAGTATCGTTCCAGATACTGCAGAAGCAGGTTATTTTCGCTAATTGACGCCGATATGCCCGAATCGATTGACCACTTGGAGGACAATATTCGGAGAGCAATTGCCATTATATGCCGTTAGACTTTTCCTTGTGGGTTTCAGTTTTAGTCGCAGGTTAATGGGAATAACAAGCGAACCGCAGCGCTCAAATCAGGCTCAAATTCAGCCTGATTTATGCACCAGGGCCGTTGAAAATCTGTCATTTCATGAATCTCATGTGGTCTGGTTGCATCCCAACTTCGATTATTTTCTTTGTTCTCCTACTTTTTCATTCAAAAAGCAGAGTCAGTTGGCAACTGCTCCAGAACCCATTCAAGCGAATAAATGCTGTTGTTCCTGGTTTAGATGTATTCTGTACGTGCGTCTGCCCAAGTCATGAAGCCCCTATTCGCCAGGTTGTGATGTGAGAATCTTTGCTTTGGATTCGCCTGAACACTCTCGACGCATGAGTGTTGGTGGACCGCTTACTGAATCGATGGTTTCAAAGATGGTCTAGAAATTTATGGATAATAAAAAAATTTTTTCACAAAAATTACACGATAAAGAAGTTATTACAAAAACTATAGATTGAATGCAAAATTTCATCCTAAATATGCGTGGAACGCCAAAGGATTTATGACTAAAATAAGAAGAAGAAAACAACAAGAAATAATTACAGTTCTTGTGCTGTAAACAAAAAAGGTTTCAGAAAGTTGTTCAAATATTTTACCAAAAAATAAACACAAAATTTTCGTCTTTATTGATTAGAAAAGCGAAGCATATTATTTAAAGCGTTTATGTGAGTTTTTCCTTAAATTTATTGCTGCCGACAGGCTCCTGGCGCCACCAGCATCAGCTTAAAAAACAAATAAATACAATTTTGCTAAAATATATTCATGCGAGTAAACTAAACAATGACGTTAATTTATGAGTAAATAAAAGAGGAGATCGAAGAAAACTTGGCCAATTAGCATTTTTGTTTCCATCAACATACTCGCATACTGCGAAGTCATAATTTCCATCATTAAAATTTCGTTGTTGCTTTTGGGACTGTTAAAATAAAATCGGCCCGCCTGTTAAGCAAAAATGTGCTGTTACACGTACAACTAAAGTCAAACTCTGCTCGATGCTCGCATAAATACATTTAAATTAAATCACAGAGAAGATCATTTGCGTTCCCATTATGGGATTTTTCGTTATCATTCTCATTTATTATAACTTCTGATTCCCTTAACCTTAAAAATCGCTCTGCTTGTTGCCGCCAACATTTTGTTATTTGTGTCGCACTTCTGTCTCTGGCCTTACTTGAGTACACTTCAAGAGGAATAAAATTGGTAAATATTTTGGAAGACAGAAATAATATAAATTTTCGCCAGACTTATTGTCTCCCCAGCAACGGCTACAATTATGTTGTTGATAAAATAATAAATAAAAGAAGGAGGTAAAATAACAGAAACAATAAAAAACAAATTAACAACACCGGCGCCTTTATGGCCATTAACATACAGCGTTAAGAGGATGAAATCAATAACAACCAATTGAAATGAATGCAGAGGGTGGTAGGGACCAGCATGTAAAACTGATTTTTCCGAAAAGACGGCAGTTTGGAGGAGTTTTAAAAAAGTAATAGTTTTTCGTAAATAATTTCAAAACTTTTTGCTATTTTCCAAACATGTTGGCAACCAAAACATAACATTTTTGGTTGGCAACGCTCTTTTGACTATTCTGTCAGCTGTTCAACATGAATAAATTGTGAAAATAAGTTTAAGTGATAATTATTTTCGAACTACATACGGCGCGGATTTCGTTTAGCGATGAAGGTTACTTTTGTTTGAATGGATGCGTCAATAAAAAAACTGCCGTATTTGGAATGATGATATTCCTCGAGTGTATGATGAGATGCCCAAGTCATGAAGCCCCTATTCACCAGGTTGTGATGTGCGCCAGTTTGAGTTGCTGTGGGCGATGCGATATCGAATGCTTTGGACTGTAAGTTCTCGATCGGTGTGTACTTAGACTACTTTCCCTCTTAATGAGAGATATGCAGTGCAGAGAAAAGAATGGATTTGGGGGACAAAAGCCCTGACTACATTAAAGCATTTCCCATGGTGGTAACCGTAGAACAATAAAACGTACTTCACATTGCGAAGACATTCCGGAGATTCAGTAGGGTTGGCTACTCCACTGCGTCCAATGGGGTTAACTTAAAAATTGTTTTCGAATCAGCAACTGACAAATTACAGTTGTATTCTGTGGACCTCTTGGTGGTAAAAATTAATTGCTCAAGAGTTAGTGGCTCGCAGTGTTCGTGGCTGGAGTATTCAGTGATATGCCACATTGACGATCGTGTCAAGAAGCCGATGCACTTAAATTTTTCTTTAAGACTTGACAAATATGACGCGTGAATCTGGCATCTCACTGAATACTGAAGCCGAGAGCTGCTGATTCTTTGATTTTAAGGCTGCGTGATTTATGGAAAAAATTCAAGTTGAAATAATTTTAATTTCTCTTTCTTTTTCGCGCATTTTGTATGAGGTACAATTTTGTTGTTGTTTCACTTCAAAAACAACTTGAATTATTTCCAGCATCTGTTCTTTGGTTACTTTAATGCCTGTGAAAAGTTTCTTCTCGTAATTTTGTTAAGACAACAACTTGGCTTCCACCTCCCGTTTCATCTTGTCATGTTGCTTCCAGAAATGTTTCACTACGACTATTTTGTGGTACATTATCAGAACGTATTGCCGAAATATTTCGGATATTTCACATTCCATTCCCTTGAAGACATGATCAAGTAAAAAAACACTTTCAGAGTTTGTGTGGCTGAGCCAAGCAGTCGTATATGTAAGTTTGTGTGTATGCCTTCGCATACAACAACGTTCACAAGGAGTTTCGACTTACAGAAACTAACTCGTTTTGTTGTTGTTCTTTCGGGATTGTTGTGTTCAGTATCCCTTCATGTATTTGAATGCTTAATTTTCTTAGGACTCTCCCTAGCATTTCGTCCTTATCTGCTTCGCTCTAAAGACTCTTTAACATTCCAATATTGCATTTATGATGTTAAATTTTAAATTTATTTTTCTTATGCTTCTGCTTTGGTGGGTTAGATATGAAGCCTGCAAATTTTTAAGTTACTTTGACTCACATTCTGTAAATACGTTGTGGTTAGGAAATGTTCTTTTTAATGTTACAAACCATTTCGGTGCGCCGCATTTAATGGGATATTTTACAAAAGTATTCAATACGGCTCTAAAAAAGTTTCTTTAAGAGTTTGAATGTTTGTTTCGGTTTTAAATGAGACAAGAAATGAAAAACAGTTTGTTTTTTATGTGCTGAACGAAATCGGTTTTTTACGTTTTGCACGTTACTGACGCACATAATTTTCCAATGACATGTCCAGGCAGATTTTCCTCGTCTATCTTTTGTATATTTGAATAAAATAAAATCCATATGGTGACCTAATTTGTGTTTTAATCAAATCAATATCTCTCAAATATTTCAAGTCAATGCATGTTTGAACATGTTTGAGCATGTTAGAGTTGTCGTTTTCAAATAACTTTTGGCAGTGATTAATTAACTCATGCCGCGGCTTTCATTGCATTTGGAGGACTTTTTGTAAATATAAGATAATACTAAATTTCATTACAATAATTTTTACTTGAAAGCAAGCATTAATTTTTATTTAGATCATACAAAATGCTGTGGAATACATCTACTTCTTCCTCTTCTGTTCTCCTATTTTTAGCTTCAAATTGCCTTTAACAGCAAGACGTTATTTTTACAATGTGTGCAAGCTTATGATGTGCGTTTTAGGGCACAAACAAATGAAAAAATATATAAAAAATAAATAAATAAAATAAAAACAATGAATATTGCGCACACAGTTATCGAACCACAAAAAGCAATAAATGATGTGAGAGAGGAAAGGAAGCACAAAGATATACTAAATAAATAAATAAAAAAGTTAAGGAAAAATTATTGTTTGTAATACTTTTACGGAATAATAAAAAGGTTTGTTTAGCATTCGAAATACTTGAAATATACGAAATAAAAAGCACACGCGCATACACACACTCACACACAACCGTGGAATGAAACAGCAGCGAACTCTGCTGAAGGCTTCAAGGTATGACGCACACAAACACATTCTTGCACTTGACAAACAAAATTTTGCCAATAATTTTGCTGGCAAGAAGTAACAAATCGGCCTTGAAAATAGCCTTATAAAGGGTGGGCGAATTGGAGGCTTGGAAGTGAATTATGTCAAAAACACACTTTTTTGACAAATTCAGTGTTACATATGACGTCAGAGGGAAGTAGAAATATGGGAACTTCATTAAAAAAAGTATGATGTTGGACGTCCGCTCCTTGAACCACATTTTAAAACGAAGAATCGCTTATGTCGTCAATGCAGCTTCGGAATTCGTCTTTAAAAGTGTCAGTTGTTCACTTAAACCCCGGTTCAACAAATTGTGGCCACAAAAAATCGCTTATCATGGCTCGGTAGCGCAGAGAATTCAAGATTTTCGGCGTTTTTTTGCTCCTTATCGAAAAAAATATGGGCTGATGATTTTAACAATTAAAATTCTTGAAATTGCCCAAGTTTTACTACACGAATGCAAACGATGGCAGCTCATTTTTATTTTTAATATGACAGCTAATTGACTTCCTAACGTCTTATTTGTTTATCCGTTTAATAGTTTGAAGTAAAGAAAGATCCATGGAAAATAATAGATATCAATTTGACGCCTCTTTTGCATTGAGGGGCTGGACTTGTCACTCAGTTTGTGTTGCCGATTTTTGATAAATGAGATGACTGACACTGCTGTTTGTTTCGTCCAGCAGTTTCCTAATACAAGCAACACGGACTACGGATACTTGTTCGACCGATTCTTTAGCGTGGATTGCATTATTACGCTATTGATATCATTAAAGTTGAATCTCTACAAAAACAGTTCTTAATTTTCTATCTCAAAGCAGACTTGCTTTGATAAAATTGCCTCCTCTGAAAACAATCGATGCTGAACGCTTTATTTGTTCCGTGCTGGTTGATTCTGCATTCCTGCTTAATCGACTAAACTTGAATTTCCCGGGAATTTTGAACTCTTGTCATTAAAATGTTACTGTTCTCTAGATGCTAATGAAATTTGAATATGACTTAAATAAAAGTTTCGTTCATCATAGAATGCGGCAATTCGCCACCAGGACTTATATTATAAAGCGAGAGTTTATAAAACATTTAATACAGAACAAGTCCGTAACTTCAAGCAAGAACGCTGCCTGATAAATAAAGCCCATAAATGGGCGGCAGGAATTTCAAAAGCTCCTACATATCTTTTATTTCCCCTTATCCTTATGGTTCTGTTTACAAAGTGTGGTAACACTGTTGTGAGAGTGAGTATGGAAAAGAGACAGCATAAGAGAAAATTTATTTAAAATTTTATGAAAAACAAAGTGTTCAGACTCTGTTTTGTTTTATAATTTAAACTATTTTTATTATGAATCCCATTGAGTTTCCGTCAAGGCCCTCACACGGATGTGGCCTCATTCTTTCGCTGACAGGTATGAGGAATCATTAAGGAATCATGTCCTCTGGGGTGTGCTCTCACAATAGATTTCCTTTCCCATAAACTGGCAGCTTAAAGAAAAATTACTTGCAGCTGTTTGCTTTAGTAAACGACATAATTTGGAATGTTTGCTGCCAAATACTTGTTGTTTGTATATCTTTTGTAATTTTTTATAAATACAAAATATTTTTAAGGGCACTGCTTTCTTTGTATATCCTCTTCTCACAACATTGTTGTTGGGTTGATGTTGTTGTCGTTTGAAAGTTGCTTATTTACTTTCCGCGAAGTAAGTGGGTGAGTTGATGTAAAATTAACTTTTCTTTTTTTGTATCGCGGTGGAATAGTCCAGATTTCGCTAGTTAATCTAGCCAAATGTGATCGTTTCTTCAAACTTTGATATCCTGTGTACATGCACGGACTGGAACCAGTAGATTTTCAGAAATATAAAAGAGATTTGTTTAAAAAAGACAACATTTTTCAAAGGGTTTAGAAAATTCGAGATCTTAAATAAATTGGGAAGTTATTGGGCTTACCTCGTTTTTTTAAATCGCGTTCTCCTCAGATCCCGACGTTTTGAGTCTTTAGGAAAAGTTGATAACTAAGTTTGAAAGGATGTCACTTTGTCGGTTTGCATTGTGCGTATGTGTGTGTAAGTATATGAGCCGCTTTTGAACGATAGAAGATAATCGAACCAAACTGGTACTGCTCCAAAGGGATCTCACAAGCTTCGATTTTCTGTGAATTTGTACGGATTCGAATCGTTAAATTAAAAAAAAACTAAACAAAAACTTAGGAAAGACTAAATTTTTAAAGAAGTTTGTTTAGAATAATTTTTAAATGGCCTTAGCGATGTATTCCAGATTCTAACACCCGTCGAATATTGCAAAAAACGAAAAGACTCGAAAAAAGTGATTTCTTTTTAAACTCGAATATTTTATTGGTATCGAAAACTACACCAATCACCGCTTATCACGGCGAAATCATTTGATTTATTCAAAAGTTGTGGAAGTTTAAAAATAGAAATAAAAATGTTTAACTCGAAGATCGCGTTACAATTGCTTTGAGGTTAAAATTAAAATATTTTTAATAACTTTTAAACATCTTTAACGATCGATCCCAAAAAAAAGCAACCAGCTCTTGACATATGGAAACCCACGTTCATCACACTCAATCGGTTCAGAACCGGTTAGTTCGTTTGTGAGACATTGTAAACGAAAAGCAAAAAAATTTCGAATAATTAGCGCATAAAATTATATTAAATTTAGCAATAAGTAGCTCGATACAAATAAAATTAAATTTAAATTTAAAAAAGTTGTAGCTTGTGCTGACCCAATGAAAGGGCGCACCCGTTCAAATGCACTTAAGAAAATTCAAATCAAAAAAGTTTGGCTTAAGAGACATGGACATAAAGAAAAAAAAATAATAATCAAACGGTAACACATGGACTTAAAAAAATCGTAATAACCATCGTTTTGATACACTTCTCGTATGCTTTTTCATAGCAAAATTGGAAATATAAAAAAAAATAGAAAATGTTATCACATTTAATTTAGCCAGCTGACAAGTGGTATTAAACAAAAATACTTATGAGTATTGATGATGCAAGTGTAGCGGCCTTAGAAAACAGCTGTTCCGCTCTACTTTGTAAGTTGTATATGCAAACACTGCTGTTGATTTTTCTCTTGTGTTATTTTAGCAAAAAAACTCGATAAAAACTACTAACAATTAAAGAAACGTTATTTCTTTGCTTTAAGCACGAAATTACAGATCCTGCCTGATTAATAGATATTCTCATTTCTTTTGTTGTCATGTAAGAATTGGTTTTCCTTATTCAAAAGTTATAGCAGTTTCAAATTGAAATAATAGGATTTCATGAAACTTTGATTAGCATGCGACAGCAATGCTTCCCAGCCTTGCGGGAAGTTGCAGCAATGGCGTTTAGGGTTAAAAGTTTTCCATATTTTTTTATTATTATTTGGTGGATTACATGATGTATTCGATCAGTCGAAATAGGATATTATTGAACAGGACCTTTTCAGCAAAAAAAAAAAAATTGTCGCCAAATTGGTTTTGAAACACATCTATTGCTCAGAGCGCTACATGATAACAAATTGCACAGTCTGGTTGCAGCCAAATGTCGTTGATGATTCGCTGATTAATATTTGAAAATAAAAATTCTGTCAGCATGGACCGATAGCTCTTGCCATTCTCCTTAACAGCAGTTACATGCTTGAAGACTGTCTTCGATCCATATAAAGCGATTTCGCTTATTAATTGATTATTGATGATTTCATAAAAATGCTCCCTGAACTTTGAGAACAGATTTATTATTATCTAAAAATAAGTTTCCACAATTTGGAAGCGTTGTTGTGGTAATAGACGATGCACTATTACGACTGACCACAATTTAGTGAACAACACAGTTTGACAGATGGAACTGTCGCACTGTGTTGACAGTTCCATCTGTCAAAGCATAATTCTTGATGTCGATAATTCTCACACTTTTGCAATTAAATAAATTTCAAAATGAATTTTCATTAATGACTTATCCTGCTCTTCATTTCATAACTAGTCAGTGAATTCTAAGAAATTAATATTTTCTTTACATTTCCAAGGAATTTGTATGTTTTTCCCCGGGAAATAAAAACCATGTTGCCACCAAGTCTTACGGAACTGTTAACAAAATCGAGTTGCCACATCTTATCGAACAGAAATTCTAAAACAATTTGACGTTTTCTGTTGATGGAAAATTTAACATATCGGATACATTTCACATGGAGAGGGCGTGGCGGATCAATGGTTTATCAAATCAACAAAAACTCTCTCGCCTAATACTGTTTAATTAATATGTTAAATCGAATTAAGATTCATTGGCTAATTGTTCGAAATGAATTAAAATCTCAGAAAGACATGATGATAAATATTCCAAGGCACACAGGAAAGTCAACATCAGTGTTGCGACTCTCGAAAACAACTGTTCTGCTCTGCTGTGTAAGTTGAATAAAATTGATGTTGACTTTTAATAAATTTCGAAAAATTAGCCAATGAATCTTAATTCGATTTAACATAGCAATATAAATTGTTTAATTAAATTTAACGATAGAAAAAGCCCTTTAGATTTGACTTCTCTTTGATTCTTCCAAAGAAAAACAAAAATAAAATTCTAACTAAAATAGAGCGTTTACACTAAAAATGCATAAGGTTGCCACTTTTTATTGCAACAAATTTCTTTTTCAATTATTGTCGTCTTCTCTAGTGCTTTCGGGTTTTCCTTTAGTTATGTGTTCTCCATGTCTTTAAAAATAGAAAAAGTCCTTATGTTTTAGACTTCTGTTTGATGCTTCCGCTTCATAAGGTTGCCACTATTCACAAACCATTTTATTTTCAACTGTTGCCACTTAGACGACTTTTGTAGACCTTTCGGGTTGTCCTTTAGTTTCATTTGCATGTCTTTTAGGCTTGAAAATTTAATAGCCTGTCTTTCGACCTGGCTGAGTTCTGTAAATCCATGTGAAATCGAAAAACGAAACCATTGCGAACGCACAAATACACACTGCCACAAACACTTGTGTATCAATACTTCTCCTAAATCGAAGCCAAAACTTTTCTTTTTAAAACATATTGATTCTGTCCCTTTTGTGCTGCTTTCACAATTTACATCTCTATTGGCCTCGTTGTTGATGGGGTTTTTCGTTCAAACATTTTTGCTGGTAAATTTATGTTGTTTTAATGCCAAACAGATTTCGTATTTTCTGTTGTTGTTACCTTTTTGCAAATAGTGTTGTTGTTGCTGTTGCTGTTATTGCTTGTTGTGATTTATGGTAAAATTATTCAAATTAAATTACAAGAACTATAAATTTGGGACAAGAGTCTCATAATTGAGTTGCGTACAAGGAAAAATTGATTTATGATGTCTTTCGTATGTGTGTGTTGCTGATGTATTCAAATTGTTTTGTGATGGAAAGAATGTTACTGCGTTGTAACTACAGAAATCTGAATGATAATGGGATTTTTTAATATTTTTTTTTTTTTTTTGCACAAATGCCAAAGACTAGAGTGTCTGGTTAAGCGACATTTTGATTTTAGCAATAAACGATTAATCGATTAAGGTTGAGTGGTTTCTTACCAACAGCCAGGCGGTACAACTCAGTTTAGATGTTCCAGCTGATCTTGTACTCATCAGCTGTGAATGCCCAAAATATAACAGGCGTAGCCAGGTCTGTGCGTCATCGCAATGTGGGCACTGCTGACTATATGACTTAGAGTGTCAAGCAAATAATCATTCATGATGCCTGCAAAGCAGCATTTAATTTTATTAGATTAATTTTAAAGTTGCCAAATTGAAACAAACAAAAAATATATTTTCAACAGCTGCAGCTTGTGACCTCTTTTTCAGCAAATCTGCGATGCACTTCTAATCCGTTAAAATTAACATGGACTTAAGTTTTTTTATTTTTTTATTAATATTTAAATTACACCGATTTGCAAATTCAATGATGTCGTCGTTGTAAATGTTTTAAACATATTTGTATCACTAATTAATTACACGCTTAGCGGCTATTTGAATTTAATTGCAACATGTAATTACGCATTCAAAAGCCCTCATAATTGTGTTTTCATAATAATGCGAAAAAAAGAAATTGATTTCAATCGCCAGCAGCTAATCAGGCAAATTAAAATTCCCAATAATTCAGCGCATTAAATTTTAATTGCCTTGTCATCGATTTGCAAATAATTTTACGAATAAAGTAAAAAAAGTTATAAATAAAAATTGGGAAAAGATGTAAATAACACACACGCCTGATATGAAATCAACTGGAAATTGAAAAATTATACAGAATTTTTTTGTATATTTTGTTAAAAAAGTCTCTATACAAATCTAATCACTCGTATTGGGCATTTAATTTAATTTATGAATACTTGCATCCTGGACTCCCAAAAAAGTAATAAATAGAGTTAAAAAAGCTAAAACCCGGCTTGTTAAAAAAGTCTAATTAAAAACTTAAAACACAATTTGAAATAAGTGTAAAGCAAGAAGAAAAGAAAATCAAAGTATTATTGTGACAGAAAGCGTCGGGCGCTCGATATACGCCCACCCTTTTTGTTCAAAAATCTTTGTATATGCGTTTTTCAAATTAATTTCAAAATTTTTAGTTCGATCTTTGATATTTTAGTTGAGATATTTCTTTATAACTTATGTCGATTTCTTTTCTAGAAAATAATGGAACATTTTTCACACTTTTTAACAGAAAAAGGCAATATTTTGCCATTTCAAAATAAGGAATTTTTTAGAAATGAATCCAACATCCTTTACGAAAAGTAATATCTGTATCAAAACTTTTCCAAACCGCCACTTTTTAGAAAATAAGTGAAAAAATGTTACATGTTTTCTAGAAAAGAAAACGCCATTAATTTATTGTTCTTCAAAAGCGTGCAAAAATACTTATACTTTATGAGAAGATGAGACCATGGACACGGGCAACCTTCAACGCATACAATGTGACGCATAAGTTTTATTATAAATAATATTAAGTATACGCCTGGATGCACAACACAACAGGATATTTATAAATAAAAAATATTAAAAAGCGTATCGAAAAGAAAGTGCGTTTTCATGTTTCGTTTAACGTTTCCTATTGTTCTACTCTTACACTCGTCTGGACCGTAGACAATTTTGAAAAACTCCAGTTATTTAACATGTTTCGTTTGCTTTTTAGAATTAATTGATTTTTAAAATGTGATTCAAAATTCTTGTATTATTATTTTTCTAACTTTCCGCTGGTATCTATAAAACTGAATTTGGTTAAAAAAAAGTATGCGCTTTAAGCCAATTTACTTCATAATCTCAAATATGCCCTCCTCTTTACACATACGAAAACAATATGAAAAAATTCAACCCACTGTGCAATAAACAAAAGACCATTGTGATATTTCTTTTCTTTTCATGTTACAATGTTTTCTTTAGATTGCTGTGCAACACGGGTATCCGTTAAACGTGCAACAGAAATATAATACCAGCATTTTGATTATGAATGAATCAAAGAATTTGTGTTGTCATCTGCCATCATGATGTTGTTGCGGAACTTTGTGATGACGATGATGATGATGATGACGAAGGTTTCTATAGTTGTAAGTTGAAAGAATATTGCACAATTTCGTTGCATCACGTGGCATGATACTTGCCACCATATGGTGTCCTAGAATGTTTACGCGAGTGTGTATGTTAACGTGTTCACAAACAATTGCAGCGCCGCTGTTTGTCTTCATTTTTATTCAAAATTCAAAAAAGCCTTAAATATTTTTATATTTTGAGTGTTACAAAGAAAAAAGAAGAGAAAAAAACAGAAAAACAATTTTTGCATGCTGGTGGCACATTTCAGTTATATTCAAACGAAAGTGGGTGGGTTTGTGCTTGAGAAGTTTTTGCAGAAATTGGCTAAACAGCTGGATTTGCTCATGAATAACAAGAAGAATAGACACCGCGTGTTTGTTTTAAATTCATAGCAAAAATATAAATGACAGATACAATAAAATTTGCATAACAAGGACTTCATCACAGGGGCAGGACGTTTACAATTTTGTAAGTGCTATTTAACGCACACAAAGTAAAAATTGCAAAGAAGCGCGAACCATTTTTCGAAATGTATTCAAAATAACTAGACTCTCGGAGTTCTTCTGCTACCAAAAAGACCAAAAAATATTCGATTATTTTACCAACTGAATTCTAACAACTCTGACATTTTGAACTGGCAAAATAATTACTCAATTGTAGTCGTAAGATCGTGGCACCAGTGCAAGCAATTCGTCATATATTATTTGCCATCAACGAAAAAAACTTCGATTCGGAATACAGCGTGTTTTATTTTGAGTTGGCATCACTGCTTTATTTGAGCACCCATTTAACAGCTGACAGTTGCTTGCAAATTTCATTATGCAACGCCCACAAGACATTTTTGAAATATTTAATGAAAACAATTGTTCCATTCAAAAGTTTATGTTACGATGAATCCCGTTTCTGGTTGGAAGGGTACGCCAATAAGCGAGAAAAATCCACAAGCTCTTGTCGAAACTATATCTTTATAGTTTCAGAAAATTACCGTTTGGTGCGCTTTATTGGCTAGCGGAGTCATTGGCCCAAATGCTTTCAAAAACGTAAAATTTCATCTCTCTCGACGTCAGTTGTTTACAGGTTTTTTTTTGCCTAAGTCTGGTCTTTCAGGGAACATCGTTGAATTCTATTAACCAGGCGGCCAGGCCAATTGAAATGAGGACCCATCACTGGAGATGATTTTGTGGAAAAATGCGTTGTTGTCAAATACGCAACTCAATTTATAATAAAACTTAACAATTAAAATTCTGCTTTTAAAATCTCCCAGCTTTTTACTAAATAAATGTCAAAGACTGACAGCTCCATTTCTGACATTCTCTTATTTGACAGTCAATTTACTTCATAACCTCAAATTTGGCCATTGTGTGTGTATGTATGTAGTTGAATATATTTATATATTTGTTATATCGCCAAAAATAAACTTTTTCATTTTGTTGGATTTACAAAAAAAAAAAAAAAAAAGTCCACAACAAGTGGGGAATGACATATGCGTCAAGTGGCCCCCCGGCTCTAATGAAACGCCATTTTTCTAGCTCCATCTCATTCATGGAGACGGTTTACCTGTACGTAGCCCTTGTACAAGTTTTCCTGGTATACCAATTGTCAGTAGTAACATTAGGGCCACTAGATTTTATGGCCTTAACTAAATGTTTTACTATTTCATCTTGGGAATTGGATACTTGATACCTCCGTCTGGTTGCTTTCCGGAGTAAACCTCATACTTACATAAGTAGTTGGTCTTTGAGTCAACCATGGCCTGAACTTTTAGTACGTATTTGTTCGGTTTATTGCACGTGTATACTTTCCCTTTGAAACGACCACGAAATCCTACCAACTGCTCGTCGATAGTCGAATTCTCACCAGGAGAATAAGCCGTTAAAAATTTGATTTCAAAAATTTTGCACGAATAGTTTTCTCTCCTCTCGGTCCGAGGTGTAACCAAATCGCAACCATCTTAACATAAATAAAAAACGTTTATAAGTCATTGTCAGCGAAAATATTTCAACTCCGGATCCATCTTGAGCCCACAAATCAATAAAATTTACGTAGGAAGCTCTTAGTACTCCAGCCATTATCAACAATTTAAATTTCTTCTGACCCCATGATTTTAAAAATTAATTTAATTCACTGAATGTGATAGTCGTGGCGAGTTAAAGTCAGAAAGACATGATAGCAGAACAGCTGCTTTCGAAAGCCGCCACACTTTTATCATTAATACGCATGTGAATAGTTGAATGGGACTCTATTTTTATAGATTTTAGACTGCTTAAATATTAACTTTAATTTACCATGTCACAAAAATGGATTTAATTAACAAAATTAGTTCGATATAGGCAAATCTTTCGAAACAACCGATCCCTTAAATCAATAGGACAGTTAAAGCAACAATTAGCGTGTTTTAAATTTGTCATTCCACAAGTTCTTATGCATTTTGGTTTAATTAACAAATCAAAAAAATTTTTTATAACCCTGGCATATCTACAAATAAATAAATAAATAAAAAAAAGTTGAGCTACTGCTCTCCTTTAGAATCTGCAATTTCTCAATTAAAAACCTTTTCCTAAGTGAGATATTAAAAAGTAATCCTAAAGGAAGATTATAATTTCTTAATACGATTATGGCATTAAAACAAAATTTTGTCCAAAATAAATGATGGGAGAAATGCGAATTTCTATGATTTATTAAATCCAAACTCTTACTAAACATGTTTAATTTACTTGCGGCTTAACTTTACAAGTGTCGTGAAAGCAAAGGTAACCGGAAAACTTTGAAATGACGTACTAAAACTCACAGGCTCACCGCTTGACTGACTGACTTACTGCGGTACTCAGGCAAGTCACACGCTCACTTGAACACTTGCGACATTTTGGCTTTTTAAGGGCCAAAAATCTTTTTTGTTTTAGTGGTTCTTTATGTTCCTCTACATAAAACAACAAACGGCAGAGTGTCAAAAAGAAATAAATTAGAAATTAGCAACCCTCATCACAAGAGTCTCACAAACAAAAAATTATATATATTAATTCAGCTACGAGGGATCTTTCACAATTATGTTGTAGCCAAGAATTAGCTAAACGGAATAAAAAGAAAAAGTAAATAAAATGAAAGAAAATAATATAACAGACCCTTACAATCTCACGTTTAATTGTCGTACCGTGGCACCAAACAGAGCATAAATTATTGTCTCATTTATAAGTCCTACAGATACTTAGAAGTCTGTTTTTTGCAGTTGTTGGGCCGGTTTCTTGCTGGCTGACTTGTATACAATTTCCAGCGTAACTACAGTATTCATAAAATTCTATTGGGACTCGAACAATATTCACACCACTGGCCACAGATTCACTAGAGCAGAATAACTTTTCATTTGTTTGTTGTTAATTTTACTGTCTTATTTAAGGAGCGCTCTTTTTATTATTGCTCACGCAAAGCCTACGGTCGACTTCACAGAAAGTCACTCAATTTATATGTGAAGCAATCCCATTAACATATTCTATGACAGAGGATTTCGTTTACATCTACTGAAACTCGCAGCGGGAATTCCAGTCTTAAATTTTAATTTCAAAATAAAAACTTATTCAAATGCCATGTTCTTTTTAAATATATATATATATATATATATATATATATATATGTTTTTCCTAATTTAATATTATTTCTATTTGTATAAATATTTAACAAAAACGTGGCATTCGTATAAGTTTTTATTTTAAAATTTATTTCCCGCTGCGAGTTCCAGTAGATCTAGAATAATAAATTCAAGAGTTTCCTTGTTATATAAATTGAGTGACTTTCTGTGAAGTCGACCATATGCCAGGAATACAAGTCGAACGTACGACTAATTCCGTCTAATGAGACCCAGTCGTTGTTAACCATTCGTTCTCCAAATTCGTCGTAAAAGACGAGAGAGAGAGAGAGAAAAGGAGAGAGAGAGAGAGGACGAAGATATGTGCTGTCTACTAATTTTTCTAATTGCACAGATGTTAATAATTTTAAAATCAGAAGAGAACTGAAAAAGTATCTGCTTTCTATTAATCGATTATAAAAAGCGGTTCATTCAAATTGCAACTTTGTCAACAGGCAACTGTCAGTTGACTCCTCTCCAATAGTATTTTCACTTTGAAAGTATTTTAATAAATTCTGTTTAACCAACCAGTTTTCCATTGGCCTTAAACAGGTTTTATGATATGTAACCTTGTTTTTTCGGGTTTTTGGCTGTGCTATGTTGCGTGCTGTCAAGTTATATATCGTAAACATCTGATCGTGCAGAAAAAAATCCGCCACATCTGCATTTTAGCTTTGAATTCGTATGATTTTCACATCAAATAATGAGATTTAAAAGCACATCGTTACATATTTAAGGACCTAATTTCGTTTATAAGCATAAAATATATTTTGCTACTAATTCTTTTAGGCCATTCTACAATAATTTTTAATTTCCCGCTAAGCAAATTTTAAAATTGGGAATGTATTAGTATTTAGTTCTAATCAGATCTAGAGCAAGCGTTCCTAACTAACTTTAAGAGGGTGTCACTATGTCTGTGTGTATGCTTGTGCCGTTTCGAAGAGCACTCCTGAATGTGAATCGATACTAATCAGTACATTATAATCAGTACAGATATAATCCGATTCGAAGTGAAAAGCTTTCGGAACTCGGTATACATGATCGAATGATTTTCGTTTCCAATCGAATTACCACGTCGATCACCGTAAAAATCGGTTGGCCACTCGCGCGATATTGTGAACGAACAAATTCGAAAAAGTGATTTAAAAAAAGCTCCGAAACTATATGTCTGAACAAATAGTGCTCTGGACTCTTTTATAGTAATTGAAAACGATTTCATGGAAAATTAATAAAATCTTTCACAACACTGTTCAACAAAACCTGCTGTCTTCTAATAAAAAAAAATTACAAATAATTTTTCCGTTCATGTGTAAATCTGAAAGCTTTTTTACAAATAGAATTTTAATTTTAAGAATTTTTCGTGATTTAAATATTCCACTTTTTATAAAAAACTTAAAATTCAAATCAATAAAAGAATTAAAAGTTCTTGACAAAATATCTTAGATTTAAAATTAAGTCGGAATAATAGTTTTCAACTTTAGAATTCAATCTACAAAGTTCGAATGACTATACGCATGCGTTATTAAATGCATAAAAACCGATCACAAAATATGGCGATCGGTTGAGGCTCCCGCTAATATTTTATGCTTTTCAGCTCTTCGGTCAAAAACACTATTTTTTAAATTTTCAAATGAAGAGATTTTCACATGATAAGCGGGGATCATATAAGAATGGAGGTTATTAATTAATCAGATATATAATTTTGAAGTTTAAAAATAAAAATTGTTCTAAAAACCACTCCGAAAAATACTTTTTCGAATATATTTCATTCACTATACCTTTCGTTCGCTAAAGCCGAAGTAAGTCTCAAGAAATCGCTTTAAAAAAATTGGTATTCAAGTTTTTTTTATGTCTACCGCCTCGAATCGGTTCAAACTCACAAAATATGGGACAAACTTTTGCAGCAAAAAAAGCTCAAAAGTTATAAGCGGATCACATACACACGGCAACCTTTTAAAGTTAGTCAGCAAGTATTCCTTGGGAGTCAAGAGGTCCAGATCTGAGGAGAAAACCATTAACTTTCCGACTTTTCAAGACTTAAAATTTTTTTAGCTGAAAGGTAAAAAAAATAATCAACTTGAATGAAGAAGCACATTTTCTTCTTCGTAAATACGCAAAATTTTTAAAGTCGGGAAAACTCTTATATAATCCATGAGAAACAAATGCACCCCAAATGGGCAGGTGTCTGGTGGCGAAATTGCAGTGAGTGTGAAAGGCATTTGCTACGGGTACATGATAACGGAGTTCATGTGGCCTTTACTAGACGTCATGGACTTGGAGGGCAGGTGGTTTCAGCACGAAAAAATCGATTTATTGAAACAATGATTTTAAAAATATATTATCTCAAGAAATTTGGTTGTTAACTGGCCCAAATCGTGTGATTAAACCCTGTGCAATTTTTTCTTCGGGTTCTTGTGAAGTTTCGGGTTTGTGCGGATAAATCAAAAACAGTTTCTGAACTGTGAAAAAGTCATGAGAAATGTTATGAATAGACTGTGTGATGGATATTTTGCTTTATATATATTTTTATATATTTAAAATAAATAAAAAGTGCATTCTTACTGGGAGACCCTTTATTTCCTTTTAATAACCGTGTGGTTTTCACAAAACCATAAATAATTTAATTAAATTGTGTCATGTTCTTTTAAACCGAAAATCAATATTCACTGAATATGTCGCTCGGCTCTGTGCAATTAAGCGTAATTAATAATTACTCAATGCCATTAATCATTTCATTAACTAGACGATTATTTATTTGCGTCACCGAATTAACGATCTTCCCTCGTAAAGCATTTAATGAAATTGTCGCCTTGAAAGGGGTGCTTTCTGCGAGCAAACAAAATTGAAAAAAATGGCACGAAATACTTAATTAAATTTATTAATAACTCAAGCTCAAAGGGGACGAGTTATAAATTACTTTTTTCCTTTTCTTGTACTTAAAGGGAGAGCTAAGAAGTCATTAAGTATTTATTCTAGACATAAAGAAAATTTGATTTGAGTTGCAAACATGAAGTGACATTTAGAAAGAAAATGATTTAGCAAAGATGTCAGGTTGGATTTAAGCAAACGTGAGTGTATGTGAAATACATCCGGATGTCAGAAGATTAGAAGTTCCGGTTCACACTGTGCCTTTTTAGTTTGCCCTTCTTTTTAATTCCACTACACATTTACGTAAATAGTTACTTCGTGACTTTTAATCGGTAGTTGCTTGATTAAAAAATAGAGTATTTTGTTTCATCGGTTATTAATCGTTGAATTTAAAATTAATCGATTAACCATTGAACATTTTTTTTATAAAAATATTTAACTTCAAAATTTTAGTTTTGCTTTTAATGGTTTTTTGCCCGGTTATAAAATCCAGGTTTTGGTTCAATTAGTTACAAGGCGTTTAATTTGAGATTAATCGACTAATTTATGAGATTAACCTAATATCGAATAGACGTGTTTGTTTAAATTGTTATTAAGCGATTAATTTAAGATTTAACTACTAGCCGTGAACAAATGTTGTATTAAAATAATTTCTTTTGAAATTTTAATCTCTGCTTCAATCGGATAGTCGCCAGGTTAGTCGTTGTTTTAGTTGATTCAGTTACTAGGCGATTAATTTAAGATGAATCGATTATTCATTAAAAATTGTTTCGTATAAAAATATTTAATTTCAAAATTCTTGTTTTTGTTTTAATCGGTTAGTAGCCTGATTATAATATCAAGGGTTTTTTTTTTTGCTCAGCTATTAAGCGATTAATTTACGTTTAATTGATTGAAACTTGACAAGCTTTCTTATAAAAAATAATTCATTTTATCTTTTTCTTAGTCAGTTTACTGCTTATAAGAGATCGATCTTTGGGTGTATTCGGATTAATCTATTAATTGCTAATAATATATTTGTAAAAATAAATCGTACATAAATAATACAGATTTTCTTGAGCTTAAGGTCTGTATATTATATATATATATATATATATATATATATAATTTATTTTCAATATTTCGTTAACCTTATATATATATATATATATATATATATATATATATATATTATATATATATATATATATATATATATATATATTATATATATATATATATATATATATATATATATTATATATATATATATATATATATATATATATATATATATGTGTTTATTTTTAATTGGTTATCTATCAATTAATTTAAGATTAATCGATTAGTTGTCAACGACTTTTTCATGTATATAATTCAGTTTAAAATTGGGGTATCTGTTTTAATAGGATTTTCGATCGATTAAAAAATTGCATTTTTATAACCGGTTAACAATAGATTAGCTTAAGATTAATCGATTAATTCTTAAGAACTTTTTTTATAAGTATAGTTTAGCACAGAGTTTTAATTTTGGTTTTAATTGGTTAATCGCCCGATGAACAATTAAAAGCTTTTGTTTAATTGGTTATTAATCGATTAACTGTTATCAAATTTTTTATTTAAGTTATAGAAATTTACAAACTGGAATGCTGTTTGTTATTTTCGTCAATGAATTCTTCTTGCCTATTTTCTTACCTCCCTTTCCATATCTTCTATTAACCACCTGTTGAAATGAGATAACAGAAATAATACATGGTTTTATTGAGGGTTTTTGTTGTTGTTAATTAATTTTTATTAAAAACTTAATATCAATAATATATTATTTTAATGAATTTTAAATATTCATTTAAATTTGTTCAACTTGGACATATAACTGTTTGTTATGCGATAGATAAATAGATATAATAACAGATTTATAAATAGTAAATTAATGAACTTTTTACAATCAATTTTATGAGTGTGATTATTTCATTTAATATTTTGTATCTGTTTAGTCTAAACAGTTGGGTAAATTAAATCAGAAGATAAAATTGTATTAGGAAAGTTTAAGATACGATTAAAAATATGTTTTATGCATTTTATTTAACAGGATAAATTCTTATAGTAAATCTAAAATCTATTTGCTTTTTATTATATATAAAACAGAGTATTTGTTTTTTTGTATAATTCTCAAGCTTCACAGGGTTACATATTTTGCTTTTTTATTTTTAAATACAATACTTTTAGCAGTTCCATTGCTTAAGTCAAATTTAAGCAAATTATTGACAAACCCCTATAATGATTTCTGAAAAATTTCTCAAAGTTATTTGAATTAGTGGGAGCTGATGGGTAGTGCTTTAATCAAGTATTTTTGCACTAGATTAATTGTTAGTAGTTTGGAGAAGTTATTTACTATCGAAATTTTAACAGCCTTAACGAATTGATGAGTTTAAATGTCTGTCCTAAATTATCAATACAATTATGTCAGAGAATATATATGCAAATCGATTTAATTTCGAATAATTCCCATTTGCCACCTTAAATGTACATAATGGATTATTAACGCTTTCATTAACCCCAGAGTACTAACAGAAGCAAATTCCATGTATATTTCTTTATATAGATTTGCTATACAATTACCCAGTGCTAATGAACTGTTCCAAGAATGTGAATTATAAGGGCGGCTTTTTGTCCTTGAGTTTAGTGTTTATATTGCCTTTGATATTTGTACATACTTTTTGACTTGACATATTCTTAAATTTATTCGGGAGTTTAAAATATCAGCACGAATTAATATAAATCAAATAAACAAAACGGAATGTCACAATTTTTCCAGCTTAGGAATAATAGCAAATTTTTACACCTTCTCTTTGAAAAAAGCCATGTTGGTTTGATCTTGAACATTTACAAATTTATGTTATTCAGGATATTCAACTATTCGGGCCTTTAACTTAATCGGTTAACCACTTATTAAATAATCAACGTCATGCTAAAATAGATTAATTTTGAATTAATCGGTTAGTTTCGATTTTCAACTAAGCGCTTGTTAATCGTTTCATTGTGAATTAATCGATTATTAGCTGATGAAGTTTGGGTTAATCGTTCTATAATCGAATAATTTTAAATTCAATCATTTGAGTTTAGACGGATATTAATTTTGCACTAATCTGTTATTAATCGGTTAGTTTTAGTATGAAAGGTGTTAATCGATTAATTTTAAACTCCAAGGCTATTAATCGATTAATTTAAATTTGATCGGCTATTCATTTTAAAATAATTGTTTACTAATCGATTAATTTAAATGATTAACCGATTAAGTTTTAGTTAATCTGTTTGACTTAATAAGTTTTAGTCGATTAATTTTGTTATCGTAGGTTACTAACTTGGAAGTACTTGCTCAATAATCAATTAATTATTAAATTATTGAGCACTTAGTTAATTTGTTATTAATTGAATAATTTCGAATTTTAATACTTGAATAATTTTCGATTTAAGCTATAAAACGATTAAATTTGATTTCAACGGTTATAAGTTTTAAAATAATTGATTATTAATCGATTAATTTTTAGCTATTTAATTATTACGCAATTCATTTTTAATAAATCTGGCATTAATTAAATGATTTCGAACTATGAAGTTATTAATCGATTAATTTTAATATCCATCGGTTGTTGACTTTGAAATAATTGGCTATTTATCGATTAGTTTCTCATGTTTGAATTATTAATTGATTTTCTTTGATTTAATCAATTATGTATCGATTAATTTTGAACTGTTAAATTCTTAGTCGATTAATATTTATATAATCGGTTATTAATTTTAAAATAATTGGCTATTAATCGATTTATTTATAATATTTTAATTATTAATCGATTAATTTCGACTTGGTAATATATCGATTGATTTTGAACTGTTAAGATATTAATCGTTTAATTTTAATTTCATGGGTTATTAATTTTGAAATAATTGCTCCCCAATCGATTAATTTTGAATTGTTAAATTATTAATGGATTAATTTAAGTTTAATTAGTTATTAGTCGATTAATAATGATATATTAGGTTAACCGATTAATAAAAAATTTAGAAAACATTTCGCTTTTACATATAAAAACATTATTTTTCATTATGTTGAAATTTTTTTTAAATAAAAATAACAATAAAATAGCCTAAGACTTTAACACACACGATTAACCGTTTAATAGACCAAAATTAGCTGGATTAACCATCAATTGAAAATAGTCGAATACTTAATCTGGTAGTAATTAATCACTGATTAACGGTTAATCGATGTCGTTTTCAGTTTTATTACATTCGAATAAATTTTAATTTTGTTAGGAGTAGAATATCGCATATTTATTTTTATTATAATACTGGCAGAATACGGATTAAATAATGTTTATTTCTGTTGACTAGTGCCACCTCCAAAAGTGCAAAAATTTCAACAAAAGTGCTCCGATGTAATGGCGTAGCGGCCTCGAAGCCACTACTGATTGGTTTTGCCATTTTATTATATAATCCACATGAAACAAAATAAGAATTCTAAATCGTGGATTTGAACTTGATTCTAAATAATAGTTGTTTGCTTAATAACTGTTATTTATATTAATATAAATTTAAAAATAATTTCAATTATTTTATGGTTAACAACGAATAATCTAAAAAGAAATTTACAGCGCTTTAAGAAAAGCCCTATTATTAGCTTAACATTAAATAACAATAGTACGAGTATTCTAGGGTTAAGGATAATTGAATAACAGTATTCTATGCTGTAATAGAAATAGTCAAAACTTTTTACAATTTTAAGATTTTAGGCACCATTTCTTGTGATATTGAAAAAAAAAACAAATTCGCCTGTCTTTGAAAAAACACTATTTTGATAAATATAACAACTGTTTTTTTGTGTAAAACAATTTGAAAAAAAGTTGCTAAAATTTGTATTTATTTTGCGACCTCTTAAAATTAAAAAATAAGTTTGCATATTTTATTTATTGTAAATAATTTAATTAATTTGTTCAAGTTTATGAAATATTTTTTTGGGTTTTCTCTTTGTTAGACTTTTGCAAAGAAAAACAATTCCCTAAATTATTTAATTAAATTGTATGTCATTTAAACTTTTATATTGAATTAAATAATAGAGTATTTAATATTTTAATAATGAAGCGATTTCATGGAAAATTAATGATTAGTTTTCATAACACTGTTCAACAAAACCAGCTGTTTTCTAATATAAAACAAAATAATAATTTTTCCTCCTCATATCCGCAAATTTAGCAGTTTTGAGAACTTTGTCTTAAATGCAAATGTAATGAGGTTAAAAAAATATTCTCAATATTCTACTTTTAACAAGAAACTTGAATTTAAATTCAAAAAAATTCTTAAAAATAAGTTCTTGATAAAATAAAATCCTAGATTTGAATTTGAGCCTGAATAATAGTTTCCGAGTTTGGAATTCATTCTATAAAGTTGGAATGACACCACGCATTCGTTATTAAACGAAGCAAAGAAAACGGGGACAATTCGTATAACCAACTGCTTGGCTCCAAAGAAAGTTGACAAAGAAATATGAGCCAATTGTGTTCCATATATTTAATTTTGTCTAAGACCAGGGCAATAGACGCATGTTATGCGCGGTTATGAATAGACGGCAGTCACTGGAAACGCAATTTCGAAGGCCCATTGCGGCCATTAAATCGGGCGCATCTTGACAAAATACACAATCCCTTTTCTCTCGAACATATTTGATGAGATCTTGTGTCAGATTCAGAGTCACTATCGCTAGTGTTAGTTTTCGCCTCAAAAAGCAAAAAACTTATCCTGTGAAGCATCAGCTTGAGATTCAAGTGATATTTTAGAACTCGAAATGCGTCTTCGGGCCGACCGTATGGAATGATATTCTCAATTGCATCGCTTATTCCGGTGAATGCCAGTTGCACTCACCAAACAAGAATAACAGTCACCGTGGTGGTTCAGTCCATATCGCAGCATATTCCTCTTCTTATATGTCCACAAACGTAGAAGTGCATCGCACTTTTTGCATGCCGTTCGGGGAATCCAAGAACTGTCCTTCATTTTCAGTGTTTGACTAAAGAAATTTTCGAGGCCCTCAATCACGAACGCTGGCACTTTCAAACGGTATTCCTTAATCATTGACATAAACTCTTCTAGATGACGTCATTCCAAATTGACACACTAACACAGCGAATTTTTCGTGAAGGCTATATGTCGGAAACGAAGGCCGTTACGGAAAAACTGGGGGGGTTCACATCAAATCAGCGACGTCGAATTGGGTAAATATAATCAGACAAAAGTTTCAATGTGCGGGGTTATAAATAAAAAAAGAAATCCGAATTTTGGAAAATAGAATTCATTCTTTTTTAGTTTGAATTTCAAATAAAGAGGTGTGGTTTTAAAAGGCCGCAACACTCATTCACAATATTTTTGACTCTTAATTTCATTGACTGTTTCACGGTGTCAATAGATTTCATGATATCGCACAACTACACTTCAGACAAACACAAATTTTAAAATGTTGTTATTGTTTGAAACACAGCCACGCAACAGACGATATCTAGTGACATCGTGGGAGCGGCAGTAAAATAAATCGATGTCTCTCGGTGTTCCCTATTATTCATGTGGCCAAAATGTTATAAATTTTTAGCCTTAAAAAGTCGTTTCAATTAATTTTTGCAAAGCTTTTGGGAAAATCTTGAATATGTAATGAAAAGTGTATTAACTTTCAATGGAATCACCCATATGGTTATAACTAGCGTACATTAACTTTAACATTAACTATTTAATTTTAAGAGTAGGTCTATATAAATATTAACATTTAATTCACTTTAAGCGTATTGCCCTGCCCCTTTTTGCCTTAACACAACTACTTAATACTTGCAAGCTAATCTCCTCTCTATGACTGCTAGCGGAACCACTGTCGCTGGCCTCATCCAAAGGCTACAATGGTGTACGTTTGCCATTCGCATTGCTGCCCATATCCATTACCAGGGGATGACAGATTTCATAAACTGGTACCTTCAAGCTTGTCTTGCGGACCCCCAAACTATTCGTTGAACTAGAAGTTGTGGGCCCAAATGAACGTCATCTCTCATTCGAGCTGATTTCGGAATGATGCAGCTCTGACTCATCGCCCAACGAGTGTGCGGCTGCACTAGGTGTTATACTGGGCGTTCGAGCCCGTATCCTTATGGCTGACATATCCGAACCGCGTCGCGAAGATTTTAAATTTACACTCTTGCCCGAACAGAAGAAGCACTTGCATATGATGCGTTTGAAAGCGAAACGAAAATCTTTCGAAAATAAAGCATAAATCATGGGATTGACGGCGGAATTGCAATAGCCCAGCCAGAAGAGGACCGAGAAGAGCAACGGATCTATGCAGTCCTGGCAAAATGGCCGTATTATATACATCGTAAAGAAAGGCAACCAGCAGAATATGAATAGGCCCACTATAATGGCCAAAGTCTTGGCGGCCTTGGTCTCCATGCGAAAACGTTTAACCTGGGCCTTGATATTTCTCTTGCCCATCTTTTTATTGGGTCTGTTGCTTTGATGCTCACTCGTGCTGGACGTTCTTCTCAACATGTCCGGCATATTTTTGCCCACTTGCAAATAACAATTATTGTCGTGCTGATGCCTGTACAGTTGGGTCTCGTTACAATCTCTGCCATTCTGTGTGCCGTAGTGCACTGCAAACAGCATGTTGCTGCTGCTGCTGGCCGAGGAAGCTCTGTGTTCTCTCGATCTTTCATGTTGAAGGCCGTGTGCCAACTCCGAGATATTATCATTCGATGGATAGGACACGGATATTTTAATTTTGTCGTGATTGTTGTGTAATCGTCGCGTCGAATATTTGCTCATACGCTCGGGTGAAGGTGTTCCCAAAGTGGTGGTAGTGCTCTGTGTGCTGCCATTGCTGTGCGTAGATTCATGTTGATTAGACCCACGACCGCGATGGATTCTCAGCGTGAGTCGTTGTTCATCGAAACGTGAGCCGATTCCCTTAGAGCCTAAAAATCAGAGATGAATATTTTTATTATAAAATTGTATTTCTGAGGGAAATTTATTTATTTTACATAATTTTGTTCTGTGTGTTATTGTTGCTTCAGCATCTTCAGCCTTATCGCGTTTAAAAGCAGCTTTTTACTGCTGCATTGGTAATTAGAATATTTTCGGCGAATGTTGTTATTGAAAATTATTCTTATATATTTTTCAAAATATTCCGTTGGGAAAATAACACTTTTGGAAAATTTAAGTTTTTAAATATGGCACTTTATGAACAGGGTTATTTCTCTTGAAATATACTCTTGAGAAAAACAATATATGAGACAGTGAATTTTGAAATAGGTATTTATTTGAAAAGGTACTTTTTGGTAACAGTTTACAAAAAACTTATTTTAAACATAAACTTTTTTAAAGTATTTTTTGAGAAAAGGTCTTTCGACCATAATGTTTTTTTAAATAATATCTTTTAAACAAAGTTTTGTTTTTCCAAATTGAAAAATGTGTTTTTCTCAAAAAGCCCTTTTGGCGAAGGTGCTTTATTTAGAAAAGTTACTTTATTAAGCTTATTGAAAAATACGATTTTCTTAAAAAGTCACCACCTTTAAAAATATATTATTTTAATACACTTTTAAGGAATGTCGCTTGTGTATTTTGAAAGTACTTTTTCCAATCAGAAAAAATAGATTATGGAAAAGTTTTAGTAACTTCACAGTCTTGTTGTTTCTCTCAGAAAAAATGCAGGGATTTTGTCGAGGTTAACAGCTTTCCAAATATCTTCTTTTTCTTCCGATTTTGAAACGGTTTGATTGTATCGAATTGGTTTTGAAATATAAGTTTGTGGAATCGATTGCTGAAGCCGTTTAATATCCTTCTTTCCTAAAATGGTTTAGGAGTCTCAAAATTTACCAGTCGAATCAGTTCTAATTTCTAAAACTTCTAAGCTCAGGAATGGTACCAGTGACTCGGTTCAGCTGATCAAAAGTTATGAGCCGGGTTTTCAGTGTTAGTCAGGGAAGCTTCAACCTCTAAGCCTGAAGATTTGATAAAAACTCTAAATTTTCACAGCGTGGTAAAATCAATGACTTGCCGATTTTTAGAAAATGTCAACATTTCTTAGCGGGATGATAAAAATATATAATTTTTAAATTATCTAAATGGATGTAATACTGGATGTATTCTCTTGAAAATGCTGGGCGATAGAACGAAGCGGGAAGTTAAAATAATTTTAATTACTGCGCCTAATACTATTGTGTTTACGTTAGGCAGTTTTCTCTAAAGCCTTTTACATATTCGTGAGGAGTTACTCAAGCCCTAATGGGTTAGATATCGGTAGAGTTTCCATTCAAATTGTATTGAAATTTCGATCGATAGTTAATGCGGTAGTTTGGCCCCTGCACTCTTTCTTTTTGTGAAAAACGACATAAAACTGTCACACTTTTAAACTCCCTAAAACTTTGCCACTGATTAAAACTCCAAATAACTCGGAATGTATCTCAACTCTTAATGCGGACATTAACGGTGGAATATCTCTAAACGATAACTAAATTGTTTGCTTGAATGGTTCGATGAAGTTATTTCTGTTGCTTTTTATCATTTCAAAAAAACAACGCAGATAAAGTTGTTTACCAAAAACAACAACAATAACAATAATAATAGTAATATCTTATGGCAACTATAAATAAGAAAACAAATAAAATAAAGCGATAAAACAAAACTCACAACTGCTACACACGTAATTGTGTGCTAAGGACCGTCGAAAAGCCCCAAAGCGCGCAAATATTGTGCTGAAGCTTAAGGGACCATTTAAATAATCGCACTTGTTTTGGAGTTTCAAAATGTTTTTGTCGACGATAACGTTGATGCTCAAATGTTGCTGGCAACTTATTGCGACGCTGTTCGAAAAAGAATCTATAAAACAAATAAAATATCGACCGATAAGATAATAAAAAATATTCACTCATCAAAAAATAAATTAAAAAAAAAATAAAGTTCCGAAAGCATTTAATAAGAGTAAAGAAATTTCATGGGACTCAGGGGAAGCACAAAAAAAAAATATCAAATTCTATTTCTTGACTGTTATTTTTATTAGCCAACAGCAGAGGACTGAAGAAGGCTGAGGTGATAAAAATGTTTGCCTTGGAATTTTACAAACATTTTTACATCTCTTTTAGCCCAGTTGACACTCAATATTTATTCAGTAATTTTCATGTAAAAACTCTCGATTCAGTAAAAATTATATGCCATTAGTTTCATAAAAATTGCGATATTTCTTATATCATTAAATTGTTGTAAATTTTGTCTTACGTTATTTTTTAAATACAACTAAAATGCTACAAATTGCATAAATTTTTCGTATCTTCCAAACTTAAATTTCTCAGCAAATTGGCTCCCTATTTTGAAAGAACTTCATTAAAACCATCATTTATTAAAAATATTTTTTAAACTCTAATTATTCTTTCTGCCAGCGGGTGTTTGTTTTCAACTCTTTAATGAAATTTGTGAGTATTCAGAAACAGCTGAAGACATGTTTAATATAAACGTAGAGGTTGTGTTAATAAATTAGCTTCCTTATGAATTTTTCCACTCCCACAAGTGTTATAAAATTGTTTAAAATATAAAATTAATTGCAAATGCAAATAAAAACTACAGAAGGATCGCTCACTTCACAAGCATTTTTGTATCATATAAATTAAAATTTAAAAAGATTATTTCATTTAAAGTCTCTGAAAACAAAAATATTTTTCTGATAATCGATTTTTTCGGAAAGCGTTATTTAAATTCACAAAGACTTTTAAATATTCTATTTACTCAGAACTGTTTTCGAAAGCCGCTACACTTTCAACATCAATAGTGATCTGTCTATTATTATTTGCTACCACTTTTTAGGTGGTTTAGTGGAATTCGATAACAGCTCCTATTTCTAACAACTTTATTAGGAAAAAGCGAACGAGAACTGAATTAAACCGATGGTAACACTCTTGTGGTAAGACTCTGTGTTGCCGCTTAATTATTTTTCTTCCTGTTTTTATTTTTTGAATTTTTTTTGTGGTTCGTAAGACAAGCTTTTTTGTTTCGAATTTTTATTTTTCAATTAAGAAAAGCTTTTCAAAGAACTCCAGTTATTAATGCTAATTATGAAGGCGGAGATTTTTTCAATCCATGTTCTCTAAATTTACCTGGGAACTACTTGCATCCATAGAATTCCTATTATATCGCAAGCCCCAGAATAATTATTATTTATTTTAGATCTACGTACAGGGCGTAGCAAGAGAAGCATTGCTTTCCAAAAGAAAATAATGCGCTTTTGTAATAATTAAGGCCATGATTATAACTTCAAGTTAGTTAAAAGTATAGTCTAATCGGACGTATAAACCGGTTTCCATTATTGAAACTTGACTTTAACCAAAACTGTGCGATAGTTTACAGGGTGGATGAACGTACTATCATTTTAACGATATTTCTATACGATTGAAGTTGCCATAATCACGCAAATACGAGACGAGTATAGAAAATTATATGACATAGTTGTAGGAGCAAAAGCAAATAACTTCGTCATTTATTAGACATGGCAGTTTTCTCGTTCAAAAATGTTTGTTTGTGTCCCGTCGGATAGTCTGCGTTCAATTTGTTTGCCAAAAACTAATACGACGCCAAATTCAGAACGAAATAACAAGGATCCGTATTCCTCTTTTTTCTTTTCCCCTCTCCCTCCTTTAAACTTCGACTTTCTTCAAAACAAACTGCCTCGTCTAAAGCCTGACTTTTTTCAATGGAATTGCGTAGTACTGAAACTGCACTGAAGAGTAGCCTAAAAATAGTGAATGTTGTTTGGCCTGGTACTGCCACATAAGAAAAGGGATTAAGGGCCTATATTACAACTTTCCTTGAAGTAACTCATAGATATATTGTTTATTACAACTTCCCAATAAAATTTGGTTTTGTGGCATGATCAGCCCAAATAACAATCAGTGTTTTTGGGCTCTTTTTCCGCCTACTTTGGCCTTACAATTTTAATGAAGGACAGTTTTCTAGTGAGTGAGAGAGAGAGAGAGAGAGAGAGAGAGAGTGAAAAGAAAAGAAAGAAGAGGGTTAGAGACTTGCTTGTACCGAAAAAACTACTTTGATTCTTCTTAACATGGCGTCGTGTCAGCTTTTGGCAAACAAAATTTAACAGAGACTGTCTGAGTGTAAACAAACAAGCAGGTTTGCTTCAAGAAAATTTGCCCTGTCTAAAAGATGACAAGAATATTTGCATTTGCTCCTAAGACTGTGCTATAAAATTAAAAATATGACTTTCATATTGGCGTGTTAAAGGCAACTTTTATCGTATAGAAGGTTCATTAAAATAATAAGTACGTTCATCCACCCTGTAGCTTATCACCCAGCTCAGGTTAAAGTAGATATTTAATAATAAACAACTTTTTATACCACCGATAGACTTTTACTTTAAGTAACATATATTTTTAGTAATAACGGGATGAATTATAAAAAATATTAATAATAAAAAAAATTTGTATATTTTTGTATTCTTCAATTTTAATTTCGTGCTGACTGTCCCCACTCTTTATTTGGTTTGCATTCCCTGTTTTATATTCTGACCGCCTTTATTTTTGTTTTTTATTTAAAACTCCCAAATTCCCTTCAGTTAACTTTCAAATTTAACTTGAAGAACTCACTTCGGCTGGCGTTGTAAAAACCAAATGCAAAAAGGTCTCGCTGACAGACACACAATTTCTCAAATGTATCCTTTTTCATTATAAATTCTATCCAATTTTCCGAATTGTATTAAAAATCGATTGGAATTGCTTTCGAACATGACACAAAACGGTCCTTAAGTTCAGCGTCATTTTATTTGGAATGTTTCTTAAAGCACATAAAATATCTCATATTTTACACCAACACACATGCAAACACTCGCAGCGAGTTACATATACACACTTAGTTAAACACATTTAGCTTAAGTCCAATCATACTTTGGTGGCGTATGCGTTAATATCTCTAATGTAGTATAGTTGTTGTAAACGTCTGGTTGATAACCAATGTTGTCAACTCTTATATATCAAAAAGCTGAGAAAAAATAGCACTGAGTTTAATGTATTTAAATATAATTAAATAATAATTTACAGAAGTACAAAATGATTTAAAATTTTTATAATATTTTTAAAATTATAAGTTTTTCGAGATATTCGGTAGCAGCAATAAAAACTTCAAAACCCAATACAAATTTTATAACCCAAAAAAGGAGCAAAACGCTTAAATGTATTTAAGAAAATTTAAATCAAATAGGTTTGGCTTAAGTCATATGGAAAGAAAAATTCAGAAAAATTGGACATGAAGAAAAAAATTATCAAACGGCAACACAGAAACTTAATAAAAGTAAATTGCACTTCTCGTATACTTTTTCATAATAAAATTAGAGCAAATTACAAACATTCAATTTAGCCACCTGACAAGTGGTAATAAATAAAAATACTTATGAGTATTGATGATGCCAGTGTAGCGGCTTTCGAAAACAGCTGTTCTGCTGTGTAAGTTGAATATATAAAAGCTGATGTTGGCTTTCCCTTGTGCTTCGGAATATATATCATTTTCATGTGAATTTCGATAACCTTTTGAAACAACTGGGCCATGAAATTAAATTTAATATCGAAATAAAAATATTTGGCCAAGACTTGTAACGCTATCAAAGAGAATCTAATCAAAAAGAATCGAGCACCATCAAACATTTTATAATCCAAAATGCACAACGAAATAGAAACGTAAAGTTTTGGGAGATCTCTAAAAATGTGTTTCTTTTAATAGACTGAAAAAAAATTAAATTATAATAAAACAAGGAAATATGTTTTTAATATCAATGAAACGGACTCTATTTGAAAGAATATTTTATGAAATTAATTATTAAATATGAATGCTGCCATGTGGCCGCCACTGCTGGCACGTGAAACACCACATGAAACAACAGTTTTTCGCAGCACTTGCAACTCTTCGAATGTAGATTTCCAGGTGTTTAATTGTTTATCGACGTGGACAAGAGACTTAATATAACCTCAAATCACACGATCTGGGTGGCCAATTAATTAGGGCATTGCGTGAAATTATTTTTTCATCGAAATAGTCTTTGACTAAATTAATTCCAGAGCCCGTTGTATCGCAGGTGGCCATGTCTTGTAGGAACCAGATATCAGCAAGATTAATGCCACGTAATTGAGGTACAAACAAATTTTGAATCATATTCCCATACCGTTTACCCCTGATAGTAACATTCTGATCGTCATCGTTTTCATAGACATGTGGGCCAATGATCTCGCCAGCTCACAAAGCTTATCAAACACTAATTTTGTGTGGTGTTTCGTCAAAAGCTTCACTCCAAATGTGACAACTCTGTTTATTTACGTACCCATTCAACCAGAAATGGGCTTTGTCGGAAACTTAAATTTTGAATGGATCAGAACAATTGTTTTCATTGAAAATTTCAACAAGTTGAACTCTTTACTCTGGTGCAAGCAACCTGTCGGCTGTTAAATGGGTGCTCAAATAAAGCAGTGATGCCAATTTAAACTTGTGACACTCTTAAAAAAACACGCTGTACTAACATCAGCACCCGTCAGGGCACTTCCGCACGTGTAAAAATTGGGACGATTTCTAGAATATTTTTCTTTCATCGCATGATTGTACTTGGCTGGTTGTTTATTTTAAATTTTAAGAAATTTAAATAAATCAAAACAACTTCGTCAAAAGAAATTTTAACTGTGAAAACAATTTCCTAGGTGATTTAATTCTTTGTGATAGCTGGTCGAGATAGTAAAAATGTAGTTAGAAAAATAATTTTGAATTTAGGTTTTAGTGCCAACGTTATATCCAGAAAGCATCGAAAACTACAAAATTGTTCGCCTCGCTGAACCGAAAAAGCACCAAAAGCGGCGTGAAAAGAATCGTGTTGACATCACTGTTAATAACCCATCTTTTGCAAGTTATAAAATTGTCTGTGTTAATAATCGTGTGAGCAATAAGTAGATGAAAAGACTAGCGATAACGATTTCAGGAGATTATGTGAAAGTGAATGTGTTAAGGATTAGGCTGTTGCTCTTTCAGTGGTTACAGTGCAACAGATAATTTTACTTACAATTTAAGTAACTTGTGAATTGTTTTCTTAAAGAGCATTTCATTGGGTGCAAAATAATGAAACATAAGCAGAAAATAAAATGACTTTCACAAAATATCTGTCACTTGATGGCCGGCTTATTTACACTCGTTACATTTCTACTTAAAGGGATTTATTAGTTTTGATTGCTTATGAAGTTTCAAAGGACATTTAATTATTCAAAGTTAACAAATATTTGACTTTTGTGGAGATAATTGATTCATTGTGGTCTGCCGTAATTTTCTTGTTTGATATTAAATACTTGGGATTTATTAAAATACTAAAAAAAACTTTAAAAATAAAGTAATTGAATTTATATTTGCTACACTCAGAGATTTATACTCATAAATTCTATGAATTTTGTTCAAATTACTTTAATTAAAACTTTGTTAATTAAATTAAATATTTCCGTTGATGTTATGACTTTCATTGATACAACAACAGGATTTAAATAATAATAAAAAAAAATTTCATGAAATGAATGAAATAATTACTTTTAGTCGATGTAATAACTTCATTGACACAGTCAAGTTCATTCGTTGACATAATGAACACAATAAAATTTAATTTATTTCAGATTTTTCTCAGTTAACTTATTGGATACGTAATTGTTTTGCTTCCAAAGTTACAAAATCTCTCTGCCAATGCAAAAACTATCGAAAATAATTTGGGAATTACTTTGAAATTTAAGGAAAACGCAACAAACAATATTGTATTTCTCATTGATTTATTGAATCATTATCATTAATTAATGCAATGAAATAATTTCGCTGATACACTGCAATTATCATACAAAAAACTCTTTGTGTAATCATTTTTTACGTCATACTTTCACAATTTACAACGGAAATCCTTTGCTGTGTGACCTTCTCAGTGAGTCCGAATTCACGCATCTGTTGCGAATTGTCTGAAGGCTCGGGCATGCAACAAACATTTCCATATCATTTGCCAACGTAATTTTTACATTTCAAATCTACTGCAAAGTCCTGCCGAATACCGCCCCCATTTACAAATAATTATTAATAATTTATATCTTTCGTTTTATTTTATATAAGACTTTTGTTAGTGTCTTTCAATTCAATTTTATATTTTTCGAAATAAAAATCTCCTTTTATGAACAAAAATTTAATACTTAAAAACCCTAAAATAACTTCAAAGCTTTTGTAAGAAAAATGAGTTCCTAATCGATTATCTGGATGCTCTTAAAAATGACTTCGCGGTAAATTAGAAATAAATAATTATTGATACCTGGGAAGTGAAGAAAATGTGGTTTCCCAAAAATTACTTGCATATTTTTTTCACGGCGTATAAAATATATCAACCAAAATATTGTTTTTCTTAATTCTAAGTGACTTGAAAAAATATAATCAAACGGCAGCACAGGGATTTAAGGTGTGTTGGTATTTTCTTCAAATAATTCTCGTATTCTATTTTATAACAAAACTCGAATAAATAAAAAAGCTATTGTTTTATTCAAGTAAGTCGCCTAATAAGTGGATATAAGCAAATATACACAAGAGTACTTATGCCAAAAGTGCGGCGGCTTTCGAAAACAGCTGTTCTGCTCTTTTGTGTAAGTTGAATAATTAAGTTTATGGCGACTTTTCTTTGCATGTTACGAAAGAATAGTCTATAAATTTTAACCAAATTTAATATAATGACCTGATCAGCGTGGCTGCCAACTACAAGCAGGCAGTCGGTTAAAATCTAGATAATTCCTTTTGCATGTATATGATACCGCGGCTTTAATTTCTACAGTTGAATTTTTTGAACTAAAGTTAAGCGAGGAAAATTGAACATTTTAAAAGGCAGAGAAGTTATTGGTTTTTCCCCGTTTTGAAACATTCTTAGATATTTTCAATTTGCAGAGAACAACCGTGCTGACCGTACCACGAAAATCATTCTTTCGATTACAAAAAGTTTTTGGACAAAAATTGAATTTTTTTGTGTCATAAAAAATGTCACAATTTACGTGTGAAATTTTTTATAAAATATTCTAGTTTTTAACCGCTCTTGTGGTAAACATGCTCCTTGCGAATCTATAAAAATTTTATAAATTTCAAATAAACTTTTTGGTTTTTTCTTTGATAATCATAATAATAATTTGGGACAGTCTGTCTACTGAAGTAAAAATTATACATATTTCGAACAATTAATATTAATGCAATTGTCAGGACTTGTAAGATTAATATTTAATGAAATTACTTGTATATAAACGAGTTTCATCATTCATAATTAATACAAATTTTTTTCTTTTGCAGGCATAAATTCATCTTCGAATGGGGGTAAGTTTTGACAGATATTTTACGCATTAATTTTAATTAATATTTTAGAAAAATTAAACACAAAACTTAAAGCAACAAAAATTAACAGCAAAAGCCGGCCGACCACAATTGAAATGCAAATTTGATGTTGTATAACAAATAATCGGTGTTAAGAAAGTGTAATTAAGCTGTTTAATTTAATTAATTAAAGCAACGAATAATTGTTGTTTACATCACTATGATATGTAAGAGGCCTGTTCAAGAAATAAGTTGCATAATATATTTCCTATAGTTATTTGTTCACCAATTAACCTTTTATAAAGTGTTCATACATAGTCCTCAATTGCGCAATTAGGGCATTTCGTGCAATTAAGGCCTTAATTGACTACAATTTGCTATAAACTAAGTCAATTTATCATAAATGAAGTCAATATATCATAAATTGAGCAATTAGTAGTTAATTGTATCACAAATTGCGTAAAACTCGAATTGCAACCCAGTTCATACATATATGCAAGCAAAACAAACTGAATTTTCAAGCAGTAAATAAATAAATAAACTAAAACGAAATAAACTAAACGAGCTGCATTTTGCTGGAATAATGAAAGGAGCAATAGCTGCTGCTTTCTCAAATTTTGTAAAATTGTCAAGTTTTCCTTTTTACAATTTATAAGCACTGATAAATTTTAATCTAAAATCGATCGCAATGACTGCAAGAGTTCCATATTTCTATTGTATGCAAGTAAAATTTCTTTTAAACCAAAATTTGCATCCATTTTTAAAATTTACAAACACGAATATTCACGAAACAATTAAAAACAATGGTTTTTCAGCTGTCAAATTATAATTGAGTCAGCTAAATTGAGTATGTGTGAACACTAGATTTAATTGCTCAATTAAAATTAAATTGACTCAATTAAAAATGCATGTCTGAACACAGTATTAAGATTATTTAGTTTACGCCACAATTAATTTTTGATTTCGCACCAAGATATGTGATTCAAAAAACAAGTAAAAGTGCTATATTCAGCTGTGCCGAATTTTATATACCCTTCACCAACGTACGTCTGGCGTTACATATATTTTTAAGTGCCAGTTTTGTTCCTCTTAAGTTATAAAATAGTTTTAGTTTGCAAAAAAGAGAAAACAACGTCAGTTGCTTTTTTTTACTTTTATGAATGAGACAAAATTCAATTTACCATCCCTGGAAACGAAATTTTAATTTTCTTGTTATTCTTTTTACCAATGCAACTTTTGACGAGGCATGAAATAGTTTTATTAAAGAAAAACTTAAAAATGTTAACCATTTTGGTCACTTTCATATACTACAATATATTGTATGTCCCAAAAACGCTTTAAGTATCCCAACCCTGGAAGTAAAATATTAATTATTTGTTGGTTCTTATTATCAATGCAGCTCTTCAGTGCAGCTATAAAGTAGTTTTATTTCAGAAAAATCTAAAATTTTTAACAACTTTCATGTACCATAAAAAATTGCAGTTATCCAACGCTGAATATAAATTTAGATTTTTAATATTTTTGAAACCAATTTTGTTTTTAGTTATTACTAAAAAACGACATTAGTTGGTTTTTTTTTGTAACTTTTATGTATAAAAAATTTAAGTTTCCCACCCCTGGACATGAAATTTTAATTTTCTTGTTATTCTTTTTACAAATGCAACTTTTGACGAGACATGAAATAGTTTTATTAAAGAAAAACTTAAAGATTGTAATTTCATGTACTACAATATATTGAATGTACCAAAAAAGCTTTAAGTATCCCAACCCTGGAAGTAAAATATTAATTATTTGTTTGTTTTTATTATCAATACAACTCTTCATGAGATATAAAGTAGATTTATTTCAGAAAAATCTAAAATTTTTAACAACTTTGGTCACTTTCATGTACCATAAAGAATTGCAGTTATCCAACCCTGAATAGAAATTTAGATTTTTTAATATTTTTGAAACCAATTTTGCTTTTAGTTATTACTAAAAAAACGACGTTAGTTGGCTTTTTTGTAACTTTTATGTATAAACAAATTTCAATTTCCCACCCCTGGAAACGAAAATTTAATTTTTTTACGAATGCAAATCTTCACGATGTTTAAAGCGGTTTTATTTACGAAAAACTTAAAATTTTTAAACATGTTAGTTATTGCACATGTACTACAAAATACTGAATGTGCCAAAAAAGAAAATTAATTTCCCATCTCTGGAGAAATATAATATGTTTAGTTCTTAGTAGATAATTGAAGCTTCCCAAAGCATGAATTCAATTCAAAATTACAGACAAACAAAAAAATAATTGGTTTTTGGCATTAATTTTGCGTCGAGAAATAGGTATAAGCTTCCCAGCTCTGGAACAATATTTCGCATATTTAAGTTCACTTCCAATCCATCAGTCATGCGATATAATAAAATAAATTAGAAAAAAAAACCATTTAAATCAACCAGTAAAATTTTTATATTCTCTTTATTAATTTCACTTGCTTGTTTGTTTGTTTGTGTGTATAGAACTCTCGTATTCTATTTGTGTTGAAAATTGCAGTTGCTAAAGATAATAAAATTAAAGTTTCAAGTTTCAATAACTCATTGACTCCTCACTTGTATGTTTGTTTTATATTGTGCTTCCACGCGTATACCTAATATTATTTATACATAATATTACTCATACGCCATACTGTACTCATGCGAGGTTGTTGGTGTATGTCATATTCTTATAACAAAGAAATAAGTATAATTTAAAAAACTGAAAAAAAAAACTTTTTGAGAAAATCGTACTAAAAAGTTAAAAATAAATTACAAGATCTCTGCGTGTTGACATTCACTCCTCATTTCGTATACGGCGTATAAAAAAGAACATCACGTATACGTCTGCTGTACTAAAATTTATATTTTTTTAATTATCATTCAGTAAAGACCTCTCACTTCAACTCAAAATTAATTTCGCTGTTACATCTTTTCTACTTACGCATACCACCGTGTACTTTTACTGCCAGTTGGCAGTTAAGCATCATGACTTTTTTTTAATTTTATTATTATATTAATATTAATATATATTTTTTTTTTGAAAAATATTCAGTATATTATTTATTGTTACACAACACTTAAATCTTAATATATTTTGAAGTTAAAATTTAAAACTTAATTCTAGAGTTGTTCTCATTCTGACTGAAGATCATTTATTTGTAACATCTGATTTGGCTGCTTATGTTAAATGCCATGATTGTTTAGATCGGTACATTACGTCGGCTTAACTAAAGTAAAACTTAAAAATAATATAATCTTGAGTTTTTTGTTTTAATAAGTAAAAATTATTGCCATTGTTTACAACTTCGTTACAACTTTACATTTCTTATTTTAAGTCATACAAAATTAATAACAACTTATCACACTTTCCACTCGCACTAGAATATGAAAATTTCAAATCACCTGCTCTTAAAATTTACAATACAATCGTTTTTCAAAAACGTAGCATGCCTTTAGGCATTCGCCTAAAATTGTTTACAATATAGTTTCTTTATTATCCACTTAATTATTTTATATATTTTTAAATTGTTGTAAATTTTGTTGTACGTTATTTTTTTGAATATAACTAAAATGCTACACGTTGGTACACCCTCTAATGTTGCCGAGCATATATTTTTCTTATCTTCCAAACTTAAATTTCTCAACAAATTGGCTGCCCATTTTGAAAGAACTTCGTTAAAACCATCCTTCATTAAAAAAATTTTTTTTTATTTCATATATATTTCTTTCTGTCAGCGGTTTTTGGTTTTCAACTTTTTAATGAAATTTTTGAGTACTAATAACAGCTAAAAACTTGTTTAATACAGACTTTTGTGATTTTTTTTTTTCATTTTTCAATTAAGAAAAGCAGTTTAAATAATTCTAGTTAATAAAAGGCAAAGATTTTTCCAATCCATGTTCTTTAAATTTACATGAGAACTGCTCGCATCCATAGAATTCCTATTATATCGCAAGCCCCAGAATAATAAATATTTTTTTTGATCTGAGTGCAGCGGGTAGCTGCAAAAGCATTGTTTTTTAATAGAAAATAATGCGCTTTTGGAATAATGAAGGTCATAATTATAAATTGAAGTTAGTTAGAAATATAATCTAATCGGACGCATAAATTATTGAAACTTGACTTTAAGCAGAACTGTGCAATGGTTTACAGGGTGGATGAACGTACTATCATTTTAACGATATTTCTATACGATTGAAGTGCCCATAAACATGCAAATATGAAAGGCATTTAATGAATTTCATAGCATAGTTTTGGGAGCAAGAACAAATATATTTTTGCATGCAGTTTGTTTTTTTAGCACTTCTCTTCTATTCTCTGCTAAATCTACTTATTCGTGTTCAATTTGTAACGCCATATTCATATAATCGGCCATTAAGAAACTCCTGGCAGCCTTGAGAAGCCACATAGTCGAACCTCTGCAATAATGGTATAAACTCATACAAACGTTGTGGATATAATGAGATAATATGGATTCCAGGACATCAGGATATATCTAGACGAATAAACTGATATATATGAGATCTTTAATGATCAACTCTGGGAAACGTCAAATCACTTCAAGTATTCCAAAAAGAATTAAAAGGACGGGATATAGACCAACAAATCATTGAATAGGAGAACTCCACTGGTTGTAGACTAACCGCAATTCTCTTGGGTGACCCAAGTAACCAGAAGACCAAAGAAATTGTCAGATTAAAGAGGAAAAAACTTTGAAAATTTCTTCATATAATAACAGAAAGTACAGAGTTTGCGAATCAACTGGCGCGTATAGGCATTATGGATAATTTAATATGTAGAGGCTGTCAGGAAGACCACGAGTACTGCCGTTCTAGTTTCCGTCAAATTAGGGGTGAAATATTTCATTCAGATTGAAAATCGTTTAAGAAAATATACTGAGGATACAAGATTCCTAATACAAACAAATGTACAGGTTTCTTGTTTTTGTATTGGGAACTCCCCAAATCTCTTCAAAGATTACACAACATGCCACAACTGTTAACCCTAACACGGAATGGTGCAACATGTTGCTCTGAATCTGAAATAACTAAACTAAATCCACGATTAATTTTCAGCACAGTGCATAACATATATAGGGGTAATGCCTGGAGTGCTGGTCCAAGAAGAAAAAAATTTTAAATAGAACGAGAAACCGGGTAGTCTATTCTAGGGATTACTCCAAAAAATCGGCGGTAAATGATAGAACTTCTTTTGGTAAAACTTTAAAAGAAATCATTTCAATTTTATAGATTTCAACGAAACACTAAAACAAAAACTAAAGGCCCACTCCTGCCCTTCGGCTGTTTAATTTTCTTTACCAATAGAACACCCTAAAATAATGAATTATTTGTGCGCTTTTATTTAATAAAAATAATAAACCTTCTAAACAATTTATATTAAGCAATTACACGGTTCATTATGATTTAAAAATAATTAACTGATGAAACAAATCGCACGAGCTGTGTGACATATTGTGTCGTATTGCTGAAATCACAGCTCCCGCACGTCGGTAATCATGGGTCTATGGCTGTCACCATTAACTGTAATCTTCTGACCAGCTTTGTTTTTAAAGAAGTACGGACCAGTGATTTCACCATCTCATAAACCACATCAGTGGTCAGTCAGTTTTTCCGGATGTAGCAGAATCTGAAACTGCACTTGCGGATTATTTTCCCCCCAAAAGCGGCCGTTTATTTAATGCATCCTCGCAAACAAAAGTGAACTTTCTCGCTAAACGAAATTCGCACGGCATGTATTTCGAACAGAACCATAATCTTGAAAATAAATTTGCACAATTTGGAAGCGTGTTTCGGACGTTAGTCTGTTCACGTTGAAATGCTGAACAAAACTGAACATGAATCACTGGACAGCTGACGAAATAACCGCTGGTTAAAAAAGTGTTGGCAACTTAAAGTTCTATAACTCCTAAACCGAATCGAAAGAGGAATGCTTTCTAATATTATTCCATTACAGATTGTCTAAAACGTTCAGCAGTTAGAACAATTTATTATAAGAAAAGAATTGCGTAAAAAAATTCTATTTAAATTCGCATGTTGCTTAGATACTCTCCTCAAACGATTTTTCATCGTCAAGTGATGAAACGGAGTATTTTTCAAGAAAATTTTCTATTTTCGCGAGCATATATTTTGTTTAAATAAATTCTTATAAATTTACTAATCCATTCCACCGCCTGGCGTGCGGAAAGCCCTCCTTTTTCTTATGCCTCTACTTGTTCACAAATTCCTACACGTTTCTTTTGAAAACTAAAATCTCTGTAAAATATTTCAAAAACTTTATTGCTCGAATAAAATGCAGTTGGCAAAAAAAAAACCTACTCTACATTAGAGGGCTCTTCAGTAAATCGTTTTACCTTTACAAAAACCACCACGGCGGCCACTTTTATTTGCTGAATTGCTGCGCCTCACATTAGACGGTGGCGATTCCTTTAATTCCAACGGCTTCACCTGCTCCAATACTCTTTCAGTTGTTGGCAGTGATCTGGTGTTCTTCTCATCATCCCCGTCAGCCAGGATTTCAACAGCATCATCATCATCATTATCATCGATCATCATTAGTCAACTGAATTCGGGCCCATCACCCTCGTCGGAACAGCCGGATATGGTTTTATGAAATGTGGCCGGAGCCATGAGGGCTCGAGCTGCGATCATTTGGAAGTTCTCAGACGCACGGAAACCGCTGCGCGTGCACACACAACGGCACACAATACGCTTAAAGGCAATACGAAATTCGTGTGAAAATAAGGCATAAATGAGAGGATTGATGGCGGAGTTGCAATATCCGAGCCAAAAGAGCACAGAAAAGACGGTTGGTTGTATGCAGTGATCACAGAAGGCTCTTATCAAGTACATGGTGAAGAAGGGCAGCCAGCAGAATATGAAACCGCCCACAATAATGGCCAAAGTTTTGGCAGCTTTTGTTTCAACTTTAAAACGTTTCACCTGAAACTTAACCGATCGTTTGCTTCTCTGCTTCTTGTCATTCTTCTTTAGCAGACTGTCCGTATGGGCCTCAATCATTTTGTTAGACTGTGAGGCGGCACTGGTGCCCATATTGTTGGAAGTATCCACATTGAATGTGGTCTCACCAATCTCGAAGAGACTACTTTTAAAGGAACTTCTGCGGCCATTGATCAAGGAGCCAGTTGCCACCGCCTGTTGGCCACCGGAAATATTTGTGCTGCTCACTACCGATGCATACGCTGGTGGCGTACTATTGATGGAAGTGGTGGAGTCCAACATATTTTCCGATGATGGAAACGATACTTTTATCGAGACTTTTTCATGTTTCGTTCTAGAAACTTTCATTGAGGTGGCTCTCTTGGGTATTGTGGTGGCCTGCTGTGGACCCAACTGCGAATGATGCTGCAACGGATACAAGTCTTCATTGTTACTATTCACGCTCAACGTTGACGACATGGAATGTACGGACAGCGGTGTCCTTTGTGGCGTTGTACAGGGTCGTCCACGATGTATGCGCAGCACCAGCTGCGTTTCATCCACTCGATTAGTGCCTGGCTCATGAGGACTGCCTGTAAATGGAAGTTTTTGTTTCGTTTTTGTTGGTTTCGATTTGATTTTTTACAAGTTCTTTTTGGTATTTGAATTTTCGGGCGAAATATTCTTAAAGATGCATGAAGGAATTAAACGATAATTAACAAGACATTAGGAAAACTATTATAATGAATATAATATTTTTTATTCATACAAACAATTTAGTGGTTTAGTTACATGTTCGTTAGAGGGACAACCATTCAAATTAATTTATTATAAACAATTATTTTTTTAATTACAGAATGCAGTAAAAAGTATGTGTTGTTATGGAAAATGTTATATTTTTACGGACACAAGAGGAATAATAATTATTTTATTAATAACAATTCATACACAAAAGAAGGAGTTTGTAGGCAAGTGTTAATGGATTGTTAATAGTTTATGTGAGTGTGTGTGTGTGTGTGTGTGTGTGTGTGTGGGAGTGTATGTCTACATTTAAGTAGGTTATGCTGGAGTGGGTAATAATTTTTAAAAGGCTGTTAAACAATTCAAAAACTAATAAAATAAAATTTTTTACAAAATATTTTTTTGTAATTCTAGATTGGCCACTGGCAGGCCAGTTGCCAGCATTGATTGAATTCTCGCCAAACGCTTAAGCAAAAGTTATAAAGAGTAAAAATATATACAAATAATTGATTTATATGAATGCGGCCATTATGTTCATCGGCTTTAGGATTTAATAAATATTTTCAGTTACAACGAAGAAAAGGAATCGATCTATTTACAACCGTACAAATAAGAAAACATGTTGGAGACTCAAACGAAACCCGCTAGGAAATATAGAACCACAAAAATTTTTTTTTAATTTTAAATGTCACATATTTTTGTCAATCTTAAGTTATAGAGTCCCAGCTTATTTTACTGCTTCGAGGGCGTATTGGCGTGCCTGGTGGATGCTCCTGGTTTCTTAAGGAGTACAAATTTTGTGCTGTAATTTTTTAATACTTAATTATGTGGTCTTTCTTGTTTCGAATAGATTTATTGGACTTGTTATTTTCTATGAAAAAATAAAAAGGCACCAGTTCTCGTATAATCAACTTTCCTTGTTCTGGCACACTGCAACGCATGTCTAGAAGCCATTCCCTGATTGCTGGTACAAAATGAGAAATAAATAAAACAATTGGTCGATGCCTTCAAAGAAAACAAATTGTAAAATATAAAAATATAAAAAATACTTTTTATTTTATATATAAAATGGCACCAAGACGACTGACTGAACATTTCGCAAATTAGTAAAATAGTTTCGTATCTGAAGTTTTGAAATACTTCTGAAGGATAAAAATATTTTTAATATAATTTTATAGGCCAATATTTCGAAAATGATTAAAACGCAAAAAGACATAACAAATATTCCAAAGCACAAGAGAAAGTAAACATCAGTTTTCAAATATTTAATTTAAACAACAAAGCAGAGCTGCTGTTTTCGAAAGCCGCTGCATCAGTACTGATGTATATATTTGTTTTTACCTATTTGCCTATTTTTTAATATTATTTGTAATATCATTTTTAATTTGGCCGAAAAATCAAAAGCGATTTAAAAAATGGCAACATTTAGGGGACCAGGACTCAGGCGACGTGCCTTACAGAACTATGAAGAAAGATGAGAAAACAGAGAATACATTTGCGATTGCGTTTTACATATTGTTTCGATAAGAAATATTTTCTAAAGTATAGACAGAGAAGGACGCAGTAATGCACTCTACATGACACTGTCAATCGGTATCGGTTGTGTTCAGCGATGAGTGTTATGCCTGCGTAATTGAAACAGACCGCCAACAATTAACGAAACCGCTGAAAAATTCCATAACGTATTTATAACTGAGTGTGGAGTCGAGTCCATCATCTGAGATTTCTTATTTATTGTGTTTTAATTAAAAACTATATAAATAAATACCAGACATGAGGGCCCAAACGGATACCAAGTAGATTGTTCTCGGTCTAAGCGGTACAAATGGGTAACAACTTTTCCTGCGTGGCTGGGCGGAACCATGCCCAAACGGCTTTCTTACAAGTACGAGCCTATCTTACAACTGCACTTCGTCCATGGCCTGCGCTATACCGCCACTAAATGAAAAATAGTTGACAAGACAAACGTCTAAGGATTTAGACGGGAGCTCACTAGATTTCCCAGCATCAATTTACAGCAGCATTTCCATGGCAACTATTGATCTCGTAGCAGCACATAGAAATTACAACCACCGATTAGACTTTGTCAAGCATCAGTGCGTAAGTGAAGTTTCCACCAGCGACTTTTGATAACAAACCGGAGCCACAACGTGGACTCTTCGACCGAGATCTTATCAATTTATTCAGCTACAGTGTCATACAACACTCACTGAGGAAGCAACGAAGTTCGTTACACGGTACCACATGCGCGTAATTGTACAATCGCGAACATCATTATTGCGAACGATGGTGCCGCTACATACAAACACACCTGGAGTTACTGGCTGAACACCATCTCTGTATCCTACTCCTCCACATATTATCTGTTGGCTACCGGTTTCTATGGCGCCGGTCTTGTCGCCGGTTACTTGTTAGGCCGAGAGAAAAATCAATAGAGACTTTTAGTATACGTTTTATTTAGATTTGTTTTATCGCACCTGAACACCATTTCGCTCAACTTTCCTGAATCGCACTACACAGGCAACCCTGCTTCTTTCAAACTGTTTACATGCACTCCCGTTGCATGTTTTTGATATTTGATAATGACTTGCGGATAAAATGTTTGCTATTTACCAAAATACCAGTTGTTACTGTCTTGCAGCAAAGGCTCAAACTGCCTTTCTTTCCAGCTTTCGTACACAACGTGTGCATCTCAGCGGATTCCGCTTAATCTACGCCGCATCCAAATCAACTCAACTCAAAATAATATTTAAATCGCAGTAGCAGTTAAATATTTTAGTCTTAATCCATGAATAATATTAAATTTTTGCAAATTGTTCACTTCAAATATATTGTACAGAAATTTGTCTTATAAGAAGATTATAAACATAAAACATGTTTTATGAATAAGGCCTTTTACGTTTATAAACTGTTTATATAACAAATCTTCTATAGAAAAAAAGTTTTCTTTTGTGAATTAGAAATTCAGTTTAATGCATTTATAAATACGATTTTATAAACTCAAATTTTGTGAATGTGTAAATATTTACAACTACCAACCAACAAATAAATAATTAAATTCAGCACAGACTTACAAAAAATTATCAAACAGTACAACATACAGATCGTTAAGAGGAAGAAAAATGAATGCAAACATTTTTTCTTTTTTCATAAAACAAACAACACACACCAAAATAGATTTGGGTCAAAATAAATAAAAACAATTTCTTTTGTTAAACAAATCAAAGAACAACAATAAAAATATTTCAAAATATCCATTCAATTAAAACGAGACAATAGAGAAAAATTTAATTGAATTGTACGATTTTTTGTTGTCACATTTTGCTGAAAAATTTTTTTTGTTTATACAGAACGTTCCAGCAGAAATGCTCAAGTAAACAAATTCGATTTATTTGATTTTATTTGTTTATTTTTGTTATATTCAAATTTATTGTTTACACTGCCATCTGGTGGCAAATGACGGCATTCGATATTGAACGAATTTTCAATTAAAATTGTTTTGAAATTTCGATCGCTATCGAATGCGGTGGTTTGACCCCTGGATAATGGGATGTAGAGGAGCGCACAACTTACCTGCGATTCACATTTTTTTAAGGCTTTTCTTATTCATAAACCAACATTTTAGTAGAAATAAATATAAGTTGCATCGACAACAGGGATTTATATATACAAAAAACATTATCGGAAATATCAATGCTGAATGCGCATCCCATAGTCGTTACGACCCGCTGTAAGTTTAAGTGCAACACTGTTGCCATCAACCACCATCTGCTAACAGACGTCATTCAGCAGACAAAATCGATAATTTTAACAAAATATTAGAAAAGGGAATTTCATGTCTTCAATGATATATATATATATATATATATATATATATATATATTTTTTTTTTATTGTGTAAAAATCTATATTGAAACTAAGGGCAGAGTTGATAAATACTATGGAAGGAGCTCTGCACCATCAAAAAGTGATGCGGTACATTCAAGTGTCCCGAAAGAGGCCAACACGTTAGAAATCGTTCACGAAAATTCATGTGAATAAGTCAAAGTAACGGTCGCTGTAAATACTTGAGGTGGCTCAGGCTTCAGGGGCCTCTCAACTAAGCCAGTAGTTCGTAGTTTACAAGAATATGAAAGAAGTATCCGCGTGACGCCTACCGTGGCGATTGCTCACGGTCGTATTTAGTAACTTCTACGTGGACCGCTACTACCTACATATTAGAGCCACTTGCTGGGATTAATTATTCTGTCGCTTCCGCTATTCCATCACCAACTGACAATTAACAGGAAGATAAAACCTGATTTTTGCATTGAAACTAAGAATTAATAACTTGGCAGCACTCAACTTAGCACAAACGAAAAGAAGCAAAATCAAGGCTGCGTTTTGTAAAACCCATTTAAAACCCATTCAAGTTGGTTTTAACAAAATTGTTTTGTGTGATTAAACCAGATTTTAAGAGTTGGTTTTAACGTTGAAACCAGTATTAATTAAAACCGTGTCAGTGTGAAATCACTATTAGACAAGCATATGTAAGCGCAAGCAGAAGCTACCTTTCGCATAATCATGTTGATCATGAATTGATGTCGAATTTTCGTGATCTGCATTGTTGCGGGATTGTGTTAATTGTTGCCGGCTTTTCTCAATGACAAAGGCATAGTGCTGGTCATTGAACGGTACTGACACCAATAAACACCGTCATGTACAAAAAGGAGCAGAATACATCACCCTCCTTCGTCGGTACCTGTAGCAACAATACTCACCGGCGAAGTTAAACTGTTCAGCAAAATTCTTTATCTTCTAATTTGTCTCCATCGGTCCTCTTAACACTATCCCCCATTTCCCAGTTCCAGTGCAATGCACTGCATATGTAGGGGTCCTCCCATGAGTGCTGGCCCTACTCATAAAAAAGAAACTGCTGCTATCGGTTAAACCGAATTCTGAAAATACACTAGCCCTTGTCAGGCATCAGTCATAACTGGACATTCCTCTCAGCAACTTTTGGTATTAAACCTCAACCACCATTTGAGGTTCCCAAGAACCTCACACAGAATCACCCAAGGCTCATTAAGGAAGCAACAAACAGCATGACAATGTTGCCAGCGCATAAACACAGACTTGCGGTAAGAAGATTGATGGAATAAAATATTCATTTCACCTTCCCAGTAGACATTTCATGTGTGGGTCCACAAGATCTACAAAGACTACTGATCAGTCCCGAAAGCAAACCAAAACGGGTTGTAACTCTGTGTTGAATATATCTCGGTGGGGAACCTCGAGTATCCTTGCAACTTCTGCAAGGAATTTAGTCCTTTTAAATCGCTTATTTAAAGCCCCGTTTGCAAGCTGAACAGGAACAAATAAGTTTTAGAGTTCTTAGTAAATGTCAAGCGTACAACATGCCATTGAGGCATACGTCTGATCCGTAATGGATGAGGGCAATTTGTTGTCTCTTTTTTTAACCCAAACGGCCATCAAGGCGTTTGTTTCCTTTTTTCATTCTAAGTCTTTTCAACGCAGAGAGATGAGAAAAATATTCTACAGCACAACGGAAAGTCGATATCAGATTTATATAGTCAGATAATACAGCAGAGCGTAACAGATGTTTTCGAAAGCCGCTACACATTTATTATCAGTAGTCATGTGTATTATTATTTATTACCACTGGCTAAGCGGCTTAATTGAATGTGATAATAGTTTCTATATTTAGGAACTTTGATATGAAAAAGGATACGAGATGTGTAACAAACCGATTGTAACACTCGTTTTGTTAAGTTCCTGTGTTTCCGATTGATTATTTTTCTCCATGTCATATTTGCCGAATATATTGTTGCATGTGTTTGAAGCCAAACCTTTTGGGTTTGAGTTTTTTTGAAAACATATTAACGTTTTAAGCCCTAGATTTACAATTTAAATGTAAATATTTTTTATCGAACTATTAATTTTTTTAAATTAAATTAAATTTTGAAAGAAATTGTTTGAAAAAGTGAAACTGTTATAACATTCAATTAAGCCACCTCACAAGTGGTAATAAACAAAACTACAACTAAATAATAATGATGTGTGGCGACTTTTGAAAACAGCTTTTCTGCTCTGCTGTGTAAATTCATTAATTAAAACTTCTATTGACTTTCCCTTGTGCTTTCGAATATTTATCATTTATCATTCTAAATTGAAAAACAGTAAGATCATGAATATGCTGTCGAATATTCCTGGAGCCTTACTGACTAATTTTGAGAGGTTGTCACTCCGTCTGTATGTGAGTGAGCAGCTGGCTGCACCGAATCAAACCAAAACTGGTTTATTCATTTATGAGATATCGTAAACGAAAAAATTCGAAAAAAGTTATGTGTTCTGAAAAACTCCAAAATTATATATCTGATCAATTAGTGCTGTCGATTCTTTTATAGTGATCGAAAAAAGAGATATCAGAAACTAAAGTTTCCTGTGAGTTTGAACCGTTTCGAAGTGGTAGATTTGAACAGATTTAGAAAATGCTTAATATATACGCATTTTTTAAAGAGCTTTTCAGCGGCTTCGTCAATTGATTCCACAAACTGATCAGCTTTTGATATTTAAAGATCGGGTCAGAACCGTTTAATCTAACCGTTCGTTGGATGTCATGAATGAAAAGAGTGATTTTGTTTTGAAAAACTCCAAAATCATATATTTGATCAGTTAGTGCTTCCGATTCTATTATAGTAACCGAAAACCCTGCTTCAATCATCCGCTTGTCACGTGGGAGTCGGTTGATTGGGAAATTAAAAAATTAAAAAATATTGTTGTTTAGGTCGAAAAGCTCAAAAGAATAGAATAGCAGCAAAACCAGGTAACGATAACTTTCTTTGCGGTCAAAATTATCGGGAAGTTACAGGGATGGACTTTAGGGTCAAGCGTTTTCCGTTATCGCTTTTGTTTTTATTTTTTCATTTATTTATTCCATCAACATATTTAGAACAGTTCGGCTAAATAATGCCAGTCTTTGACTTCCCATGAGAGTGCGTTAAAATATTCTTTAAGAACAGCAAAATAATCGATAAAAATTACAAAATCTAAACTGGATTAAAGAAGTTTGATTTATTTATTTGATTTTGCATTCAATATATAATCTTTTACTCTTGAATTTGTCACACGCTTTTCTTAAAATTGTTTGCTATTCATTCAATTTATTATTCAATTTGGTATTAAATTTTCTCTGCTTTGAATTGCTGCTGATGAGTGTTTTAAATGACTGCAAGTTGTTGGTATTCTTGTGTTCCGTTTGGCTTTTTCCGTTTGTTTCTATTTCCATGTCCTTATCAATGAATGCAATCGCTTGTGTGTGTGTGCATGTGTTTATGTAGTTGCACATGACTGTGACTGACGGCTACACATGCCACACTGAGTTTTGATTTAAATTTTTTTGTTTAACTTTCTTGTATTAATGCCCTGTTGACACGTGCAATTAGTGTCATGGTTTTCTACTCTATTTTCTTTCATTCTATCACTTTTACTTGTTGATTTTATTTCAATGTTTTTCTTATATATATTTTTTCCGTTTTCCAAATACGAGTACAACTGCTTTCAAGTTCAAGATTAATTAAACAGTGAATGTCAGTTGTATGCTCAGATTTGTGTTTGCTTTGTGATGTATAGCCCCTGTTAAATGCCACCTACTGAAATGTATGAACGGCAGGATATTATTTTCATATTAATTGTGTTTGTGTAAAGTTGCCAGGGGATTCATTTGCTTAAGTTGTGAGGAGGAGTTGGACCACATAATCCAGAATGAGCTGAAGTAATACATTTTCAACAAAAGTTTCAAGTAAAACCATTTTTCTTGCAAAAAAGTATTTTAATGATATTTGGGAACGTTTCTTTTACATAGAAACTTTTACACTGAGAATGTGCTTTCGACAGCTTTTAGTTTGAAAAATGTTCGAATCAGGAACCAGTGAGAAATGAGCGCATAGAAAATGAAAGAAAAATTAAATAATCCAATTTATCAGGGCAAGAGAACATCAAAAATATACCTTTAAATATCCTTTTTCCTCAGAGGAGGAAAAGAGAAAGAGGCTTTCGAAAGCCTCTTGGAATATTCTAGGCATTGCAGAATAGTGGGAGACTCTCAACAGCAGTCAATTGTTGTCAACAACGGATACTCAACTGTCCTATTTATGACATTGACCAAGAGCTCTTGAATAAAATATTGTAAATTTTATAGGTGTGGGAATTGTTGCTGGCCACTTACGTTGTGTTCTGTGTTTAAAAAAATGCTACATTTCTTACACTTTTTAATAGAAAAAGGCAACATTGTGTCAGTTGAAAATGAGGACATTATCAAAAACTATTTCCTATGTAAAACTCCTTCCAACTGTCATCGTGTGGAAAAGAAAGGAAATTAAATTTAATTTGATTGTAAAATACTCTGCAGCTATTTATCAATGCCACGTTAAGACAATCTGAAAAATAAGTAACAATTGTTGTTCGGAAGCCATATTGACAAATAGTTACAGAACTGAACTGAGGGGATTATAGCAAAATTCTAATAAAATGAATGAGAAGTATAGACGACCTTTTTTGGAAAATTTTAGCTATCAGAACCGGCACAATTAAAATTAAAAAGTGTTAAAAAACGATTAATAAATAATGAAATTTAAACATAAATTTTAAATTTTACAGTTACAATTTAAACAATAATTATAAATTTTTTTGCCTTTGGAAAAACACCATCCAAGTAAAATAATAAAATAAAATACAAAAACAACAAATTGCCATTAAGTTCTTGTGTGAATTCGATATATTTTTAAACTTCTTATTCAATCAAGTGGACGTTTAAAATAACTTCTTCGGTTGGGTAAAGACTCCGTGGTGATCTACATCAGCAACAGTCAAGTAAGTCTTGTGTCTTCCTGGGTCACATTGATATTAGTTTTACTAACAATTTATTTATTTTAAAAATCAGCGATCATTAACTTTTTCACTTTAATGAATCGGAGGAGCACTAAAAACGGCATATAAAGCAACGATAACGCTGCAAAAAACTATTTTTTCAAGAATTTCTTATTTTAATATTGTTTCATGACAATATTTTCAATATCATAATATGTAAAATAAAACTGTTGCTCTTAAAAATAATATGTGTGGCAACACTGTTTGAAAAAAAATTGTTTCAATGGAAACAACCGAAAAACTTGTTAACCCTACTAAAGTGTATTTGGCAGTACGGTTTGAAACATTGACGTATTTGCTCTACCCAGCAATTCTTTCATTCGTAAGCAAATAGTTACGTGTACGTCGCATTGGCCTTAAAGAAACAGGCCCTGGAGGAAAAAAGTTATTTGAATGGCAACAACCGAAAAAGTTGTTAACCCTGCCAAATTCAAATCAAACTGTATGTGTGGCAACACTGTTTGAAACATTTACGTATTTTCAGTATCCAGCAATATTTTCAGCCGTAAGCAATATTTACGTTAGAGTAACGCTCTCTTAACAAAAAAAAAGTCATTTAATTGGCAATAGAAAAAAAATATATGTTAACCCTGTTAAAGTATATTTAAAATTTATGTGTGGCAACGCTATTCTCAGGATTATTAAAATCAAGATAATTTACGCAAAATTTTCTGGAAAGTACTTGTTTCAAAATCTTTTGCTCTACTGTTTTCGTTCTGATAACATTTTAATTACATCCCAACTAGACGCCGGTTTAGAACGTCCGCAACAAATGCCACAAAGTTTCCTGGAATGCACTCTTTTCAAAATTCTCTGCTCTATCGTTTTCCATATCTTTCTTGTTGAGAACTTATTAATTACTTTCCTTCTACATGAGGGGCAGTACTTCCAATACTATTGACCCAATATTTTCCGCAGGGCACTGCTTTCAAACTCATTTGGTTTAAAATAGCTTTTCCATTTTCTTTCAATATCTTTTCTTGAGAACGCATTAATTATTTGCTTTGTAAAATGAAGGGCAGATGAGTTTTCAGTTGCGCAGCGTTATCAGTTGTTTTATAAACAATTTTATTTTTGTTTGTTCATCCTTGAATTGGAGGATACTCGTGTTTAATTTTGTAGGTTTGTTCGCTTCCGAGGTGTTTGCCATAGTCATACTTGAATGTACTCACACACACCCACTTACGTTTGTGTGTGTATGTGGGTTTGTATGTTTGTATTTGTGTTTCGTTGTAAATTTATCTAACGAAAAATTCTTGTATTATTTCCCCTGACCTTTTCTGTATTTTCCTAAACCTTTTATTTCATGCGAGTTTTTTGGTTTTAGCCACTTGCACTGGCCCAAGTAGTTCTGGTGAATGTTGGTAAACTTAAATATATTTTATAAAACTTTGAAATGTTTTTTATCAAAGCGAAGACAAATTGGCAAGTCTTTATTTGACAACGAAATTCAGTGTTCATGGATTTCAATAATTTCTTTTGGCAGTCGGAATATTTGGGGGACTCAAACTGTCGTTATAAAGTTTTATTAAAAAAAAATAGTAATAAAGTAAAATAAAATAAAAGAAAACGTTGTAATTCAGCATGTCAAAACTCTGCCAGCCGATAAGAAAATAATGGATTTTTGATTTCTTGCTATCAAACAGGAAAGAAATAAAAGAATTTTTCTAAATCTTTTAAAAATTATTATATCAAATCACAAAACTGAAAAATATCTTATTTGCTCTACAAGATTCTCATAATAAGAGCTGATAAATGAGTTTAATAACGAAAATTTATTTTTCGTTTAAGAAGTTTTATTAAAAATCGTTACGTATTTTAATTTTCCAAAATATTTTTTAATTGTCTAAATAAGAAACAAATTGTCAATATACAGTTTATCGATACCGATTATCGATATTAATTTTGTTTCAGAAAGCGAATATCTTAAGAAATACGGCACACATTTTGTTGTGGTCCACTTTTAGCTATTTTGTGATCTTTTCTAAATTGTTAATATGAAATTGTCTAAAACATTTAAATAACTTCATTTTTTTTAAGCAAAAATCAATTTTTTTAGTTATTCTACGAAATGCGCTTCAGAACTGCTAAAAATCTCTCAATGAATACTTTGATTTTTTTGAAAATTTGCGAAAAAAAAATTAAGGCAAATCAAATTTAATTGAAGGTAACTTCGAGTTCAATGAAATTCCCTACAACTTTATCAACCTCTTTTAATTCCCGTTAGAAAAAGATAAAATTAAAAAAAAAAAAAAAATGGGGAAGTTGTTGGTGTCACTACGTTTTGTAAAAAAGTTTAGTTATCATCAGATGTCCAAGGTTGAAAGCCGTAGGCTAATTCTGAAAGCCCATCACTATGTCTGTATATAATATGTGTGTGTGTGTGTCTAAGTTTTGAACGGCAGAAAGATTCGTTTTGAAGATAATTCTGGAACTTAGATAACCTGTAAACTTAAACCGATTCAAACCGGGAAACTTCAAGATATGGCAAAAAAAAAAAAACTTACAGAAAAAGGTCTTTAAAAATTGCTTTTATTTAGAATAACCTCATCGACCGATTCCACAAACTAAAGATATATAAAAACCGCGTCGAATAACTAATACCGGCTCAAAATCGGTTAATCTGTTCGTGATCTATCATGTGCAAAAATTCAAAAAAAGTGGTTTCAAAAATATATATCTGATCAGTTAGTGTTCTAGATGTTTTTACAAAAACCAACAAAAGCGTTTCTAATTCTACGTTTCCTGTGAATTTCAGCCGATTAGAACCGGTAGAATTCTCAAAAAAGCTTGGGAAACAGAATTTTTCAATATAACGAGTGATTTTTTTGCTATTATCTTCTTGGCAACACTCGTTTTGACAGCTCGCGCATGTTTTGTATCTTGTGTCACTGTCAAACATCTTCAGTTTGGTCTATAATTTAATCATGAATCGTCTTACAAACGAACAACGCTTGCAAATTATTGAATTTTATTAACAAAATGCGTGCTCTGTTAAGAAAGTTCATCGCGCGCTTCTTCCATTTTATGGTCAGTTTAATTGACCTACTGAGCTATTGTAAAAAAATTTCGCACCAAATTTACATTGTTGGACATTAAACCACCAACACGCTTACGTAGAGTGCGAACTGAAGAAAATATCGCAGCCGTATCGGCCAGTGTTGGTGATGACCGTGAATTATCGATTCGGCGCGGTTCGCAGCAATTGGGCCTCTGTTACTCCACTACGTGGAACATTTTGCGGAAGGATTTGGGTGTGAAGCCTTATAAGACACAGCTGGTGCAAGAATTGAAGCCAAACGACCTACCACAACGCCAAATATTTGGTGAATGGGCTCTTGAAAAGTTAAATGAAGATCCACTTTTTTATCGAAGAATTGTGTTCAGCGACGAGGCTCATTTCTGGTTGAATGGATACGTGAACAAGCAAAACTGCCGTATTTGGAGTGAAGAGCAGCCAGAAGCATTGCAAGAGCTACCAATGCATCCACAAAAAACAACCGTTTGGTGCGGATTATGGGCTGGCGGCATCATTGGGCCGTATTTCTTCAAAGATGATGCGAATCACAACGTTACTGTGAATGGTGAGCGCTACCGTGCGATGATAACAAACTTTTTTTTGCCCAAAATGGAAGAGCTTGACTTGCATGACATGTGGTTTCAACAAGACGGTGCCACATGCCACACAGCACGCGAAACAATGGACCAATTGAGAGGCGAGTTCGGTGAACAGTTTATTTCACGCTTGGGACCAGTCAATTGGCTGCCCAGATCGTGCGATTTAACGCCTCTAGACTATTTTTTGTGGGGCTATGTTAAGGCTAATGTCTATAGCGACAAGCCCGCTTCGATTGACGCACTGGAAGCCAACATTGCCAACATTATTCGTGAGATACCGGCCGAAATGTTGGAAAGAGTATGCCAAAATTGGACTAAGCGGATGGACCATTTGAGGCGCAGCCGCGGCCAACATTTGCATGAAATAATCTTCAAACATTAAATTATATCGACCCAACTATCAATTCAAATAAATATTTCATGCATTTTTCTGAATTTTGTGTGTTTTCTTTTTTTTAATTTCCGATAGTTCTTATAAAATCACCCATTATTAGAGACACTTTTAAATAGATGCAACCATCGGTTCCACAAACTAACCAGCTGTAGCCATTTAAAAACTACATCGATCACCGTAAGCCGGGCCAGAATCGATAAATAAATTCTTGAGATGTCTTGCAATAAATATAAGTGATTTTTTTTAGAAAACTCCGACATTATGAATCTGATCAGTTAAAGTTCTCGATTTTTTTTTAGTAAGCAAAAACTTATTCAGTCACCGCTTATCACGTTAGAATCGGATGATTTGAAAATTAAAATAATCGTGTTTCAGATCCAAGATCTCGAAAGCATAGAATAGCAGAGAGGATGGCCTTTAGAGTCAACCGTTTGCCATGTATTTACTTGCAAGCTTCAGAACTGCTGGGCTCCATCCACTGGCATGTTTAATTGTCTGTGCACATCTCTAGAGAATTTTCAGAGCTCTTCTTGTATTTATTCAGCTGCGTTCGTCTGTTTAAATGGCTTCATAAGTCGCTAGTGTTGCTCTTGACAATTCCCATTGTTTTGCTGTTGTTGTATCTGTGGGCAATTTTCTCGTGTTGTAAGTGTCGTGCTTTCGTTCTTAATTTTCGCCTCCTTTGGCATGAACTGATAAAACAGGGTTGGAGGTAGATTTTCCTTTCCAGGTTCTGTTTGTTGAATTTAATATTTCGAAATGAATATACAGAAATAACTGTTTTGGTTTGCATAAAGAAATTTAATTTAAATCGTTTAAGCAACGTAAAGATGTTGTTGTAGTTGTATTTTATTGTTGTCATTTATTTATATTTTAAGGTTCGTAAGAGGCAACTGACTGTTTCTAATTGCAATTTGTGGAGCTGAGAGGGGGAAATAAACACCCAAAAGAGTGTTAATTTTAGGTAAATTTGACTTGAAATTCTTTAATTGCTGATTTATGTGTTCAAATTTGCCGGTGACTTATTCCGCAGTTAAACTGTCAGCAATTACGTGTCAAACCCAATTCAAAAAATTATGTCGGAAAGGATTTTAAGATGAAAATAACATGTAAAAGATTTAGTTTTAGAAGAAGAACCCCCCTGCGTCGTGTTTACTTAAATTAAAATTATCATGGGAGAAGAAGTACAACAAAAGCAACGTTTGTTTATCTTCGCATTGAGTCGGTATTGATTCGAGACACAAGGAAAGCTTAGTTTCTTAAATTGCATTCACTCAAAGTTTTCAGCGGTCCCAGTAAGAGTCATCCAAGAAATAAATATTGTCGAGTAAAAAAATGCTTTTCTTAAGTCGACTTAAGCACTTCTTCTAACTTTTGGAAAGAAACAAACTTCATTGTTTATTAACAATTTAAACTGTAAAATATAATTGTTTTTGCTATTTTGAACGTGCTGACTATCAATCAGCAGGGATTATTTACGGGAAATTTTTGAGAATAACTAAAAATGTTATTTTCAACTTCAAATATTTTCTAATCGATTATTTCCTATTGGATTATATTTTAATCGAATAAACTATCTTTGCCTTCCATTTTATTTCAAACGTAAGATATTATTTCAAACTTCTACTTATTCGAATAGTGTCTATTTGATTATACTTTATTCGAATACAGTTGGTTCAAAAAATAATTTTTCGCTTTCAATTAAAGTCTACCGTGCAGATTCCTCTAACAAAATTTCTTAAAGTAACTCAATATAATATCTTAAGGTTCTACTTATTCCATTAATTTCTATGCGATTATTATATTTTCGATTAAAATATACCTGAATAAACTGATTGTCGCTTTCATCAGACCTTAAACGTTTTGTGTGTTTAAGGAAGATATCTCGAAGCAACTGAAGATATTTTATATAAATTCTACTTTTTCAATTAATTTCCATTCGATTATATATTATTCGATTAAAATTTATAGGAATAATACATCCTTTTTTTGCTTTCAATTAATATCAAACAATATTTGAAGATGTTATAGATATTAAATTTCTAATTAATCGATTGAGTTCTATTCGATTATATATAATTCGATTAAAAACTTTCAAACGTACTGATTCCTTTAACAACATTTCTTAAAATAACTAAATATACTATCTTAAGGTTCTATTTATTCCATTAATTTCTGTGCGATTAATACATATTCGATTAAAATATATCCGAATAAACTGTTTCTCACTTCCATTAAACCTTAAACGTTTTGTGTCTTTAAAGAAAATTTCTCAAAACAACTGAAAATATTGTATATAAATTCTACTTTTTCGATTAATTGCTATTCGATTATATATTATTCGATTAAAATTTTTTGGAATAATATATTATTCATGTTCGTTTAATTTCAAATGTTTTGTTGATTCTGTAACCAAACTGTCTTCAAATAGTTTAGATATTATTTTGATATTCTATTTATTCAAATTATTTCTATTCGATTATAACTTATTCGTTTAAAGTTTGGTGGAACAAATCATTTTTTGCTTGCAATTAATATCAAACGTGCTGACTTAAAAAAAATTATATCTATAATAATTAAAAATTATTATGGATATAAGATATCTATTTAATCGATTAATTTCTATTCGGTTATACATTATTCGATTAAAATTTATTCATATAAATAATATTTCAGTTCTAATTAATTTAACATGCTGAAAAGGTTTTAAAAAACACTTTGAAAAGTGCTTTTTTCTTAAAAATTTTTGGTGGTCTCGAAATCTACTGGCTCGCACCGGTTTGCATTCCTAAAACTTGTAAGTTTAGGAACGCTGCCGTTTCAGCCGCTAGAAAATTATATGACGGCCACATACCTAAACACACACATCCAGACATAGTGAAGGGCTCTCAGAATTAATCAGGGAACCTTCCCGGGACCTCAAAACGTGAAGACCTGATGAGAACTCCACATGTTCAAGACGGCGTGAAGCCGTCCGATATTTGAAAATTTTTAATTTTCCGGGCGAGAAATCAAAAACGAGTACAAGAGCATAATTTGAAAGATAAACAACATTTTTTCGGTATCTAATTGATGGCTAAAATTAAAATGTTCAGCACTCGTGCAATTGTGTAATATGTTTAGGGAGTGTTAAAAGAAAAGATAAGGGATCTTGCCCTGAAAATAAATAATGTAAATTTGCTTCTTCTGTTCTATGCCCGGGAAAAATAAAGTAAATAAATTAAAAAAAAAAATAAAAATGCGGAAAGAAAACCATCAGGAAAGAAATCACTATTAAATAATTCAGAAGGAGCCATCCCATTATTGCAAAACGAGGGAGAGGGGAAAGAACTACTTATAACAATTTATGACGGGACCGATTATAAATCGTTTCATACATGAAAAGTTCTATCCGCCAAATTGACGCTACTGTGCAGAAATATATTCTGTACTTATTTTATAAAACTAAATCTAATTTTAATACTTACCCTTTTTTTTGTGGGAACAGATATTTATTTACATAAAAACAACAAATTTAGTTTTTCCTTTTTCAAACACTTTAAATGTTTTACCATAAAATTTGTTCAATTAAATGCCAAAATATTTTTTCTTAACGAAGACTGCGTATGTACCTTTTTGTATGCTGTTTTACTGTTTCATAATGAGTGAAATGTTGCATCTACACCAGCGTGTGATGTGACATATTTTTCTTTTCGAATTCTTTGAGTTTTTGTGTTGACATCGTTCTTTTATATACAAAATGAACATGTTCGTACATGTTTTGACATGCTTGCCAAAGTGTCAAAGTTTGGTTTGTGATGACGAGGAGGCGGATAATGTTTCATTACAATATTCAGAAGTTATTTTTACAAATGAGACTAATTACAACAAATAAACAGAGTGTTTGTAACGTTTTACGTTTATTTGTAACGTTAATGGAGAGGCATGTGTTAATAAATATTCACAAGTGTGTATGTATGTTTGCATGTCTGCATGTGTTAAATTGTTAGTGTTGTTGTTCAGCCGTAAATTTCCTCAAAAATAAACGAAGTAGATAATTTGAATTGCAATAAAGATTTGCAATAGCATATTAAAGACCTCTCCCCCAGCTTTTTGAACATTCGTAAGGGCTACGAGGGAGCGAAATCGGTGCTCAAGACACCTCCTTGTTTCATAGTTTTTATATTAATTGTTTTCAAATAGTTTTTTCACTAGAAATCTTTCGTCTTAAATACTCTTTTTTTTTAATGTTTTATCTGTTTTTCCAAAAATACTTAATAGATTTTTATTGACAATAAAAATTTAGGTGTAGTATATGATATCGTATGTACGATGGTGAGATAGTATTTTAATGTAGATTATATTTTAAATTATTTATAAGTAACAAATCGAATATTTTAACAATATAAATTTAAGGATAACAAAACTACAATCTAAAGGACGAAAAATGGTTGATATGTTTGGAAAGAAAAAAATCTGTTCTACTAACAAAACTACAACTTCTTTTTACTTTAATGCAAAGAAAATATTTATATATTTATATCAATTTGTTGGTGTGTGTGAGAATGTCAAGTTTAAATAATGAATAAATTTGCTGTAAAGAAAAGAAAAGTGCACAGTGGATGAAGCAAGAAGAGAAAGTTAAATTCAAAGAGAAAAAAGTTTTTTTCAAACTATTTAATAATAATTATTATTTCTTATTAAGAGAAATAACAATTAAACAATTTATAGTAACTGCTGAAACAGAGCTGCATTATTTGGGAGGGAAATAGTTTTTTCTCTGACTCTGCTGGTGCATTTTGGTTACATTTTTTAAAACAGTGTTCCAGCTCCTCTGGTGTTCAGTGGTCGGATCAATTTTTCTAAACTCTGTACAGATTAAAATTTATTATTTTGTTTCGCCGGTGATGATACTGCTTTTGGATATATTCAGCAAATGGCCTACAAGATGTGTGCTGTAGAGGTGAAGAAAAATAAAAGGATGCTGGTATTATTTGCACAGCCATAAATAGACGGACACTGTCTTTATCGGACAGTTCATGATTATTTAGAAATATACAAGACAACAAACTAAATCTTCAATAGAAATTCCTAAAGTTTACTCCCTCCCACTACTCCTAGCCAAAGATGTTTGCTTCTAGGATGCCTAGATGAACACGTACTGTAGGCAATCAATTGTGTTGACTGCAATCCCTTAAGTTCCGAGTTCGATTTCGCGATTAGTCATGAATATGTCGACGACTTTTTCTGATGTGTATTGATGCAAGATTTTGTTAACTGTAGCCGTCCTGTATCAACGACGAAGGCGCTGACCGCTCAATATTACCGACAGCAGTGAACACCGTCCTGTACTAAAGAAGCAGAATACAACACGCTTCGACGTCGATACCACTAGCAAAAATTCATCTACAAAGTAAGAATATCTACAACGAATTTTCTATCTCTCTTCATGTGTCCTCAGAACACTGTTACCTCCTTTCTAGTCCTGTTGCAATGCAGTGAATATGTATGGGTCATTCCCTGACTGCTCACTATGAGAACTGAAGTAGAATCTAAATGATTTCTTTCTAGATAAAACGATCACTTTGACGAGTCTCTGCTAAATCTGAGAGGTCGCCTCGTGTTTGTTTGTCTTGTGGCTCGAAAAAGACAGAGTTTGGCATCTTAAAATGTACGGCTGAGTTCGTGGTAGATCACGTTTTTCCTGCTAGAAAGGAGATTTCCAATAAGTAAATGAAGTCATTCTTCAAGAATATACGGATCGTGAGGAGAGCTTGTCCTATTAAATCACTTTATTTGATCGTGAATTTTTCATTTTGGAATATGGAATTTTAGTTGGAAATTTAGTTGTTTACGAAAAGGAATTAATTGAGGGTGCCAAAAGACACGAAAGACCAATTAACCCATGATCGCCCAATATAATTATCCTCGATGATTCTGTGCACTGCTTCAAAAAAAAAAAAAAAAAAAAAAAAAAAAAAGAGTTGTTTTCTGTATTGTTTTCGTTTATTCATATAAAGAAGAGACAGTGAAACTGCCGCGATTGTCTTAATAATGAAAGAAAAATACTTTTCACACTTTCCGCTTAATGCAGATGACCCTGCGGAGGAATATTAGAACATGTTGGTAACTTTAACTCATACGTTCGTGCTCTGCCTTCTATGAAAAGGAGGAGTTTAAATTTTCCAGAGCCTTGAACAACTCAAAGGTTAGCCTGTTTAATGGCTTTCCTTTACTGGATTTCATGTTTGGACTTTCATGCGTACACAAACTTTTTTAACAGACAGAAGAAAGCGTGGCTAATTGCCTTGGGACAAGATCGAAAGAAGCCTTAGCCTTTTTAAAATTGAAAGTACTGGGTAGCGGCGTGATTGTTTCAATGCAACACGTTGGTGCTTGTTGCATATGGACACTGACACGTTGGTACCCATGCAAAAAGGATAGATCCTGGATGTAAGAATTACTGCACAATCTGCAGTGACGGAGAGCAGGACAAACGAGTGCTAAATCTTTGATGCCAGTGACCTGTACTGACTAGTTGAAGCGCACCAGGACTGGTCTATAACTTTCTGCCAGAATAAATTACAAGAGATCTTACGAAACTATTATGTTTTTTAACACTCTCAAGATTATCTTCACCTTTCTAGTTCCGGATTAATGCACTGCATCTCTTGAACGCTGCTCCTACCAAAAGAATAATGGAAAAAATAATAAATTATTATTTGATGCGGTCAAAAACCACTAGGAAGTCCACTGCTCCAGGATCTTACAAGAGGATCGAGTTAAGGGACTCAAGTGGCTTGTCTTCAAGAGACGATAGCCTGGGATTGTCTGCTACTGCGGTCTTGTTATGAAGGCAGAGCATCAAAGTTATTTGAGTTTATAGAAAGTTCAACTCTTCTTCGGCGATGTACTACAGCGTTAATGGGGACGGTTATTTCGGAGATGCCTCTTCGACAGGGAATAAAATGAATAACTTATTTCTTAAAAAATTGTGATTCTCCTCGCACATTTTCTAAATATTATAAAAAATAATAATAATATTAAATTGTTTGTAAAAAATTGAATTTAGTTTTGAATTCATGCAAAATATTTTTGTTTTTTTTTTTTTCAAAAAATTGTTTTTTTAATTGAAAACTTCCCCTCAATCCACTGTGCAGAGTTCCCTTCATACATGTCTATTTCATTTGGTTGTCATCTTGCACTTACCCTTTGTGGTCTTGAAGCCCTGATTAATGGCACGTGTTGTGCGAACAGCTGCCCGATAGATGCGCCAATAAAAGAACAGCATGACAAACATCGGAATATAAAAGGAGCCCAGTGCAGAGTACAACACATAACCGCGATCATTTGTTAACTCACACTTCCAGGGACATGGTGGTGCTGGTGTTGCATATGACGATGAGGATGAGGCTGACAATGGAGATGCGGATGTGGTAGTTGTTGATGCAGTCGTGTCCATACTCTTCATCTCCTGGCCTGTATCTGGTGTATCATAATACAAGCCTGAAGGTGGACCATTGTTGTAACGGATACTTGCACTTTCTGAACTGTCATTGGCTTTTTCGTAGTCGTCAGCGTCAGCGTAACTATTGTCTGCACCAGCATCATTATTTTCATTATTAGTATTGTAGTCCATAATGCTGTTGTTGTTGTTATTAATGTCATCAGGAGAATTATTATTATTTTGTAAAGTTGCTTTGGCTGCTGATTCAGAATCCGTATCAACAACAAACTGATTATTAAAATTTGTATTGCTCGTATTATGATTTTTTAAATGCGCATCATACGGATCATACGGATTAAATGAGTTATTCAATGATGATGACGCTTTAAATGATGACGATGAGGTTGTTTCGAATGATAGTTTTCTTGGATGCCTCAAGGCCTTGGCTACCGTTACAGGTAGTGGCGGCACTGAGTGGTGAGCATTTGTTGTGGTTGCTTTTGTCATTTCAAATGGTTTTTGTCTATTTTCTTTGTGTTTTAATGATGTGGATGCTGCCAATGCCGCTATACTTTCTATGGAGGACGATACTGTTGATGATGATAATGATGCTGCTGCTAACGAAGATAGAGGTGGTGGTGTTGTTGTGGGTGCTGCTATAGTTGCTGGTGTTTCCGTTGAAATTGCTGTTGTACTTGTGGCATAATAAAGCGTGTAATTTCCCCTGGCATAAGTCGGTTGTATCATGGGCTGTAAGTGGAGAGATAAATTTAAACATTTCAATTTTAAATGAGTTGCATAAAAGAATATCCTTTCAAAGTTCAGTGATTTAGAAAATGAAAAAAAGTGGAGTGTGTCTTCGTTCACATAGAATGTCTGAATTTATACAATTTCTGTGGAAAATTTTAAATGATTTATCGCTGGCAAATATTTCCCAAAAATTGTGTAAATTTAATTTATATTTTTTTTCACTTGAGATGTCTTCTTACGCAACAGTTTGCTAATTTTTTTGGAGTCTTGAAACTATTTTGTTTTAAACTTTTGAACTTCAAGCGAGAAAGCTCGGACGACAATGTAGAAGGTTGTACAATTGTCAAAATTGGTCGGACTACTGACGTGATATGACGGAAAATCTCATCCCATTCCCATAAAATCAGTTTAAAAAAGCCAGATTTTCATAGACAAGCAATGAAATCTAGTTGAGGAGAGAAATCTTCCAGTTGATTTTCGAAATTTTCGAATGCAGTCAGAAAAACTGTTTTTGGAAGCTTACGGATATCTGATTTGTCGTAATAAAAATTTACATAAATTTGAGATTAAAAAAATAATTTGTTTTGCTTAATTCGGTTTTATTGATGTCAGTGTAAATTTTGGAATTATATATATGAAATAAAATGTTCGGCAGACTTTCGCTCTTTTCCAAAAAAGTTTTAACCACAACTTGCAAAAAAAAACTTCGCTTATCGCGGCAATGCAGTGCCGAATCTTATCCTTCAGAGTGTCAGTTGCTTGCTCAGATAAACCTGGTCTTTTATATGGTTTCAAAGAAAATCATCCAGCTGCGTAGAACCATACGAACGAGGCGTCCAATTGGCATTGTCATGTCGAGAATTTTGCGATCGACAAATTTCTCATGCAATAACTGAATTATATGGTCAGCTGTGTGCGTTTGGGCCACGTATTGATGAAACTAAAAAAAACTGATATCCACATGAGCCAACTGCTGCCTATCGGCGTTTCCTTCTTCAATTCCGAAAAAAATCTGTGCGATCATGCCGCCTGGCCCCAAACTGCATCATGCGGTTACTTTTCTTGAATTTAATGGTTTTGCGAGGACTGCTTTTCGACATCATTCAAGATTATTTTGTTCAGACTTTCAAACAGTCAATTCGAAAACTTGCGACGCAAACTTTAGTCGGCCGTATATAATTCTTGAAACAACGTTATAGACGTGAAAGTGGAGACTTCAAATAAAACAAATATCCTTTTCTTTTTCTATAAATTAAAACTGTTTGATATTTCCTCAATCAATTTATTAGCAAAAGTGAAGAAAAAAAAACCGCTGCAGGGCTGGAACATTAACCTTTTTGGAATATAAAATTAACTAAATAAAACTATTTGTTTGGGGAGCCGAATATTTTAAAATTTTAAGTGTTTTAAACATCAAACAAAAACCAAAAGTTCGATTCCAGGGTTGGTCAATGGAAACTTTTCGTGCTACACAAAGTTAACCAGCTGGAATATACACTTTCTAACACATTTTTGCAATCAAACTTATATTATTCATGAGTAAAAAACTTTTTGTTACTATTACAAGTCAAACAAAATCTAAACCTCAATATCAGGGTTGGACAACTGAAATTAGTTTTGGTGCATACAAGTAACTGAGTGAATCATTTGTTTTCGTTTTCTTTATAAATTCAAAATATTTAATATATAAGAAAAAAACATTTTTGGAGTTAGAAATCACAAAAGCTGAAAGGACAACTGCAGAGCTGGAAAATTTAAATTTATTCTGGAATATTGAAGTAACGAAATAACGCAAATTTTCTTTTTTCAATCAAACATACATACTTCGAAATATATAAATTTTTATGAAAAATGAAATAAAATCGAAATTTGATTCCGTGGTTGGATAATTGAAAGTTTTTTTTCGCGACATGCAAGCAACAGACGTATATCAGGGAAGGGAATATGGGATTCCTAAATAGTTTAAAAAATTTAATAAAAATATAATAAAGTTTTTGTGAGAAAGATTATAGAAAAATGAGAGTACAAGAAGAAAAAACGCTGCCAAAATAAAATAGATTTTATTTTGCGAATCCACTCTCTGGCAAAATTGTATGGAAGAAATCGTTCAGCCCCAGTTCATGTTCTCCATTAATGCTTGACTTTCGCAACTTTTTAAAAATGGTACAAAAAATAACTGACTTACAAGAAATTTGTGTTTTCAAATAAATTTTTTTTCATATTGATTTTCAGAAACAATTGATTAAAGTAGTTAAGGAATGTGATTACTGATTGTGATTATCCTTATTCCCTAATTATTTGTCAACGTCACGTCCAGACAATATAAAAAATAGAACACATCTGTACTTTTTTTCTTTAATAGTTGACAGCGTTAGTTAGTCTCTTACCTTAGAGAGCCCATCCTGGCAGAAGTAGTTAATTGCTGTCCGTAAAGACAAGGCGAGAGCCCCCTTTTTAAATTGTATTGACGCGACATTGACAAATAGTTGCAGAATAAATTGGATTATATCAACATTTCTGTTCCTATTTCAGTATGGTACGTTCGAATTGTATATGAAACAAATAAGTTTCAATTTATTATATCAGCAGTGGCCGATTATATACACGATGATGTCAACTGACACTTCCTCAAGTGGGCGGAATTTTTAATAAGATTTTCTTGAGTGATTTTAACGACATTAAAAATAAAATATTTTGCATTTTTATTGCTGATTTCAAAGAAATTATTGTTCAAAGTAAAATGGGTCCGATGTTTGTAATAAAATATTTTTTTTTTTTTAGTTTTTATTAAAAAAGAAAGTCTCTGCCTGCAACAGAGTTGTCACAATCAATAAGTTTTGTTATTCAACTTAAGAAGTTTTCTTTTCCTTCATCAACGTTACAGAAAGTTGTCTGAACAAAAAAAAAAACTTTTATTCATTTCAAGGCATTTTTGGTTACTTGCATGGCTGTATGTGTGCGTGAGTGTGTGTGTGTCCTTAATTCCAACACTTCTTTGATTATTTCAAAATTTATTTGCACACAAAATTCGTTACGTTAACGTTCGTATTTTGCTGTCCAATTTATTTATTTATTTAAGTGGGCCGGTCATAAACAAAGTTTTTTCTTACCCCCAACATTTGATTAAGAATTTGGGACCGCAAGAAAAAAAAAACAAACAAACAAAAAACATGATTTACCTTCAAATCCACTTACAAACTAATAAAACTTCAACAGTTTATGCCAAATATTCGAAATATTTATGAACGTAAATTTTGTGGGGTCACCGCTGTCGTTGTAACACAACGTAATATGATGTCAGTTGTTGTTGTTATTAATATTATTTGCACTATCTTGTGGCAGCCACAAGGCAGGAAACTAAACACAACTTACATTTTTGGGCAGATTTTTTTTTTTATATATAAAAAAACTTTATTTTCCGACATTTTAATACTCGGCTAAGGCCTCTATTATGGCTGGTGGGTAAAAGCCTGTTACAACTTCAATTATTATTAAATTTTATGGTTGTATTGAAATTAATTTTGTAACAGTATTTGATTTTCTTGGCACTAAATGAAGCAAAACTAAACAGAGAGGCCTTGAAGAACATTTCTTTTGTGTAATAAAATTTTGGAATGCTTTACGAATAATTAAATATAAGACTCATTAACAAGTCAAACTTTTTCCGAAATATCTGCTATTAAGAAAAAATAAATAAATTCATGTAAATTAATGCAGACGGACATTTTGGTTCGATATACACTGCAAGCAAACTTGTCTCATATGGAATAAAATAGTGATTAATTTTTAGCCACCCGTTAGAATTATTTATCGCTTTGGACTTAAAGAAAACTAAATCAATTAAACGTGTTAAACATTCTTCTAAGAGGGTCACCATCAGCCTAATTATTTCTATGAAATTGTATATCACGAACGAACCCACCGATTTCGACCCGCTTTGCGCATATCGAAGTGAGTTAAATGTATGCCCGAAAAAAGCGTAACCAGAATATTTTGATTTCGATGTGTCCTTCTGGAGTAAAACAGCTCCATATAAACTGTGTGGTACAAGCTTAATTTTCAATGAAAAAAGAAATATATTTTTGATATAAATAAAACGGGGTTTTTTTTTTAAACATGATTTCTGCCATGTGACCGCAACGACTGACGCGTAGATGGCTTACATCTGGAACACCAATTCTCAACAACTTTTCGCAGCATTTGCGGTCGAATTTAACCGATAATTCTTCGAATGTTGATTTCCAGCTGTTGAATTGTATGTGGTTCAACGACATAGACAAGTGACTTAACATAACCTCAAAGAAAATATTCCAAATGGGGTTAAATCACACGATCTTGGTGGCCAATTAATTGCGCAATTAGGTGATGTAATATTTTCATTAAAAGTTTCATTGAGTGATCGCCAATTAATTGCGCAATGAAGTGAAGTAATAAAAGTTTCTTTGAGTAAATTCGACAAAATATTACGGACTCCCTTCCTCTCCAAACGCGGCAATTCTGATTATTTAAGCAGCCGTGCAACCAGAAATGGGTTTCATCGGAAATAAAATTTTTGAATTTATTTTTCTTTTGTGTGTTGGATCATCACTCGGCAGATAAACTCTACATAAGTATCCAAATGCAAATAAATGCGCTCTAAGTGAGGAGCGCTTAGCCCGCCAAAATAATCGTTTTTCTCTATGACCACTTATGTAATAGGGGTAACAAGAGAAGAAAAAAAAGGACAGCAAAACCACAAAAAAATTATTTTTAATCACACACACACACACACACACATGTAAATGTGTACTCGTATTTATTTATATGTGTGTGTTAACCTACTTTTTTAGTTTATATTATTCGGAAAATTAGCGCGCATTTGTTTTTCTGTTTTTATTTGCTGTGGCGAAATATTTTACGAAAAACAGTCGAAAATTAAGAACAAACGGAAGAAGCAAAAAACAAAAAAAGCGTGTTAAAGCCAGCAGCTATAAAAAACGAAATTTAAAACTTTAATTTTCGCCAATTTTTCAGAAAAGCTTCTGTACAGTTGGAGAAAAGAAAAGATAAAATATTTAAGAAAAGCCCTCTAAAAAATCATCTGGAGTTGTTGTTTGCTCGAATTACTCGTTACGTGGAACAATTATTCGCGATCTCTTTAGATACGCTGCCTAAAGTCATCTGTTGTAGTTAAACAAAATTACAGCCTGAATAGCTTCCTCAACTTACCTTTTGATCCTTCCAGCCGACAAGCGGTGGAAAACATATCACAAACGATAGAACCCAAATGCCGGCTATCAAAGATTTCGCCTTTTTTGTTGACATAATACTGGGATAAGTTACGGGACGTGTAACAGCCACGTAACGATCCAAAGAGATGGCACATAAATTTAATATGGACGCAGTACACATCCAGACATCGACCGCTAACCAAATGCGACACCACACATCGCCAAATATCCAAACCTAAAAGAACGCAATAGTACAAAATATTTGAAAGATAACACCAACAAAAATTAAATTAAAAAATACCAGAACAGGATGGCGTAAAACGACAGAAGGGGATTTACTTCCTTAAAACTTCTCATCAAATATTTTTAATAAATTTTTATTAATGAAAAAGATTTTCAATTTAATAATGAAAAATTATACTAGGCAATTACGGAGCATATCCTGTCTCATATTCGTGATCTTTTCAAAATATATTCCATAACATTTTGTTAAACTTCAGATGTCGTGTTATTATTATCCCTAAAAGAAACTTGTCAGGAGCGGTTGAATTCGGATGCTAATTAAACTTGCTTTTATGCGCGATAACTCGTCCATCATAAAAGTCACGTAAAAGAGGCATTGTGTGCTTCGCAATTTTTGCTGGTTTTCGAACGCTAGTCTCGAACTTTTTTCCAATATTTTTCGAAACGAAAATCCTCACCGGAGCAGCCGTTCGGGGTGTAAGTGTTCGTAGTTACCGCGGTTGAACCACTCTTGGATTTACCGCAGCCTACAAATTTGCTTATTAACGACACCATTAAATTGTAAATGAGTTTTACCTCTCATAATTATATTACAAATAAAATCATGACTTTTAAATTAGAAATAAGACCAGTAATTTTTTAATTGTGACTAAATTCATGATTTTTTAATCACGAATGAAATCTTAATTTTTCAATTATGAATAAAATCATGATATTTAAATTTTAAATAAATTCGTGGTTTTTAATATATGAAATAAAACCCTGACACTTAAACTATAAAAAAAATCATGATTCTTAAGTTATGGATAATGTATTGATTTTCACACTATGAATTAAATCATGATTTTTAAACTAAAAATAAAATCAATAATTCTTAAATTGTGGCTGAAATCATGTTTTATAAAGTGTGAATAAAATGGTGATTTTTATATTATGAATGTTATCGTGATTTTTCAATCATAAATGAAATCATGTTTTTATACTATGGACAAAATCTTGATTTTTATAATAGAAAAAATTAATGTTTTATATTATAAAAATAAACCTGATTTTTATTAAAAAAAACTCATGAATCGATAAAATATCAAGTCTTAAATAATAAATAAAATCGTGATCTCTAAATCATGAAAAAATCATGACATGAATTATGAATTAAATCTTAATTTTTAAATTACGAAGAAAATTATAATTTTCAAATTGTCAATAAAATCTTGATGTTGAAATTATGAATATAATCTGGTCTTTTACATATTGAAAAATCATGATATTTTTATTATGAGAAATATCATGATATTATATTATGAATAAGTTCATGATTTTCTTTGGTTCTTATAACTTTCGTAAAAAAAATCGTGAAATTAAAATTGCAAAGAATAATTATATATCAACTATAAATAAAACCATGATTTTTAAATTATGAATAAATAAATTTATTAACAAATGATGGGTATAGTCTCATATTTTAAAAATAAATGTCTGTTTTTTTTATTGTGCATAAAATTATGATTTTTTATAAATTTTGAATAAAATTGTGATTTTTATGTTACGTATGTAATCGTGATATTTAAATTATAAATGAAATCATCACTATTTTACATAAAGAAAAAGATCATGAATCGTGTCCAGTCTTAAATTACAAATAAAATCGTGATCTCTATATTATGAAAAACAGTCATGACATTTAAATTATGAATAAGATCTTAATGTTAAAGTTATGAATACAATGTGCTCTTTTATATATTGAGAAAATCATGATATTTTTATCATAAATCAAATCGTAATGTTTTAATTTTTAGAGAAATCAAGATTTTTATCAGAAAGATATCATGATTTGAAGTTATGAATAAAATCATGATTTTCTATTGCTTTTCAAGACTTTCGTGAATAAAATCTTGATATTAAAATTATGAAGAATAACTAAATATTTAAACTATAAATAAAATCATGATTTTATATTAGGAATATAACCTTGTCTTTTATATATGAAACAAATCGTGAAATTTTTATAATAAAAAATATTGTAATTTTTTAAATTGTGAATAAAATCATGTTTCTGAAATTACGATAAAATCTTACTTATTAAATAATGAAAGAATTCATGATTTTTCTTTTGTTGCTGTTAATCTATCGGTTTCAATTCCTGATTTCGGTTATTTTAGGCCACCCTGTACTGTTTTATCTTAAAAGCAATAATTTGAAATAACAGTTAAATAATAAACAGCCAAGAATTGGAAGCCGTTCTTTCTTTCTTTACTAGTGATCTCCAAACTCTTGTGTTGTGCCAAGAACTTGAAGACTTCCTGATAATTCAATAATTCTCGCACCAATTAAAAAGAATTATGCGCGAGTACGCAACACTGGGCCTTGCGAGTGTATTCGATATAAAAGATTCTAACGATACGATTTTACTAACTTTTGTTTCACACAAAATTGTTAATAAGCAAAGAGTTACCCACCTTAAAAACTTCCCAGGTGGCCGAAAATGGCAGAACAGCTAGGCCGACCAATAGATCAGCCACCGCTAAATTAACAATAAAAAAATTTGTAACGCTGCGTAATTTATTTGAACAGAAGACGGCAGCAATAACTAAAAGATTTCCTCCAATGACTAGAACATTGATAAATTCGAGTATCGCTAGTGAGATCAAATTTGAGGGTTCCGTCCATTTTACCGACTTGATTAAATTATCACACTCCGTTTCATTCATGGCGGTAACTCGATGATGGGTGTTGAAACGTATTAACTACCTGCAATCAAAAAAGAAATTTGAATATCTCAAACGATTTTATCAAAATCAAAATACATTAAAAGCACAATTTTAGTAGAGTGTTAATAAAACGTTAGTTTTTACCTAAAAAATAAGTTAAACAATTTAATTCATAAATTTTTAAGAGCAGCTTGACTTTGAATTTGAACTCTTAAAGCAACATCGTGGACGTATAATTTATATTGTAACGTACTCTCATTACTCATACGCCCCTGTGTTCCTGTTTCTCTTCTCCATGTTAATCTTGTTAATTGATTTTTTATTTTCAACTCTTTTGACGGATTAACAACGTCTGTTTCACTTCATGTTCTCTGTGCGAACACAATCATGTTCATTAAATTAATGAATTTGTAACAGGAGTACAGCAGCTCCCGCCTCAATGGAAACAAAAAGAATCATAGAAATTCATACTGCAGATTGTTGAATTAAAAAGTTATTACAGCCATGACCAACATTGCAACTTTGGCGTGCCAGACGGACTTTTAATACCATGTTTTTTTCGTTTAACCCTTTGTAAAACAAAGTAATTAAAAAATATATATTTTATGTACTGATGGAATTGTTAAAGTTAAAAAACGTTTATTTCTTCTGCATAAACCTTCAGCAACAACGAATCAATAATTATGAAACATAAATTCGTGACATCAACTCAGTAAATGGAATGAATTTTATGAAAAAGAACACATTTGTAAACGTGGAACGGAAGCCCTTATGTTTTTCTAAATAATTAAAAAAAAAACTCATTAAAGTCATGACCATGACTTGGCTGAGAATAGCAAAGACCTGATAATCCTCGACTTCATAGTTGGTCAACTTTTTGACTATTTCTGCCAAGAGTCACATATTATTCACTAAAATCAATCGTCTGGGCTGTTCTATTAATAATCAATCAATCAGGCTGATTTTTAATCACTATATTATTGGTGAGTTCAGCGAATAATTTTGGATTAATCGATTAAATTTGATCTAATCGTTCTATATAATATAATCAATCATTTTTTGCTAATCGACTATTCGAATCAACCGAATAATTTAATTATAAATTTATCGACATACCTTGAAGTAACCAATTAATACTGAATAAATATGAATTAATCGATAACTTAATATTGATTCCATCAAACAACATATACTTAGTCGAATATTTTTGGATTAATCGACTAAATATGAGTTAATCGTTTGGCTTTGGTGTACTCAATTAGTTTTTAACTAATCGATTACTCCCGGATTAAGCAAATAATTTTGGAATAATCGATTATATTATAGTTATTTGTTTTATATAATACAATTAATTGATTTGGTACTAACCGATTATTCTCGGATTACCCGAATAATTTAATTATGAACTCATCGATAAATTTTGAAGTTATCAATTAATATTGAATAAATATGAATTAATCGATATATCAATATTGATTCAATCAAAAAACGTATAAATAATCAAATGATATTGGATTAATCGATTAAATTTGAGCTAATCGTTAAGCTTTGATGTAACCAATTGATTTTTACTAATCGTTTACTCGCGGATTAAACAAAAAACTTTGGATTAATCGATTAATTTTGAATGAATCAGCTCTCAAGAATAACAAATCACGTCGGCCACTGCAAATCGGATCAAAATCGGTTAATTTCGTAAACGAAAAAATTTCGAAAAAAGCACTAACTGATATTCAATTAGTTAGTGCTCTCGATCCTTTTATAGGACTCAAAAAACTGCATTCACTCTTATCACGTGAAAATCGGTTTATTAATTCAAAACTTGTAGCATTCTGAAAATTAATTAAGTGTTGAAAATTAAACAAAATCGAAAATTCAATACCAGAGATATAAAACAATATTTTTTTTTTCTTTTTCATAAATTAGTACTTATAACACTGCTCTGCAGAAAATATCTTTTTGTCGCCCCTTTAAATAAAACTATATGCAATATATGAACTTTGATGCGCTAAACCCGAATCCGTTTTTGGTTTTTTTCCATCAGGTCCACATTTGTTTTATGGGCGTGGCAATTTTTCGCCCCTAATCTAGTCAGGTACGTAGACATATTTCACCAAAATAACGTTGCACTTTAGTTCCATTACCTGCTCACCTAATGAAATGCTATCGTCATGCATATGAAAGGTTGGTTGCATTAGAATATTGGGTACCTGCGGTAAATTGAAAATAAGATCTAAATTTTTGAACTTATTTTTATGGTTTATAATTTTTTTTATTTCAAAGATCTGTACCTATTAGAGAACGGTGCAAGACATTGCATATTTTCTTTATATTTTTTTCCTTCCATTTTTAATCTGAAAAAAATTACGAATTTTGTACGAAAAAGAATTTTATTCTCGATTAATTTCTGAAAAATTCCAAAACGATAAGAGATAAAGAAAAACTGTGTTTGAGTAAAATAAATCAATTTTGTTACAACTCTTTTGTTGTTTTACTTTTTAAAATCGGATGACTCGTTCCCGAGTTAGAGTGAAATACGCCTACGTACCTCGCTAATTTAGGGGCAAAAAATTGCCACGCCCATAAAAAAAAGCAGGACCTAATGGAAAAAAGCAGAAAACGGATTCGAGCTTAGCGCATCAAAATTCATATAGTCCACTTAGTTTTATTCAAAAAAGGATTTGGCTGCTGAGCATTGTAATTAGTACTAACTATAGTACTAAATATTAGAGAAGACAAAAAGGAGCTGCAGAGCCTCAATATCGTAGACCAGCACAATAAACCACGTTGTAACAGTTTTTTAAATTTTAATTGTTAACAATTTGTATCGAACTATTTTTTAATTGCTAAATGAAATTTAATTTAATGGGTTAATTTTTTCAAAAATGTCTTCAGTTCAGAAAAACTACTGTTTTGCTAATTTTACTTATTGAATTTAACTTTGAGCTTCTTTTTTTGAATTCATTTTAACAAACTTTAAACGGTTTTTATTGCGCTTAAAATTCATAAAATATTGTTTTTCTTTAATCTATTTGTTCCCTGTACACATTCTTAAATAACAACCCACACCCATTAAATGCACTCTAAAGCACTTGTAATTAATTACAAAATTTAATTGAAATCTACACGCAAGTTTTTTCTTCTACTACAAAAGAACACACACAAATGCACACATATATTTTTTGCTACACAAAAACGAGAATAGTTAAGTTGAATTGCAAAAGAAAGTCAAGTGGGGAAATAAATTAAAATTTAAATAGTTAACCTTCGAGGAAAAGGTAGAAAATTTGTAAAAAAAACTGCTTAACAAATTGCTAATCGGCATTAAATTTTACTCTCGTAGAGTTCCCCTTTCAAGCGTATTAACGTTTCATTAGAAACTTCACAGCCATGGCAAGAAGACGATGCGTGTTGGCATGACTAAGCGAGAGCACTGCCTCAAAGCCAACATTCTTAATTTTCCATATTATTTTACATGCACCGAGAAGGGTTCTTTACATGTCAACCAAAACTTTATCAAACAGGCGAGGATTGTGGAAACAACACCAAAAACAAATGCGAAGCACGTGCTTCTGTAAAATAAATATTTGTTTAGTCCTTCTCATTCGAAAGACAAATTACTCGCTGCATAATTAATCTTTGATTTTCATTCAATTTGACAAACACGCCAGCAGAGAAGCACATGGACTTCAAATGAGTTTCAAGCATCAAACACATTCTACAATCTTGACTGAATGAATTGTTTAATGCCAGCAATTTGTAACGTTATAAAATTAAGCTGCAACTCAGAACGTATAAAATATATCCAGCAAATTATTTTAAAAATAAACGTGTATTTTTTTTTATTTATATTTTCCCTGACTTATTTGGGCCATAAGTACTGTTGACAACTTTTAAAAATAACTCAAGTCGTGTGTGCTAATTATTCTATTCGTATATAAATACTTTTTGTTCTTGGCCTTGTTAAAATTATTTACAGCGGTGGCGATATAAAGAGCGCATAGTAAACGTTTTTGTAGGATGTTTTTAACGCAACAAAATATGAGAATCAATTGTTCTTTTAACCGTTTTCAAATTGACTCTTTTTTACGACAACCGTCTTTGAATTTACTAAAACAGATTGTGTCTAAGATTAACGTCGGCACCTACCAATATGGCCTTTCCGACGGTGGTCTTAACACCGGTTGAAATTAATGTTCACCACCACCCCTGTCACCCTCAGGGGTCACCTCAGTGTCCCTCGAGAACACACAGGTTGCATTCTTAATCATTTAGTATCGCCATATATACCAACTTCGTACACCTTGTTAAGGTGTTCGGGCCTATCTTAAGCCCTTGTTACTTCCGAGGAAAGCATGCCATCAGCACCAAGAGGAATCAAAGTTCAAAGTCATAAGATTTATCGCTCTTGACTCTCCCAGCACCGACAACACACCACCACTTCTGCAAGGTCTGCTGATTCGCAGCAGCCCATAGAGGCCACTATCAGCTGGGTCGAAGTCCCACCATAGTATGAATATGCCAGAACATCAACCCTTATCTGACACCTCTCCCAACGACTTTTGGTGTCAAACCACAGCCACCACGTGGACTCACTGAAGAGGTCTCCACCAACATCTGGCCACAGAATCAACCGAAGTCTCACCCGTGGGGCTCAACAAGATCCCGTGGTACCAGTGTAAGGAAACTGGTTACGCCTCGCAGGTCGAAACAATGTAGGTTTGGCCAGCTACTATTGATTTTTGATCCATGGTATGGCGGGACCCAGGTGTCCTTCCACCTGTATTTCTTATCTTTTCGCAGAATGCACAGCATTACGACGAAACAAGTTGCCTATTGTGCCCCCCCGGGAGAATTTACTAAAACAATCGGCCGCTGAGATTAAAAAATGTTTTTGTACTTTTCGTCTTTCAATTAAATGTTTAGTTTAGGAAGAACTAAACAAGACACAAGCCGAGCTAAAACTTGGAATAATAAATTAATTTACAAAAAAGTACTTTTGGTGTAAGAAGTTGTTTAAAGCAGGGCCATTGTTGTAGGAAATACTCTTTAAAAAAAGTACTCTTTGTTAGAGATATTTCATTAAAAAATCAAATTTTGGAAAAAGTACTGTGCTTAGGAAGTAGTTTTTGAGGAAACTATATATCTAGAAAAGTACTTTTTGAAAAGTTATTTAAAGACTTATTTGCAAAAAAAATTCCCTTTTCGGAAAAAGACATTTATTGTAAAATATACTTTTTTTAAAGGTGCTTATGTATGAAATGTACTGTTGTTAGTAGTACTTTTATTTAAAGAAGGTACTTTTTTAATACATACTATGCAAAGATGGCACTTGCTACTTTAGAAGGGACTTTCGGAAAGGTACTTTGGAAAAGGTAATTTTGTTAGTATAAACTTTTCTAAAAAAGGCAGTTTTAAAGAAACACATATTATTTCTATAAATAATAGTACTTCTATGATACATACTATTCAAAGGAAATACTTTCTATTATAAAAGTGATTTTTGGACACGTACTTTATTGAAAAATGTACTCTTTCAATATATAGTCTTTTAATCAGACAAGTTTTAAGAATAACAATTATCTCACAAGAAGTTTTTTGAAAAGGCACTTTGGAAAAATGTACTTAGTTTTGCAAATGTAATTTTGGGAAAATGTAATTTTTATTACATACTTTTTAAGAAATTTCTGGAAAGGTATTTATTGAAAAATTTACTTTTTATATATATTTTTTATAAACAGCAATTTTTAAAGAACACAATAATTTCGAAAGGGGGTTTTAAGAGAGGTAATTTATTGAAAAATGTACTTCTTGGTGAGAGGCACTTTTACATGAAAAGGTACTTTTTTAATACATACCTTTCAAGGAAGGTACTTTTATAGAAAAATTGCTATTTTTAAAGTCTTTTTTGGAACGATACTTTATTGAAAAAAGTACTTTTCCAATATATGTATGTATATTTAAAAAAGGCACTTTTTTAAATATTTGTAAGCATTTATAAAAACGTTTTTTATATAAAGATAATTATTTAGAAAAGAAACTTTTTTGAAAAATGATTTCTGGAAAAGGTATTTATAGAAAAATTTAGCCATTTTTAGCAGGTACTTTTGTTTTGAAGATTTATAGAAATATTTGTATTTTAAAAGTGATTTTTAAAAATACGAAAAAGGCACTTCTTTAAAAGGTGCTTTTTTAAATATGCACTTATTTAAATAAGTACTTTTAAAAAAGTATTTTATTAAAAAGGTGTCTTTTTTCAAAATTACTCCTTTAAATAGATGCTGTTCTGAAAGGATAATATTCTAAGAAATTTATTTTCAAATAGATATTTTTTAAAGCGGTACTTTTTAAAAAAGGTACTCTCAAGGATAAAAGTTTCTTGGTTAAGGTACTTTTTGGAATATTCTATTACGTATGCAAATAAAAAAAGAGAAATAATACAAAAAATAGTTCCTTCAACCAGTCGCACAAAAGATCCTACTGTTCGCGGTGGTTGAGGCTTTTTAGTAACACTTGCCAACAAAGTAGCGGCTGATATGATAACCTTTTGGCACAGCCTGTTCTGCTCGTTAAGTCTCAGCACACAACTATTAGGCTAGCGATCTAGTGTTTAACTCTAGTAAATAATTATTTTAAGTGGCTTCAGGAGATTTTGTGAAATGAGTTGGATTAACATTAAGGAAATTTGGACTAGAAGCATTTGAAACACAAATAAAGGAACCATGAGAACACAACTTGTAACTTTTTATTGAAAAATATCGCAAGTGCGATGTGGAGTGGGTTGTCGGAATTAATTAAATTTAAAGGAATTGTTACAAGAGTGTTTATCTAAAATATGCACAACACCCCATGTTCGCTGCTATAAAGAAACGAATAAAATTATTGAAATTATAAAAATCTGCAAAAAAAAAATATTATCAGCAAAGAAACGTCTGTTATGAATTTGAAATTCAAATTAGACCCGAAACTAATAAACTCAGGCTGCATAAATTAGTCTGTATCGCTGGATATTGTGAATAGAATATTTCTCACAAAAACAAAAAAGGGTTTCAATTAAATATTATAAAACTTCATGTACAAAATTACTTTAATTAAATTTTGTTAAAAAAGAAAACTCTTCCCATGCCCACAAACTTTTCACTCGTTATACTGTAGTACGTGTCTTACCCTTGACTTTGTAACTTCAACATTGAAAAATATCTTCTGCTATTCTTATAAAAATACACACAAAAGAGAACGAAAGCAAAATGAAATGTTACACACACATACACGCGAAATATCCTGTATTTTATTTTATTTTTCATTTATAATTCATGTGACGTCACATATGACTTAATAACGATTGATTTCCTATTTTTTTTTATTTATTATTAATATATTTCCACCAATACCATAACAAATAGTACAAAATCTATACTCTGCCACTCACTCATTGTTGGCATTTTCAATAGTTGTTCTAGTGTTGTTGTTGTTAGTAAAAATGAAACAAGGATGAATGAAGCAAAATCACAACAACAATAAAAACCTATAAAAATTATTATTACTACAACAATAATTTATGAAGGCAGCATTTTTCAAAATACAAAAACAATAATAAAAAAAGGAAAATTAAAAAACAGCAGTAACGATTCATATTGATTTATTTTCATTGTTAGTAGTCAGTCCTGCCGCCTCATACCCCTCTCTTTATGGCTCTTAAAATATTCTCTTATCCTATTGAATAGATACAATAGAAGAAAACAAACGTAACAAAAATACTATTAAAAATAAAATGAACTCTTGTTTTCAATCAGTCCAAACACGGACTGATACACCGGTAGAACATAATGGCACAGTGACCAAAAACAAAACGAATATCTATTAAAGCCTGTCATACATGGCATGTTTTTTTTACATATGACATGTCAGAATACAGACATGACGTAAGTCACCTTTGAATTGTTGCCTCTGTAAAAGTCAGTCGCATCACCGTCTAACAAAATTTGATTTACAGCGTTTTCTAATTTTCTTGTGACAGACCCTTCTAACGTCAGCGGTTTTTATTACGAAAATCCAATTAAAATAATTAATAGTTTTGTCATTTTGAAGCCAACGTTTTCTAAAATGTAAAAGCCGTAATTATAGAGGTAAGAGAATTGTTTTGATAATTTAATTGAATAAATATTTTGTTCGAAATTTTGGTTTAACTGGCCCCAGAAAGCTGTACTTTCGATGATTGAGATACGGCTGTTATAATTAAAATAACGATGCACAATCATACCATGTTCAGACATATTCCTTAATTGCGCAATTAAGGCATTTTATGTTAAGGCCCTAATTGACCACAGTTTATCATGCGATAAATCAATTAATAAATTTAGCAATAGCTATTTAATTGTATCACTAATTAAGTAAAACTCGAATTGCAACCTAGCCCATACATACAAACTGAATTTTCAAACAGACTGAATAAATAAATAAATAAACTAAAACGAAATGGCTGGTGAAGAATGTGATCTTTGAGTTGCATTCTGCTGGAATAATGAAAGGAGCAATAGCTGCTGCTTCCTCAAAGTTTGTAAAATTGTCAAGATTTCCTTTTTCTTTCCATTCTTAAAATTTACAAACACGAATATTTACGAATTAAATAAAAAAAAAATTTTTTTTCCAGCTGTCAAATTGAGTATGTGTGAACACTAGATTAAATTGCTCACTGTAAATTAAATTGACTTAATTAAACATGTCTGAAAGCATGTCTGAACACAGTAAAAGATTGGATTATCCTTTGAGATCGTTTCACAATCACCTTAACTAAAAAATATTTACTAAAATTTGCTGTTTAGATAATACAGAAAGAAAATTAACAGAACGGTAGCACAGTGCTTTAATAAAAGTGTGTTACTACCGGTTTGCTACAGTTCCGGTATGAGTTTTCATAATGAAATCGGTACTGTCCAATAAGTGGCTGCAAATAGAATCACACATGACTGACGTGGCTGACGATGAAGTTATAGCGGCTTGCGAAAACAGCTGTTGATGTTCTTGTTCTTTGAAATGTTTATCATGTCTTTCTAAATTAAAAACATTTTTCGACGAACTTAACCTACAAAATTGAATTTATTGCAGAAAATAATTATTATCCTTCTGTAAAATGCTTGATTTTGATAGAAAAGTTGACAAGTCAGATGCAAAAAACATGTCGTGTATGGCAGGCTTTAAAAGACAAAAATTGGTAAAAAGAAACAACTTGACTTCGACGGGTCGAATTTATTCGGGAAGACCTCAGTATAAAAGGAAACAGAAATTTTTTTCACGTAATAAATAATTTTCAAAACGATCAAAATTTTTGATTTCTTTTTCAGTTCAAGTTGTCTGGAAATGTCGAGAGGTAGCACTTTTTGCCGTTCTACTTTCAATTAAAGAAATATTCCGTTATCTTAAAGAAAATTAAATTTATCAAAAAATCTTTAAAGAAGTTTTCAATTAAAAATCATAATGAGTCCTGAAACACAGTGTAAGTAAGAATTCTTCAATTCAAAGCGTTTCACGAAGACTGTATAGGATTTCTTAACTTTCCACTAGGAAAATTTAACATTTTTCAAAGATGGGAAAATTATTGGTTTTACTTCGATTTGAAAATCTCGTGTTCTCATCAGAACTCAACATTTTGAAAGTCCTAGGAAGCTTTCCCTGACTGATTCTGAGAGCCCGTCCCTACGCCTGTTTGAACGAATCAAACTTACCTGGTAGAGTTCTGAAGACCGTTTCTGAATTTGGATTTCTTATGAATTTGAACCGATAGATTTCCAATTATCCCGAAAAAAAACTTTGAAAAAAGTACTTTTTAGAATAACTTTTAAACGGCTTCAGCGATCGTTTAAATCTTGAGTTTTAAAAACCACGTCGATTATCGTAAACAGGGCCAAAATCGGTTAATACGTTGGAAGATATCGCGAACGAAAATATTTACAATATTGTTTTAAAAATTCCGAAATTATAAGTCTGAGTTATTATTATTTTTATATGAGTTATTATTATTATTATTATGAGTTACTGATCTCGACTATTTGGTAGTAATCAAAAATTACATCAATCACGGCTTATTAGAATCGGTTGACTTCAGATTTAAAATAATTTTGAGTTAGCTCGAAGAGCTCAAAAGCATAGAATAGCACAAGAACCAGGTTACGATAATTTTAAGATCAAAATTAGCGGGAAGTTACAGGGACAGTAAAATAAACCATTTCAGTACACCTTTATTTTTTTAAGTCCAATGAAAATTTCACAATTTTTGTGAAAAGCCTCAGCTTCATAGTTTCGTAAAAATATTTCTTTGGATTTTTTCTATCTCTAAAAATCTATTTATTTTTAAGTTCTTGCTTAAAATTATAAATATCTGTTCGTAAAAACAATTAAGTTTTGCGTTAAATTCTTTAAAACTGAAAATATCAAGAAAAAAAATTTAGAAACTCTTTCCATCTCTGAAATATTTTCGGTATTTCAATGGAGGTTTCTCTGAAGGTCGGGAAAGTCTGGAAACATATTTTCTGATTTATTTGAGTGGTTGTCAACTGAAAATTGTTTTGTATGAAAGACATGCAGCAAAGAAATTATTTCATTGTAATAACGATAGTGATTCATTAAATCAATGACAGAAATATAACTGTTTGTACATGTTTTGGGAATTGTTGTTTTAAACCTCTTTAATTTTTATTTTCGTGTTGAAACTTTTTTCTCAAATTTTTATTAAAATGAATTGTCTGTTTTATTTTCTAAAAAGTTCAAAGTCTATGATTGCGCTTGTAATTCTCAAATAGTTTTTAAAAATATATGTATAAGATGAGAGAGTTCGTTGTTTTAGGTTTACAATTACAGGCTCACAATAAAACAATGACAGGCAGCATGTAGACTTGCTTGACTGCACAATAAACAAAACATTTGCGTATTTTTAAATTTCGTGTTTTAAATTTAAATATGAAACAAATTACTTTTTAATTCGTTAAATCAATGGCATTATTTCATCTTTTTAATGCAACAACTTCAAATCATTACATTGACTAAATGCAATTACTTCATACTATTGATTAAACTGCTTTCTTTTATCATTGAAATTGTGTCGTTGTATCAACGAAATTAGTTCATGGCGTGAACGAAAGCATCTCATTCGTTTGACGATGTTTTCATTAAAGGAATTTTCACGAAACTGGTTTTATGGCGTTTGTTAAATTTTAATGAAATTTTTATTTAGCTAATGTCGCAATTCATAGAATTGATGAATAACATTATTATTGTCAGAAATAAAACAATTTTTCAAATTTAAAATAAAAAATGTCTCACGCCTACATATTCATTATGGTATCACTGACTTGCCAGACATCCTTTTTGTTATAAATATTAAATAAAATATTGTCACTAAAATTAAAAACATATTAGCTGGAACCTTAAAAAGGGACACAATAAACACATTTTTTTAAATATGTGAAAATTAAAATGGTCGTTCCTTGAGGTTTCAGGGAATATTTCGTCACTTTTTTCACCACTCACATAATTTGTATGTCCTGGATTTTTATTTGACAAATTCTTATTGCATCTTATGAAACGTCTTGCATCTGGAAATTGTTCGCACAATAAAAGTTCATAAAGAGTAATGGCCGTGTTGAACGTTTATGTGCAACAAATAAGCAGCTTTTTAGCTTTTTTCCTACAAAATGATGTTGCATAAACACGGCACTCGTTCGTGTTGTTGACTTAATGGCTGCATTGTTTTCCAGTTGTTACTCTTTCTTATTTATTTTTCTATTTCAATATTCACTCAGCCATTCCTCGTTATATGTTTTAGTACATCTTGAGCTCCCCTGTAAGCCCATAGTAATTTATTGTCCTTTATAAGGACGAGAATAATGCAACTTATTGTTGGATTTCTATTGTTTTAGTTTTTGCTTTTGTTTGCTGTTTCTATTTGATGTTGTGGATCGGGGCAATGATGGTGGTCTTGTTAGACAAAAGATATAGAAAATTCCATTAAGATGCAGGCAGTCCATAAAGACCAACAAGATTTATGTCGAAGGATTTGCAGAAACATGAAATCTGTCGTCTTGTGTTTTTGTTCTTTTTCCTTCTTCAAATTTTACAAGAAAGTATTTAAAATTTAGGCCAATTGAAAATGTATCGCAATGAGCGAATAGCAATTTGTGTTTACTTAGCCCATGATTGATGAAATAGCAAACAGTTTTTAAGAAAAATATAATTAATATTATTAACAATAAAAAATTTAATACGTAACTTTAGGCACTCAAAATGAAACTCATTTCCTCTTCCATAAAGAATTTAACACCCTGCAGAGAAAGCAGCAAAGAAAAAATCTAATACATTTTAATTAATATTCGACATGACAGAAGAAACATTAACAGTCAGTCGTATTTTGTAACTAGAATTACTGGTGAGTTTTTACTTGCTCCAGCCTAAGCCCACTTGTTTTTCTTACCACTCACCAAAAGTATGGGGGGGGGGAAGGAAGTACTTGTTCAGTCTGTAATAAAAATTGAAATAAGTTTCAACTTAAAGTTGCTTTATTTATGGGCAAAGAATTTTCAATGACGTAATTTCGAAGAAGTAAGTAAAATTTAATTAATGTCCACACGCCCAATAGAATAAGACAACAGGCGGCTTTATCATGTTGTTTCAAATTTTAGTATAAATCACTGGAAAGAGAAAATCTGAAAAACTGCTTAAAATCTTTACGAACTGTGAGTGTTGTGATGGCCTATCAGTGTGGTGGTAGTGGAAACGATTCCCTTATATCGCTGTGATCTGTTCCCCTGCAACATGTTAAGTGATCTGTTTTTATTATCGGCTAATTAATTTTGTTTTTACTGTCGGCTAATTAATTAGCGGGTATAGAAAGACTGCGTTCTTGCAAGTAAATTCTTTCTGCAGTAAATATTTCAAATTTTCTCAGAATCGCTTCATTGGCTTTCGTAGTTTCGTAAAAATATTTCGTTGGATTAATGACAACAATATTTTGTGTGCTTTCAGGAACCGATTTGTTAAATAAGCAAAAATATATTCGGTTGTTGCTTAAAATTATTTAAAAATCTCTTCTTTACAACAATAAAATTCTGTGTTAAATTCCTTAAAAATTAAAATATAAAAAAAAAATTTATTATTAATTGCAAGTAAGAAATTTTCCATTGATTCAATGACAATTTCGTTGAAGTTATAAACGGTTGTTACAATAAATTTAAAAAACGTTTTTGGACTTATTTTAGCGCTTGTCAACCAACAATTTTCTTGTATGAAAATTTTAATATATCAGTGAAATTATTTCATTGTATTAACGATATTGATTGATTGAGTCAATGACAAATATAAAATAGTTTCAAAGTCTATGCTTGGTAATTCTCATACGTTAAATTAAGGGCACTATTTCATCTCATCAATGCATTAACTTCACTGTATCACTGGAATTTTGGCCTTTTAGTGGGCAACAGTTTAGTTTTGCTGGGTGGTGTAGAGTCTATCAATTTTGCCACAGGCTAAACTGCTGCTGTAGTTTTGCAGTTTTTTCCTCTTTTTTTTTTTTTTTTTTTTTTTTTTGCTTATTGACAGCATTTTAACATGAAAATATGTAATAAATAACAGCCGGCAGTAAGTTGACATTTTAGATCAAAAGGTTATGTTCTCAATGTGGCTTTTGTTCACCTTTTTTTTTTTTAGTAGAACAAAAATATACTGCCGTTGCTGTTCAGTTTTCATAATTATTGTTATTAACGTTCTTTTAATGATTATCGTGAAATACTTTTATGTTGGGCTGCAAGAGAGTAGGAAATAAATAATTATTTTGTACAAAATTACTTTTTCGATTGAGTTATTGTAACGAGATAAGGAAAGTAGGACGGAGGCATATGTAATTTCATTAGCTTTCGTGTAAACTGATAAGGATATACAGTTAAACATAAACGTTCTGGAATAACAATCCACCTCCCCAATCGTTAGTTTGTGGAAAATGTTCATGTGGGCACGCAAACATACAATTAAATATTATCTCTTAACAAAACTCTGACCAAGTTAATATATTTTGTTTTATTTTTTTTATAATGTGGCCATTGAAAAAACGTGCACCGTTTCTACAATAATTTGGGGGTAACAAATTTCCACACTTATTGGATGCATTAAAATTCAAGTTGTGTAATGCTTTTGTTCTTGGTAAAGTTGTTTACCGTCGGCTCAGAGTGTAAACATGCCAAGTCAACTTTTTGTAACATGCGATATTTCAATGTCGGGCGATAGAGAAATAGACGCCCTACAAACGATTTTTTCGATATTTAATTGGACTCATACAAGCCCAAGCGAACAAATAATTTATATTTGATATGAATTGGTTTTGCATTTTTTCATCTTTTTAAAATTTATTTATTGGACTTGGTTTGTATGAGTTTCATGGCCTACTGCACTCATAATGATGTGGGTTATGAAAAGCATTTACCATTCTCAAATATTTTAGGAAAGACTTTGGGTAAAATGAGAGTTTTGTGGTCAAAGTGGGCTGAGGAATTGCTAAAACAGCAATGAAATGTAGAGAGACGTTGTGTCACCATAAAACAATAAATTTTATTTATAAATATGACAATAAGTCAAATAGTAAATTGTCTTCTACAGAAACTTATAACGCACTTGTAATATATCGCAAAAAAAAAATCATCTCAAGAAGGGGAAAAGCGGACATGCTTTACAAAAATGTTTGGAACATAAGTCTGAACATTCGAAAACTGCAAAAATTAAAATCGGCGAATATCCATCGCGCAGAAACAAGACTGACTCACGATCCGTAGTATAGTTGGGTCCAAATTCTCTTTGAAACTTCGAGTCAAAAGTAAAGCTAAAGTAATCACTTGTTTTTCTATATTCTGAATTTAACTTTTTTCTTTTTCTTTTCCAGTTTTATTGAAATCCAGTGTTTAATAACAGTTTCCAATAATACATTTTATTAAAATATTTCAAGTCTTTAAATTTATTATTAGAACTTATTTCCTGTATTAGAAAATTTACTGAAACAAATATTTAAATTTCTCTTACAAAAAATTTGTCTGCATTATCTTTTTCTGCATTTCATAACAAAATATTATTCTAAAATCTCGAATCAATTTATTTATCATAGAAACTTTGATAGTTTTAAACTTTTTTGTTCTATTTAATTTGATAACATTTTAGAAGTTTGAAATTCGCTAAAATTTGTTCAACAGAGTTTAAAAGTTTTCTTAAAATCACTATATCCACTTACTTAAGCTGATTTAATAACGTTCATTCGTTTCATTGATATCGTGAAATCATAAAACTTTTAATTAAAAAAATATAATTAAAATATGTTTCCTATGAATATTGTTCCTGCGCGTATCTCCCATCAACAAATGCAATAGGAAGTCTACAGTTTGTTTAACTAAAACGTATCACAATGAAAATAAAATCGTTCGCATACCCGCACACAGTGCGGCCGAATGCATAAATAATGCAATGGTTTTTATGAATTAACCAGTTTATAACCCGTTACTAACTCTTCACTAACAAAAATATATTTTGATCGAATTGTTGACACATTTATTTTTTATTATTCGATTTGATTTATTTAAGTTCACGGTACTTTTCTATTTTGATATATAATAAAATGCTTCATTTAAAAAAAGTACTATTTCCAAAAGCATGTTTTCCAAAAAGTACCTTTCTCAAAAAGTAATTTTTACCAAAATCATTCTTTTTAAAACACTTTGGACAAAAAGTAATTGTTCCAAAGAGTATATTTTCCACAATATAATTTGTACAAAAATTACTTTTTCTAATATGTAGTTTTACAAAAAAGTACATTTTCCGAAAAGTAATTTTTTCAACATGCACATTTTGTAAAAAGTATTTAATCATCAAAGCATCTTTTAATGCTGCTGTTGTTATATAAAAGAGGTACTATTTCCGTAAAGCTCTTTTCAGCTGGTACCTTTCCAAAGAAACTTTTTCTAAGAGCTTTATATCTAAGGACATTTTTTATGTATTTATAAAAGTACATTTTTGGAAAAGCCTTTTCCAGTAGTACTTTTTTCCAATTGATACGTTTTACAAAAGTTTTGTTTACGTATTTTTAATTTATTTATAAAAGTAAATTTTTCCTTCCAAAACTATTTTTTGAAAAGGTACCAAATAAATCATTAATGCCACTGCAACTATATCAAAGAGCACCACTTCCAAAAAATTCTTTTAGAAAATACTTCTTCCGAAAAATTTGTTTTCCAAAGATTTTATTTCCAAAAAGTATACTTTCCAAAAAGTACTTTTTTCAAAAACAGTTTTCTTTCAATGCGCAATTTTTGCAAAGAATAGATCTTTCAGAAGTATATTTTCTCACAACCCCTCTTGAAATAATTATATATAAAAGAACCATTTTAAAAAGTTATATATTAAGTAAGTCCCTTTTTTTTAATAAAAAAGTACTTTTTAAATAAAAACCTTTTTAAAAACGTTTAATACTTTTGTCAAAAAAAGAAGAATTATGTAATTACATAATTTTCTAAAGTAGAAAATGGTGGTACAAATTATATTATTTTAAAGGCATCTTTTCTTAAAAGAACAATTTTTATAAGAAAATTTTAAAAACAAAAAGTTTTCCAAAAAAATATTTTCATAAATTATATTTTTAAGAGTAAAGGTTCTAAAAATGCTATGTCACAAAAGCAGCCTTCCAAAAGCATCTGTTCCCAAAAAATTTTTTTTTTAAATTTTTTTTTATCTAAAAAAGTATTTATTATCCAAAAAAGTACTTTTTTGCGAAGAGTATTTTTCAAAATATGTTCCAAATTCAAGGTTTATTTTTAATGTCAATGTTCAAGAATACACAACGACAACTTTATGATTTTTCTCGAATTATCAATAATTTTCACCGTTTTCCTATATATACCTTTTTTTGGTACCTTTTTGTCCCCTTCGTATGAATATACCAAGCGGTAGTAGATCAAAAATATTTTTACTTATATATATGAAAGTAATTTATCTTAAACAAAAAAAGTACCAAAAACAGGTGCTAATTTGCCCCTCATAATTGCGAATTTCGTAAAAGTACCAAAATATTTAATTTTTTTAAAAGATTTTAACGCCTTTTGGTGCACTCTGCTATCGTTCGTAGTTCCGCAGATGCACGAATTGTACAAAAAGTATAGAAACTAATTTTTTTACTTCATTTTAACCTCCACCAAAAAGTACCAAACGTGTTATGAGATTTTCCAGCAGCATTCGCATGCTTTTATAATTTAGCGGATCTATACATCAGGAGGGGAACCTACCCACCAAATAACAGCTCATAACATGTGAGTCAGTCGGAGAGGATACGAATTTGCTTAGAAAATAATATTAAAATTAAATGAGAATTGCATGGACGAAATTTTAGCTGAATAAAATGTTTGACTCCTACAGAAGAGACTTAGATATTTTTGGCACAGAAGCCTGACCACATCTTTAATGCAGATAATCTCTTTTAATTTCTTTATAATCTCTTGCAATCCCTTGCACAGTGGGTCGACTATATTGAGCATAATAAAATCGAAAAAATTTTTACAACGCCTGATAGACAGAAAGAACCTCGACTTTAATCTTCCCTAATTTTTATATAACCTTTTACAATCTCTTCCACAGTGGGTCGACTGTGTAGATCATAACAAAATTGAAATTATTTTTTTAACGCATGACAAACAGAACCTCAACTTCAATCCACTCTAATCTCTTCTGGTTTCTATATAAAATTTTACAATTTCTTTTACCGTGGGTCCATTATGTCCAGCATAATAAAATAAAACAAACTTTAATTCACGCACATACAGACTGTGTTAACCGCACAATAATTACACTGTGCAATTCGTTTTAATAAAAATCTCTATGGATATTTTGGTTTTTTCTTTTTAATACCTCAACAGAACATCAACTGCATTACGAATTATTTTTCCATCCCCTTCACTGTGCCGGCCAGATGAGCGTTAATGAAAACTAAATAGAAAATTCAAATTGGAATGAAAATTATTAAATTTATTTAGCATAACAAAGTTAAAATGTGAATAAATACCAACGAGAGAAAACATAAAATGAAGCCAAACGAGTGAAATAAAATGTCGTTTAACAAAATGAAACGAGAACTGAAGGAGATGAAAATAAATAAAAATTTTCTACGGCGGCATTGAAGTGTGAACAATATTAACAGTTTGTGTGCGAAGTTTAAACAAACTTATTTCATAAGCGGCTTATATCCACAACGGAGCAAGTCGTGTGTTGGGGATAATGAGAATGAGTTTTGAATACGATTGATTTCTAACTGATATTCACTGATATATTCAAATATCTTGGCCTGAGGTCGGTTTCGATTTCGGGAAAGTAGGAAAAACATTAATAGACATTTAATTTCGGAGTTTTTAAGCCTGATCGGTGAAGCCGCCTTATTCAAACAAAAGAAAAATTTGTTTTTTTTTCAAATACTTTGTTTCCAAGATGTTGTTTAAAAATCGAATCGGTCTTAACTTACAGGAAATCTAAGTTCAGAAAAGCTTTTCTCTCGATTACTGTAAATGTATTGGGAACACAAACTGATCCGATATATAATTTCGGAGCTTAAAAATAAATCACTGTTTTCGAATTTTTTTCGTTTATATATCTTATGAACTAACTAACCGATTTTGACCTGGTTTACAGTGATCGACGTGGATTTCAATGTAAAAATAGTTATAATACTAATTATATAATATTCTAATTCGAAAAAAAGTGCTATAATAGCTGACATTGCTACCGACTAGTTCCGCCTACAAAAGTAACAGAAAAAAAAACTGGACAAAGAACGCTGATGAAATGGCGCAGCGGCCCTCTGATCCGATCTGCTGATTTGATCGTAATAAAATATATTATATACATATGTTTCACTTTTAGTAAAAAAAGAATTGAAAATCAAGACAGATGCTTGAAAATAAAAAGTAATCTGTGGTTTAGTGGACTTGAGTCCGAACTTGAAATATAATTATTAAATTTGTCGCAAATTCGAATCATAAAAACTAAACAATCATGATTAAAACTTGTCAATATAATTGTGTGGAATAACACTTATAACATAAATTGTAAATAAGATCTATAATTGTAATTACTTTCGTTTAAGTCGATTAATTTTTATTCGATAAAAGCTTATTCAAATAAATTGTTTTTTGTCGTAGTGATTTCTTGTTAGCAATTTTACGACAAAAAATCAGAGTTATTATCGAGAGGTATTTGGGTATATAGAGCGACTTTGTCAAATTCCAATCATTTTTATTCGATTAACATTATTCGGACACATGATTTTTAATTTAACTTTAGTCGTGCTGATTTTTTTTTTTTTTTTTTTAACTTTTACATGAAATTCAATGTTATCATTGAGAGGTATTTGGCTACATAGATTGATTTTGTTGTATTCGAATAATTTTTGTTCGATTAAAATTTATTGCAGCTTATAATATTTTCTCTAAATGTAGTTTTATTTGTCAAAAGGATTAAATAAAACTTCAAATTATCATTTGGAAACATCGAGTTTGTTGTACTCGAATAATTTCTGTTCGATCAAAACTTATTCAAATAGTTTTTATATATATTAAAGTTTTTTTAAATAAATATTTTTTACCTACATTTCATATTAATTGTGATTTATTATTGATGGGTATTTGGCTACACAGTTTCTATGCGAACATATTTCAGTGGGTCTAAGGCTAATCATCAGGCAGTCTCTATCCGAAATTTCTTCAAACAAATAAAGTTAATATTTCAAACTTATATCCAAGTGAATAAGAATTTTAAAGAATTGTTAAATTAATAACAGGAATAAAATGTTTCTTTGTTTCGTTCTTGGCATTTCAACATTAAAAATTATGTATTTATGCAACAGATATCGCAATTGTTTTACCCCCAGCAGCAGAAATCGTCTCTTTGATTCAAAAGATAATTGGAAAAAAGTCAGTGTTACCAGTTGTTTTAACAGAAAAATTAAATTTCTCAAACTTTCATTATTTAAGAACAAGCATGTCATTAAAACTTTAAAATGGCGAACCATAATATTCACTTTCCAATTAGCACTTGCCAGGAGTGGTAAACAACACGTATATTTGTTTATGAAACACCAATCTAATACGAAACCTCAACGCACGGTGTTAATTAAAAAAAAGCAAAAACTGAAACAACAAGACCGAAAGTTAAAACGAATTTCTGGCTTAACAGCCACTTCACGCAGGACGAAATGTTTCTAACAACGCGCTGGTGCCAGGACATAAATTAAACAACAGTTAAAAGCTCGTGAAGTTACTTAAGCGAAGCCCCAATCACATAAACAGATGAACATTTTCATTAGCGCCTAACAAGTGAAATAAGTTAAAGAAAGAAAATCGATAATTTTTTACAGCAATTTTTAGTTTATGGAAGAGTATTTCAACGTACAGTAAATGTGCATAAAAAGGAGTCGAATTAGAAGGCAAAACTTTATGATTTTAATTGAGAACACAACTCGGTTGAAACAGCGTGAAAAAGCGTGAAAATATAAATAGTAGATATTTAAATTAATCAAAACTGGAACTAAGTTTTCATGTTGTTTTAGTTAATACAATTAATCGCCATATAATGAAAATTCTGACGGCCTGAAAAACAACCTCTTCTATAAATTCAATAAACATTAAACCAAAAAAACAAATTTTCAATTTAGTGAAACTGTTCTCTTAAACTATTAAGCAGATTAAAACTACAAGTTTGACTGAAGGGGTCTAAGATTTTATATATAAATATGTGTTACATATTTTTGTAGTACAGTTTTATCATGATTTTCTATACCGATTTCATTGAAGCATTTAAAAGTTAAAAGGAATTTCAATGCAGATAAGCACAATATAAATTTGTATCGGCAGTCTTGGCGAAAAAGTAATAAGAAGACGTAACAAAATTGTCTCAAATGCAACAATAAAATGTTTTTATTTCGTTTTTAATGACCTTCACAAATAAGAGAAAAGACAGATATGCATGTATGTGTAGGGTTGTAATTCCGTATTTCACTCCCTCAATATTAATATGTGACCTCGTTAAGTATTTACATTTTGAATCCTTATGAATAGGAAAGTCAAAGAAGCGATGTCCTTCTGTCTGTATGTCCGTCTGCCCGTCTACGTCTGTTGGGCGGTTTTCGCAGCTACCAGACCAGCAAGAGACCTCCATTATTTTACTGATCTATTGGAATTGTTTCTAAAAGGATTAGTATTGAAAATCAGCAGAATTTAAATTGCGTTTCCAGAGCTGGTATATAATAGTAACTAGCAAAAGCTTAAATTTTGTTTTTTCTTAATTGAATATATTTTATACTTAAAAAAAAACTTAAATTGTTATATAAAATCATACAAAACATAAAAATAACTAACTAAAATAATTATTTTCTTATTCTTAATAAATGAAACTAGTTTCATATTATTGAATCAAATATATTGATACCAGAAATCACAAAAAAAATTAGCTCCAGGTCTAGAAACCATGCCAAAATCAGTTAAGCCGTTTGTAATATGTCGTGCACGAAAAAGTTCGAAAAAAGTAATTTATTTTGAAATTTTTTTTATAGTTTTCAAAACAGGAGTATTCCTCAACTATGTTTTTCCGTGAACTTGAACCGATTCGAACCGGTACATTTCAAGATATTTATTCATTTATTTATTTATTTAATAAGTCAATAGACTTAACATCTTCACTGACTAAATAACAAATTAGTTCAGTAATTTAAAAATAAAGTAAGATATCTTTTCAGTACGGCATTACTCAAGAACACTTAAAAAAGAATTCTTCAGTGATTTTTTAGAACAAACTTTTTACGGCTTCAACGATGAAATTTTAAAACAAATTAGCTCTTGGAATTCATAAACAAACCGGTCCAATGTGTGCATGTGTTCGTAAGACACCATTAATGCAAAAATTTTCAAAAAATTATTTGTTTTGAAAAACTCCAAAATCTTATATCTGATCAGTAGTGGTCTCGATTCTTTTTATTTTAATATCAAAATAGTCACGCTTATTGAATATTCTAAAAAGAAATTAATTTATTAAACATCAAACAAAATCAATGAAATGATTCCAGGGTTGGGACATTTGATATACATTTTTGGTAACATAAAAAAAATATAGAAAATTAACTAAACATGGTCCCAGAGCTGGAAAGCTTGAGCTAAATTTTTAGTATATAAAAGTAACAATACCAAACTTTGTTTTATGGTTTGATTTAATCCGTTTGTTTACTGCAGCAAGAATTAAATTTCGATTACAGGGTTGAATGATTAATTTTTTTTTGTTATATAAAAGTAATTGGCTTAAATAGCTTTGTTTTTTTATTAGTTAAACATATTTGAAAGAAATTTAGAGGCTCTGGAGATCAGACAATCAAAACACACATCTCCAAGGATGTTAAATTTTTAAGGATTATAATGAAAGTAGTATCATTAATTTAATGTTTTGAAAAGGAATTCATAAAATCAATACAATAATTCCAGGGTTGAACATCTGATATTTTTTGGTGATATTGGAAATATTTCCAGAGCTGGAAAATTTAAGCCTATTTTTTTTTTGGTTAATAATATTGACAACATAAAACAGCGTTCTCTTTTTTGAATTGATCTGCAGCGAGAATTAAATAGTTATATTAAAATCAAACAACATCATAATTTAAAGTTATTTTTAGTATTTAAAAGTTTATTTGTTTATTAAATAAAACGCAACAAAACACAGCATACATTAACAGACGTTCAGATATCTTTGTGTAGTAGTAAAACGGGAGTTTTTTTTCGTTACTTTCTATAAAAAAATGTGTGGGAAATAAGAGTCCTTCATAAAAGGATTATTACTAGAACCATCTGGTGGTCTGGTGGTTGTGTTAAGACGAGCTCTATTTCTAATATTAAAATATTGCCAGTTTTTCATTAACAATTTCAATACTAAAAACTGTAGTTTTATTTATATTGACAACACCGCGCCGTCATCTCCCCCACAAACATGCTTTGGACAGAGATCCTTGTTTTCCTTTTTCTGATACCGATCTTGGCCAGTTAAACCTTCTTTATTCAGACAAACACAGTCGGAGAAAAAAGGAAAAAACATTAACTATTTTTACAGTTAAACGAGTTGCCAAATACTCCTCAAATATAACTTTCAATTAGTTTATGTTTTGGGAGTTTTCTTAAACTGTTTAATTTTAATTATGTGCTCTTTCTTTTTTCGCAAAATCTTATTAAAAGATTCAAATTGATCAGTTGAGGGGTTTTAGCTAGTTCCTATGCTAGTTCAACTGATCAATTCGAATTTTATAATAAGATTTTGGGAAAAAAGAAAGAGCACATAATTGAAATTAAAATATAGAAGTTGATATAAAAATTATTTATTTAATAAATAAACTCGCAATAATGATGGCAATAAAATCAAGCAAACTTTTGTTGATTAAAGACTCTTTTCCTTTATTTATATTTGCTTTTGTATGTATTTTGCGGAACACACACACACACACATTTTTTTCCTTCTTAATTAGACAAACTGAGACAATCTGTTCACTCGTTTACAAACTGACAAAACAAACAATTGTTAGTGTTAATAAAGCAAACAAGAGATCCCTGGTGTTTTGTCAATTTTATTTGGTATCTTTTATAACACGTTGATAATAACAACAACAACAACAACAACTACACCATATCCATTTTTAATTTAGAAAATAAAAAGTGATGAAACAATTTAAAAGTTGAAAAACCCCATCAAAATGAATTCTAAGAGAAATTACGGTAGTCTGTGATAAAAAGATACCCTTTAACAAGACTGCTGCCCTGGTCTTCATTCATTTGATTACATTTTTAAAAATAATTTACCTGAATTTATTATTTGCGGAAATGAATAAAAACTGCTGTGTTCTGTATTCAATTGGAAAGGGTGTAGAGTACGAAAAACAATACATTTTGAAAAATATACAGTCAGTGGTTTTAATACTCGCACTTTGTGTAATTCTACGCCAACAAATTTGTCACTGTTGTTGTTGTGTTACGTTTTATTAGAATATAAACTTTTAGTCAAACAAATTGTGATGGTTTCGTAAACACTATCTGCTGAATACAAAATAAACTAAAATTTATAGTTGCTATTGAAGTTGTTAGCTAAAATGTTTCTATTTTATTTATTTATTTATATACATTAAACAAGTAGACGAATTTCTATGTGCTGGAAAACATCAGGGCGGGAGCGAATTGGAAGCTTTAAAAATGATATCATGCAGATAATTTTACAGACTTACACACAATGAAATATTGACGAAATGCAGCGTGTTTTTTAAATTTACTTGAAATGTACTTCATTCGAAAGATAATATTCTGGCATAACAATTTAAATATGAATTGTGGCATATGACCGGCACGGCTGGCTCGGACGTAGTCTTGTCCTGAGTTGCAATTTTCGATGACAATTTCCAACAGATGACACCGTTTATCGGCGATCGCAAACTATTGAAAGCCGATTCATGGTTTTGAAATATTAATATTTTCCTTAAAGAAATCAATTGAAGCACGAGCTGTATGACATGTTGTGCCATCCTACTGAAACCACAGCTTCTGCACCTCGTAACTGCTCAATTGATGAACGACTCTGTAGCGGTCACCATTGTGACCAGCTTCGTTTTTAAGGAAGTACGGACCGATGATTCAACCAGTTCACAAAACACAGCAAACAGTCAGCTTTTCTGGACGTAACATTGAAAATTATCGTGCTCCCAAAAATGCCAGTTTTGTTTAGTGAACTCCAAACCGCTAAACAAAATACGCTCAATAAGTAATGGGTGTTTTTTTCCATAGGATAATACAAGTTTAAATCATAATGAAACAGGGAAATATATTTTTAATATCAATGAAACGGACTCGATTCGGAAAAATATTTTCTTAAATTGATTTTTAAATATGATTTCTTCCATGAGGGCGTTAGCTGGAACACCAATTTTCAATGAATTTCCCAGCACGTCGGTCGTACTTGGCCACCCAAGCGGCTGAGTATAACCCCCAAGAAAATAATCAAAATGGGGCTAAATCGCACGATCTTGGTGGCCAATTAATTGGGCCATTATGTGAAATTACATTTTCGTCAAAAGTTTTCTTGAGTTAAACATTTGTAGGGCCCGCTGTATGGCATGTGGCTGTGTCCTGTTGGAACCGCATATGAGGAAGATTAATGCCACGTAACTGAAGTACGAAAAAATTTCCAATCATGTTCTTATACCGTTCACCATGGACGGTAGCATTCTAATCATCAGACATATGGGCCAAGTCCGCCAGCCCATAAAGCTCAACAAACAGTAATTCTCTGCTCACTTCAAATATGACAATTCTGTTTCAACGTTTAATGGATGGGTTTGACAAATAGAACAGTTATTTTGATTAAAAATTTCAACTATTTGCAAGCGTTGCAAATCAACTATCAACTCTTATATTGGTGCTCAAATAAAACGGCGATGCTAACACAAAGTTAAGACGCTAAAAAAACACCCTGTATTTGCAATAGAACATAGAACTATTCGGAAGTGATTTTTTAGACTTCAGCTTATGTTTAAATCCTAAACCAACCTAAACCTGAATCCTTGGACAGCTGACAAAATGGCCTCCAAATAAAAAGCGTTGCCAGCTTTAAATTGTATACCTCAATCAAGGAATTATTCAAACTTTCTGTTTGAGCATCTTTTTAGTCGCTTTCTATGTTTGAATTTAAATAGTACAGAAATAATAATACTAACCGTATGTGTGTTGCTAGATATATAACACACAGTGGCCATTATGATTCCATTATTATTTTTGATATTATTTCTTTTTTATATCGCATCCGTCTAATTTGGTTGGCATGATGAATGAAACCGTAATAAGTTATGGACGTTTTTTTAATTGTCCAGACAGTAAATAGTAAAATAATCCATGGGCTTAAACGCTAATCTGTTAGCCGATTAATTGCTCAACTAACTACTAAATTCGTTAGTGTCGGTTACTCTGAAAATAGTAAATGACTTGAGTCTTCCACGGCCATAGTTTCTTTAATCAAAATACCAAAGAAAAAAATTTTACGATAATTTAATCACGACTTTCGTCTGTTTCTAATGCACTTTTTAAATAGTGTCTTGTGGCTCTAAGTTGGTATCATAGTCCTCCAAGCAAGTCCCACATATTTTTGACTTCCAAAGAAAAGGGCAATCAGAAGCACATGAGACTATGATTTCAATAAAACTCTGACTTCGTTAGAATGTTGAACAGCCGCCTCTGAATTCCTGCAGTCGATGCTTTTGAAAAAGTTGTTCGACATATTTTCGCCCATTTCGCGCAATAACTGAAAGAATGTCGATTTCGAAATAGTCTAATTTTAGAGGACTATCCGCTATGGTCTTACGACATGGTCTTCAACGTAGCAACAGCTTCGAGTCACATGCTGTTGGTGTCATACATCACGTAAATCAAATGTTTCGTGTATTTGATGAGATGAACGCGACAGGCAGGGAGTGCTGCTTTTAACTGCCAACAAGAAATATCAACAAAAAATATTCTGTTGTTTTTTTAAACAACATTGTTGAAAATCTCTTAAGTACTTCGTACTGTTTTAATTAAAAATTTCGCGTATATTATTCAGTACGTCAGTATTCGTTTACGTAAAATTTTTAGCATATTTTTGTGCGAATGGAATTTCATTAAAAAAGGAAAAAAATACAATCAAAAAAACCAAAGTGATACACTTGTGAGCAGGAGGAGTATTCCAAACAACTTAAATTTTAGTGAATATGGAAAAAGGAATTACATTGACATTTTACAAGATATAAAAGTCTAGAAAGAGATATAAATACGGGGTGTGTCCCATTGCAAATTGTGTGCCAAAGAGCAACCGAATGTACGCAAAATACGCATCAGATTGATATCCTTTTACTGAGGATATTAGAAGTAGTACTGGATATGTTCATCTATGAATTGCCTGATGAGCATTTCCAAACATTCTTTACTCTTGTCGAACCAAATTTAATATATTTGGAAATTGTTGTTTAGCACTGCAATCGACGAAAACCTTAAGGGAACAATGCATAAGATGTTATCTCAAACCAAAATCTTTTTAAATTTGTTAAGTATTTTATTTAAAAAAAACGGCACGATTTATATAAAAAATGTAAAAGAATATTTTAACTTCCATCGACGAACATTTCAAAGGAAATATTAACAATCTAGATGGAAAAGGACCTGTCTCAGGATACTTCACCGTTAGCGGTAGGTTTATAAGGCATTGGCATTGGTTGGGATCAATTAACATAGTTGAGATACTCGGTGATCAGTTCTATCACCATATTCACCAGTCATGGGACAGTTGCCTGAAGGATAATTTGGGCAACATTTAAAGCGACATAGAATAGATTAATTTGCATTATTTTTATTATCGTGATATAGAAAACTCCGGCTAAAGCTTTCAAACGGCAGTTCAAACTGAAAACTTTGAAAATAAATAAATTAAATAAATTATGAACAAAAAACCACCGTGAAAAGTGAAAAATATAACAAAGAACAGTGATGAGATGGCGCAGCTGCTTCGAAAGCAGCACTGATTCATTCTGCTAATAAGTATTCCAAAAATTCCACTCTTATAAAAAGAAAATTGAATTTAATACAAATTAAACTTAATTTCTAAATTCGCCGGTTTCAACTTAGAGCCTGAACAAATTCTCTTGTCTTAGCATTTACGTGGATAGCCCTCAAGCTGATGGGTAAATCAGAGGCTATTAGGTTCATCGTCATTCGAAGATCTATGATTCCGGTTCTAGATCGACCACCAGATTGAATTATACAGCCTAAGAAGATGGATATTGTCTCAACTATACAAACTGATTTGGTTAAAACCAAGTTAAAACCGCTTTTAAATTTATTTGAAGTAGTTTTTATAAAATGTAGTTTTGTCTGTGCCAAATTGAGTGCTGCCAAGTTTTGTATTGGAAACATTTTGATAATGTGTAAAGAATGTATAGAAAAATCTAGCATTTTTGAATTTTTTCTTTCAAAATTTACAAGATTTTGTCTGAAACATTTTGCTTTGAAGCGTTTATTCGCTTCGCATAAGTATTTTCTTACTTTTAAAATATTAATTCGTGTGTTGTAGTTTCCAAAATATAAAGATATCTATCTGACGCCGTTTTTTACATCCCATTCATTCGCATTTCCAGAACTCACTTCTTAGTGGATCTTTACATCGAAAGAGGAACAACCTTCACACCAAATATCTGCGACCAAGAGTTTGCAGTCGATATCAATTACAGATCGTAAGTAAGTTGTATTAAATTTTTGTTCGATATCGAATGCAGTAACTTGCAGTCAGATCTCTTGTTGCAGTACTTTTAGCAGGGCGATGCAATGTCCGTCATTCATCAACGTTGCTCTTCTAAAATATGTATACGGCCCACAGAAACTGTAATGAACTTGAATTTAATATATTTAAAATTTAATGAGACATGATAAATATTCCAAAGCACAAGTGAAATATATTTTTATTTTTGTGTAATTTAATTTACACAGTAGAGTAGCAGAGCTGTTTTCGAAAGCCACTGCACTTTCATCACTCAGTGAATTTCTATTTATTTCCACTAAACCACTTAGGTTTAGTTGAATATGATAATAGTTTGTATTTGTAAAAATTTTATTACGAAAAAGTATACGAGAATTGTATCAAACCGACGGTAACAACACACTGTGTTGCCATTTGATTATTATATGAATTGGATTCAGTGTTGCGCAGCAATTTTTATTCTTAAAATAAAGTTTGATAAATTTGTTTCCTTATTGAATATATTCAATTAAAATACTTTTTATTCAGTACAACTGAATCGTCAATTCGAAGCAGAAATTTAAAATATGGAAAATCAAAATCCATTGATAAAATAATGCAGCGCAGCACCACTTCAATTCTATTTATTTGCTTATTTTTGTATGATGCAACACGATGGTTGTCTTATTGTTGCTTGAAAAACTCATTCAATTACTCAAATGCACACTTGATGATTCTTGTGTATTTCTGCTTGCATGCGAGTGTATTTGTTGGAGTCCTTAGGCAACATGTATTTGTGTGCACGTGTGAGTAAATAAAAAAGTTGCGTTAGCAGGATTTGTTTTATCGTAATTACATTTATGTGGGTTGATTATCCCACTTGTTGCAACATTTGCCACACTCTGGAGTCAAATAGAATAAATTTATGAAGTCAAGTGGGAAATATCTGAAGCGTGTTTACTTGGAGTCATTTGAAAATGCATTTTCCTTAGGCGAATATATTGAACACACTTATCGATCAGACTTTTAGCTCAAGATAGTTTGATTTCAAAACAAATAAGACTTGGGAATGAATTTCTCTATATGCTGACATTTAATATGGGCTGATGTAAAAGTAATTTCAACATATTTTTTATATAGAAAAAAGATTCATATAGTAAATTTAATTTTGATAGGCAACTGTTTGAGAAGTGTTTTTGATTCAGAAAGACTTGCAAAATATTGCAAATCACATGGGAAAACCCACTTCAGTTTTGAATATTCAACTCAACTTCAACAAGAGATAATAAACAAAAATGTACATGAGTACTGATGATGAAGGTGTAGTGGCTTTCGAAAACAGCTATTCTGGCGATAAAGTTCGATCTTACATCGGTTAATATATAATTCAGCCAAATAAAACTCAAGAAATATCTTTTATTTTCTGAGGAATTATTTAAAATCAGCAAATAAATTTTATTTTCTGAGGGAATAAAAAAATTAATACATAACTTTTTTGAAGAGTAAATAAAAATTATTATATATTTTTAATTTGTAGCTCAAAAACAAAAAACTTAAAAGCTCGAGGAAGAAGAGCTCTGCAGCTTTATTAAATTCAAATCATCGATTTAATTTAGCAAATTATTGTTCTGCTGTGAAACCAAACCACACGCCCACAAGTTCTTCTGTTAGATGAATGTGCGACTAGTGAATGTTAATTAGCTTAAGCTTTTATCTAAAATCATCTTTGTTGAGTTATTTCAATAGAAGATTTTTTATTCATTTTATTTTCTCCCCATCGATGCCAGTAGTTCTACTGTTTGAAAACAAGCTGCCACTGAAAACATCAAAAGTCAGTGTCTGGCTGGGAGCTCATGTGTTCGCTGGTATTCAAGGAAAATGTTTTCTCATACGGACGGGTATTTCATACAGCGAGACTATAATGACTCAGATATAGTCAGCAGTCTGTCGCCAGATATTATAAATATTCAGTAATAGGGTATTCAATCGATTAATCGTTTCTATAATTTGAAGCCGCCTGCCTATTTTCAGTTAGAAATTTAATACAACTTGAAGGAATAATAATAAATATGAAAATTATATAAAGTATTTTAACAGGTTAATGAAACAAAGTTCGATAAAAAAAACTTTTTTTTTATAGGTCTCTTAGTAATCAATTTGTTTTAATAAATCAGGCTGTTTAAAAATTTTCTTTCAAAAGATGTTCCAAAATGTAAAATAATTTCATAAAAGATCCCTTTTAATATATAATAAAATAATTTTGTTATGTATTTTATTGTTGTTGTATTGCTTTTTTCGAATAAAATCTTAGAATGACGAATAATTTATTTATTTTCATGTATGAAAACTAAATATTTTATAAAAAATTTCCATTAAACGATTAACTGATTGATTTAAAATAACTGATTTTAATTTATTAATCTTAAATATTCGATTATTATTTCAAGCGACTGATTGATTACAAGATTGCAATTAATTGAATACCCTATTAATCTTTAATCGATTATGCAAAAATATTGAATTAAATAATCAAGCGACTAATCGATTGAGAGATTGGGATTATTTGAATACCCCATTAATTTTTAATCGATTGAAGAAATAAATTCGATTATCTAGTCGAGGCGGTTGATCGATTGGGATTAATTGAATACCCCATTAATAGCGAAAAAAATATTCAATTAATTAATCGAGGTATTAATTGACTACAACATTATGATTAATTGAATACCCTATTAATTTTCATCGATTAAACAAAAATATTCTATTAGTTAGTATTAGCGGTTAATCGATTGAGAGATTGGGATAAATTGTATACCCTATTAATTTTTATTCTTGCAACTGATTGAATTTCCATTTGCGCATTGTGAGTAGATGAGAACATGAACCACACCATTAACCTTTTTCGAGTACAATATGACGTATGAGTAACATTATTAATAATATTAAGTATAAGCGTGGAAGGTGTAAAATATGTTATATTGTTTTTTTTACAAAAGAAATTATTATTAGACAATTAGAAAAAAGCATTGAAAACAGTATAAAGAAATTTAAATATGTTTAATTTCTATAACAAAGCGAATCCAATGCCCCATGAAAAATTTAACGGCGTGTTCTTTTCCAGAAATAATGTAACATTTTCTACACCGCAAGCGAATAATTTTGATTGGAGTTTCCTTTTTTTTAAATAAAAAGTTACTTGTTTGAAAATTTTGCACTATTTTGATATCACATGATTTTACAGATTTTTATTGAAAAATGGCAGCATGTTTTAAAGAAATAAATCACTATTTCTTTTTTAGCAGAAAAGTCGCTTGTCCATAAACCATCCAGAGACAAACTGTAGCCAGACTTGGATCGAATGGATTCAGTTGCTCGTTTTGCACAAAAGCTGTTAGTCAAATAAAGGTTTTTTAAATGGATTTGATCTTAAAGTCCTGTGTAATACGAGCGACTGAATGAGTTCGATCCGCATGTAGCTTAACGAACTGTGATTTCACAGTTTTTATAATATGAAATTTTTATTTCGATCGATAGCAGTTCAAATAAACATATCAAACATTTAAAATTATTATTTCTTTGAACTGAATTTAAGTAATTTTTTTTTGTAATTCTTACGACTAAGATTTTAGGCCACTGATTTGAAATTTCCTTAGGCACTTCTACAATTACGAATATCTAAAACGTTGTTGTTATTTTCTTGCAATAGTTCTATAAAGTGCTTATAATTTATTACCTGGAGCGACTTCTAAAGTTCAATATCTTAAGACGAACTCGTAACTGATTGTCAAAATCAATCGGTATTCATCATATCTTTTTACTTTTCTATCTAAAAGATACTCCTGAATCGGGAATAAGAATATCTAAAGTTAATCGAATATTCGGTAACTAAGCAGGCGTGTGCGGCTGTTGCTCAGTCTGTCGAATTTAGATAGACTTTATTAAAAACCCTTTACCTGCCTTTGCCTGCTTGAATTTTGTGGCACGTTTATATCCATTTTTCTCATATAAATTTCCATTCGGCAGTTCGTTCATCTATTCATTTATTCGAGTGCGAATACATTCATTCATTTCAGTTGTTGTTGGTTTCATTTATATGCGATTTCAACAAAAGCGACTGTTAATTTAATTGCGGGGTGTTAACTTCAGTGTTTTCATTATTTCTATAAGAGTCTTTGTTTCGGGTTGATTTATATCTTCAATGGCGTTTGCCCCTTCTTCTTTCTGTTGTGCTTTCATTTGCCGTCAGTCTAGATTTAATGGTCAATATTTTGGTTTAGTGGTTGTGCGCTTTTAATTGAATATCTTTTATGCAGTTGTTGTGATTTAATTTAATAAAGTTTTCAGATATTTTGCCTTTAAATAATTATCTAAATAGATTTGGTTGACAGATTTTTTATTTAAAATAATTCAATTTCAGAGATTTTAAAGAGATCACAATTTGGTGACAGCACGAAAGACGTTTTAATTCATTATGATCACATGAATTCATTATGATCATATTATGAAAAATAATTATGTATATCAAATAATATACATATTTCGAATTATTGTTTATTATTAAAGCAAAAAGTTCGTTAAATGAGAATTTTTGTAATTGAAGTGAAAATGTGTTCGCAGTATTCGAACTTAAAATTCTGCAGTTTGAAGTTGATGATTTACTCTCTTATTCAAACTCCCGAATTATGAAAAATCGCTATAAAAATTTGCCTTTAAAATAAAACGTTTTCATACGCTTCACCAAAAATGGTCGACGTTTATCATTCCGTGAATAATTACCACAATGTTAATATGCGATCCCATGAAGATCTTTACACTGAAAGAATTTCCTTCATAAATTCTATGAATGGAATATCTACTTTAATTTTCATTAAAATTCGATCGGAGTAATGAAACAAGTTTCTTTAAAATTAGTTTAGTAACCAGTTCGTTAGATAAATGAAATACCTTCGTGGGCGATATCAACTAATTTCATTGATGCAACTGTACATTTTGGCAATATAAAAAAGTAATTTCATGAATAGAATAACATTTTTGAATTTATTAAATTGTTTCTTGATGAACAAAATGAAATAACGACATCGACTTAATCGCACTAAAAACTGTATTTTTTTTTTTAATAAAATCTTTATGTTACAAAATCCATTTTTTTGTCTCATTTTTAAACTACTAAACGAAACAATACTAAAGTTACTCGATTAATCGATTATCATATGATTATTCTATTGTTAATCGATTAAATTTTCGGCACGAATTTGGAAAGATTAATTGATTAAAACAAATTTTTGATTAATTCGATTAATCGAATAATATTTAAATACTCGGTTATCACTCTACTGTTTATTTACCTCAAAAACTAATTCGAGATATTAATCGGTTAATACAAAACCTTGATTAATCGAATAATATTTAATTATTCCACTAAATATTTGGCTCGAAAACTAAATTGTGAGATTAATCGATCAATACAAAACTTTATTAATTTGATATTATGTAATCGATTATTAATACACTAAATATTAAGCAAAAAAATGGTTAAAAAAATCGATGAATACAAAAACTTGATTAGTTCGATTAATCGAAATACTCAAATATTAATCCAAAATATTAATTATTTAATGCAAGACCTTGAATAATTCTATTATTCGAATATAATGTAATTACTCGATTATTAATAATACAACTTTTTTGTCTTAGAAAACAATTTGAGATGTTAATCGATTAATAGAAAACCTTAAATAATTCGATTAATCCAATATTATGTAGTTACTCTATTATTAGTTATCTATTTATTTACCTCAATATAAAATTCGCGATACTAATCGATATATACAAAACCTTGACTAGTTCGATTAATCGTATATTATATAATTACTTGATTTTTAATCGATTAAATATACACCACAAAAATAATTCGAGAGCTTAATCGATAGATGCAAAACCTTGATGAGTTCGATTAATCGAAAATTATGTAATTACTCGTTTATTAATACACAAAATATATAGAAAAAAATTATTCGAGAGATAATTCGATTAATAAAAAACCTTGCATAATTGGATTAATCGAATATTTTTTAATTTCTCGATTACTACTCCACTTTTTATTTGCCTCCAAAAATAATACGAGAGATCAATCGTTTAACTTTGATTAATTCGATCAATCGAATACACTAAATATTTACAAAAAAAAATAATTCGACAGATTTATCGTTTAATACAATATCTGGAATAATTCTATTATACGAATATTATGTAACTAATTTATTATTAATCGATTAAATATATATATTAAAAATAATACGAGAGATCAATCGTTTAATACAACACATTGATTAATTGATTTTTGCTATAGACGACTAATTTAGAACTTATTTCCTATATATAAATTCATAATTATATTGACTTTTTTCTAATTTGCAACATCAATCAAGTCTAGTGGAAATGCCCATATGTTAAGTGAATGTATGTGTTTGAGTTCCTAATAAATCTTAAGAAGTAGCGAAACTCAATTCAAAAGTATTGTGATTCTGTCTGCGGTAGACTGTTGCGTCTAAAAAAAAACTTCAAACCCGTGTGCTTGAATCTAATGATGCAGTTGAAATAAAAAATACAGGATGTACAGAAAAAAAAACACGCATTCACCTCATCCAACGTAAACTAAACTTAAGTTCAAATTGCAATATCTCCTGAAGATATCCTTTTTTGTGGCACAAGTATTTGCAGCACTTGGCAGAACAAACATTATCAAAACTGAAGTCGAATGCTGCTTTCAACTATTCATTTTTAATTCAGTCGCTTCTGGAAACATGTACTGCACTTTTAAGAGTTTCTTTTTGTTTATTTAAATTTCTTTTCTTAGAAGAAACCGAGTTTTTTTTATAATTTAAAAGTACAAAAGGAAATGAGAAACTAAAATGATTAATTTTTTATAAAATAAGAAATGTAAACAGGTCAAGCACTTAAGATCGAAGTGCTTAATTGAATTTATCAAAGAGAACTTGAAAAAAAGCTAAGAAACTTCCATCCATCCATTTATCAAGATAGAAATAGCATGAGAAATGCATTCCTTAACAAGAAAGATGGCAGTTTAATCGATCTGACTTACCAGTGGAAGCAGTAGTTTGTTTTTTGGCTTTTGTTGTAACCATGAATTACACACGATAATTTTATAAACAATTCTTAAACGTAAATGATTTTTATCCATTTTTCAAAAGTTCTTTCAGCACAAAAGATGTTTTTCAAATTCAATTGCTGCTTACGAATTTCTATAAACTGTCTTTTGGCTGTTACAAGTGATTGTATTGTAGATTCTATCGCTGTTGGTGTAAACGACAACAATGTTGTTGAGTTTTCTTGTTTTTCTTGGAAAAACAGTTGATTGCAGCTTAAATAAATTTGATGTAACGAAGACGTTGTCTTATGCCCGTCAGCCATTACATGCACCATAATCGCAAAGATGTCAAATATCGATAGCGGCAGTAGCAGAGCATTTTCCTTTAGCTGCCACTACCGTTCTGGTTGTTGGTGTTGCTGTTGCTATTCTATTGTTGTTTGTTGTGTCTTTTATTGATCAATATTTGTGCGGCGCAAACTTTAGTTGAACATTATTATTATTTTGTTTTTTTTTTTTTAATATTTTAAAGTTCAAAATGTCAATCAGTTTAGTTGAAGTTGCTAAACAAGACTTATGGCAGATTAGTGTGGGTGTAGAGGGAAGCACGTACTGCAGTTTATAGTTTATTTTCTTTATTTATTTAATATATTTTTAATGGCCTCTTTAGTGATATTTAAAAGCAAGCTCTGAAAATATAGAGGAAAAGAATAGCATTAAAATATAAAATAAATTATGGCGTGCATTGAAAATATATTTCTTGAGCAAAGTTTGTGCCAAATGTGGCAAATAAATTCTGAAGTAGTCAATTTAATCACCAGAAGATAATGAAGTTTATAAAAATACGAAAGCCAGTTTTCAATTTATTTAAGTTTGCTCAGCATTTAAAGCAAAAAAAATTTTTAACGCGTAATCGCTGGAAAATGTACTTTCGTATTTTCTCGCAAGCATTTTTGGTTTGGCGGATTGTAATAATATTTTAGTCATATAATTTCTGGCAATAAGAAACTAAAGTTAACACAAATTACATCTCTGTAAGACCACTTGATAATTCTCGGCACGAATTACCCTGTTTAAGCACTTTTTTAAATTCCCGCTAGGAAAATTGTATAAAAAAATCTTTAATTTATTGGTTAAACCCCGTTTTTTAAATAAAAACCAACATATTAATATAAGAACAATTACTGAACTTAAGATGTATAAATCATTGACTTGTGTACCTCTTTTATCTGAAAGATTAGAAAACTCGAAAATTTATGATAATAAGAAATATGTAATTGCTCAAAGATGTTTTACACATTAAAAACATTATTCACCAAAACAAAAGACAAGATAGATGAACTAGAAATGTCCAATTTAGATACAAAATACCATGTGGTGGTAATGATAGCGAAAATTGTAACAAGATGTATGTTGGTACAACTAAAAATAAACTTAAAATTCGACTTGCAGGACATAGATCTGATTATATATATACAGAAATACAACATCAACACAAAAAACAGCATTATCACTGCATTGTAATATGTCTAATCATTGTCCAGATTTTAAGAACATTTCAATTGTGAGTACAGAAAATAATTATAAACGTAGAATATTAAATATAATAAAAGTACCAACTATACAACGAATTAATTATAAAATTGAAACTTATATTGTTGTTTATATGAAACTTGCATTGTTATCCAAGGGATTTCTAATTGTATAAAGGTATAGAAAAATAAAATAGAGTCATATCGAATAAAAGTTGTTTGTTGGGTTTGGTTTGCATAAGTTTCATAGCCTGCTACACTTATTATAATGTGATTTTTTGAAATCGTTTGTGAATTTTTATAGTTAATTTATTTAACATAATTCTCAGAGGGTTTTTGGAAGTCTTTTAATAAGTTGAGAAGTTTGAAACTTTGCAAAACTGCGGTTGAAGTCTACTGACGATTTGGTAAGAAGCGCCAAGGAAATGCATATAGACATTGCTCAACCACCCAACAAATAAATTTCATATTATAATAGTACAATGACAATATGTCAAAAAATTTGTTTATTAATATAAAAAAATGTTTATTTGAGTCATTTACAATATGTATGTATGTTTCAAAAAACTCTTATTGTTTTTGACTTAACAATTTTCAAACATAATTTTAGTAAAGGTTGTTGCTGAAAATATCCCTGAAGAAGCTACACATTGTTGATAGCGAAATTTAATAAAAATAAAGTATTTATAAAATTTTGTATATAAAAAAAGTACAGCGGATCTTTTGCTCAGAAAGAATTAAAAAATAATAATTGATACAAATTTTGAACTAAATAAAATTAACGTTATTTTCCAAAACATTTGAAACTTTTTTTTTAATATTCTACTGTTTCAAATGCAAATCTATTTTCACTACTTTGACAACTTTTGCGAAATGCTAACATCTCTTTTTCTTTTTTCTATCTCTATTTCCAGTTTAATTAAAGAAAAACCTCATTTTCTCAACAATTTAATTATCCTCATTGCCACGTAAGTATAATTTCATTTTACCTGTGAAGCAAAAAGAAAAAAAAAGAATTAAATAACGTAAACTATATTTGTAAGTCCTCACACATTGCCATCCGCCATCCACACACACACACACACATGTAGGTGTGTGCAGTAATTTATGTATGCATATAATCCTGTGCATACGCTCCATTATCTTTTTTTTTTTTTTGCTTTAATAAGCTTTATGCTGTTCTACACATGCATGCAGGCAGGCAGACACACATCTATTCTCACACAGATGTACTCGCTCACACACATACACTTTGGCAGGCACACTTAACTAATTGAGTGCATTTCTCTACCCCTCTTTCTACTGGTCCCAACCGTTTTGTGCTCTTCTTGCTCTTTAAGTTGCAAAGATAATTGTGCAGCAGTGCTAGTGGTAGTTAAAAGAACAAAGTAAACATTATTAATTTTACAGTTTAAGTCGTTGGGAAGTGAAGCACTTTTAACCCTTTAACCACCAGCGGACGATACTCTTTTACAAATAATAATCGCGCATAAGAACAATTAACTGTTCTTGGTATAAAAAAGCATTCCATCGAATTCACATCAGCCGTGTGAAAGTGGTTGGCAACTGCCTGCGGGGCTAAATTTTTACCTGCTTTATAAGCTGCCGCCGGCAAGTTGTTGTGTGACCGCCATTTAGCGGTGAGTGCCGCTGAGACAGTATTTCATTAACCACATCCTATAATTGAATTTAAATAAAATAAAGCGCGTGTGAGTTATCGTCGACATTTTGAAGTTATTTTAACACTCTGTGGCTGCCATAATGTGTGGAATATAAAATCGTGCAAATGTTCGCCAGTGCTTCCCTAGACTGCGCATTCTTAAAGACGAATTTTTCAGGACTTTGGCGAGTAAATCAAGCGAAATTCGATCAAGTGGGCTTTGAGATCTGCTGCTATTTTTGTTTTATCTACAAACACTTGCAGATATCAAATCTCACAATATCGTTCGGGCTACCTCCTCCTCGCATAGGGAATCCAATATGACATCAGATCTGTGTCACGTTGCGCTATCCCGTTCAAACCACATTTCTTTGGTGTTCAGATCATCGAATGAAGGACGAAAGAAGTTGTTAATTGTCGATTTATAATGTTCATCCTTGATAAGGATGTTCTAAGCAACATCATTCTCATAGATTTATAGACCAAATGACGTCATTAGCCCAATATCCACGTCAAAGAGCGACTCATCGCTGAAGATGATTCTTCGATGACAATTAGGGTTAGTTGCATCACTGTCAATGTTATTTAGCTTCATGTGCTGGATAAGTTTAATTGTGGAAGATTGCAGGAGAAAGTCACAAAGCGAAATTCGCCTAGATGTGGTCTGAATAAGACGGAGCTCTTTTGACCTGCGCGAAATCGCCTGCTTTGGATTCTCGTGTACACTCTCACGAACAGCTGCGAATGTTGTGCGATTTTTTTTGAATCAGTTTACTCAAATTGTGAATAGTCGTCTCGGTAGGACGATTATAGCGACAGTTAAATAGGCGAAGCGGATGTTACTTTGTTTGAACAGGAAACCCATTTTAATAAATTGATTAAAATTTTAAAATATTGAGAAGTTATCTGTTTTACCCCGTTTAAACAAAATCCAGCACTCATCAGAGTGATTTTTTAAACTCAGAATATATATATATATATATATATATAAGTATATGTATATATATATATATATATATATATATATATATATATATAAGTATATAAGTATATGTATATATATATATATATATATATATATATATATATATGTATATATATATGTTATATATATATATATATATATATATATATATATATATATATGTATATATATATATATATATATATATATATATGTATATATATGTATATATATATATATATATATATATATTTATATATATTTGTTAGTGCTCTCGATTCTTTTAAGGTAAGCAAAAAAAAAGGATTTCTAAACTTAGATTTTCTTTGAATTTAAGCCGTAACCGGTAGATTTCAAGATATCTCGGGAAAACTTAGAAAACATTTTTCATGGTGTCTGTTCTTTTTTTTCCAATAACTTCTCAGTGACTTCGTTGACCGATTCCACAAACTAATCAATTCTTGACCACCTCGAACACCTTGAATCGGGTCAAAATCGGTTAAACCGTTCGTGAGATAGTATGAACGAAAAAGTTCAAAACGAGTTATATTTTAGAGTTCCGAAATTATATATCGGATGTGATCATGTGTTGGGCCCGATTCTTTTATAGTAACCGAAAACTATTTCAATCAGCGCTTATCTCCTGGAAGTCCGTTTTTATCAAAACCCTTAAAAACGTCATAAAAAAATTCTGAATTTCAAAAATAAGAAATAGAATGAATGAGTGAAAAGGCGTAACCTCTGTTACCAGTTGCTCCGCGTCATTCAAAATTATAAAACCAACAGTTTTGAGGGCCCTCAGCTGTCTTTAAGTGTCAAGGGATTTAAACGTATAGATAGCTTGTACAACCAAAAATAAGCTTTTGTTATTAAAATTCAAGAAATTTTACACGTTTTCAGTTCGGTTGTCAGAGGGTTAAGCAAATGTGTGGTCCTGTGCCTTCAACACACACACATGCAAACAAATTTTATGTTATTCCATCAATTGGTTAAAATTTCCTTATTATTACACTTCTTATGGCTTTAATGGTATTTGAGCAGGAAGAAATGAGTTAAATTTGAATTTTATTGAAAAAAAAAATTTACAGAAATAAACCAGTTTTGACTTGAACTTTGACTGTGGAAAATATTTTTATTTCTTTTACCTCTTCTTCGTTCATGGACAAGTTTAAATTGAGTTGAAATTTTTGTTTATAAAAAAAAGAAATATTTTTTTAGTAATTTACCAGCCTTTTGGGCATTTTCCTTAGAATAAAAATATTATTCAATTAAAAATTATGAGTGACGTTGCAGGAAAAAAGTTTCATTTGTGAAAATAAAGTCTTTCAAATTTATTTACCTTTCGCGTGTTTTTAAACAATTTGAACTTCGTTTGAATCAATTTTCATCCAAGAAATGAGTAAAAGAAAAGACGTGAAAAAAGTTGCTGCTCATTAAATATTATCGCTACAATTATTTCGTTTTTCAATTTAAAAATATTTTCCATATAATTTTCATGCGAAAACCATCCTCGAATAAATCAATTATTTTTCGTTAATTGAGAATTAAATAACTCTTTGTTCCCAAGTAATTTACGCCAACGAGTAGCGAAATATTGGCAGGTTATTTTTAATAACTATTTTTATTTAAAGAAATAAAGTGCTTTCAAGCTGATTATTTTAATAAAATTCAATTATTCTTTCCCCAGTTTCTTTTTCAATATGTAAAAACCCTTATCCAGCTTTAGCTCAGTTTAAATTCTCTGCCGTTTTGCTGGTTTGCAGCAACTTAACAAGAGTAGCTGCACATGATATGAAAACATTATTTTTCTACAGAAAATATGTAAATAGATGGATGGTATTCACCGAAGAAGGTATTTCATGGTAAAAGGGAAAAACCCTAAAAATAGTTTCAGTTAATAACGATAAGAATTGCATCGGATCAGTAACAAATGCTGCTTAAGAAATTGTTGAATGAGACTCATTTCACAAAATATGAATTGAATTGTATTCAGTGAACAAATAAATTCGGGGTAAAATGTTTGAAGGTCAGACGCAGAAATCGGGGAGGATAGAGAATTTATTTCTTATTATTATTATTATATTTAAGTCACTTCATTTTAACTGAAAGTATTACTTATTTCTTTCAAAAACGTCACTCTTTTGTGTGGCTTCTTTACAAACTGATAAAATTTCTTTGATTTGATAAATTTTTATGCAACAAAAATATTAAGAAAATTATTTCACAATGGAATTCAAATAGATTCAAAGAAATTTAGACTTGAAATAAATAAACCTCAAGCTTAAGAAAATTATAAAGAATACTATTGCTGAAAAGAGGTCAAAAAACTTACAAAAAAGTGTAACCTAAAAGCATCCCTGTAACTTTCCTATAATTTTAACCGAAAAGCTGTCGCAACCTGGTTTTAATGATATTTCGTGCTTTTGAGCTCTTCAAGCTAAAACACGATTGTGCTTGATGTAGTTTTCGAATACCATAAAAGAATCGGGAGCATTAACTGATTAGATTTATATCTCGGAGATTTTTGAATAAATCACGTTATTTCGAATTTTCCATTTTTCTTAATATATCTCGTTCACAAACGGATTAACCGATTTTCAACCGATTTTCGGTGACTTGTAAATCTTAAGAGCTGATTACTTTGTACAACACAGAAAAAAAATTACAAGGTCCGACCTATAAATTTTGATAGAGGAGACAAAAAAAAATAGACACGTGTATCGGCGTTTTTAAAGTCTACATCTGAATTACATTTGGAAGGGCATTAAAGTTTCCCAGCTCTGGCACATTCTTATTGTTAATCGGCATAAGAATCCATGTGATCCTTACGTTTTAGATATAAAATGTGTGCAGCAAATTTATGTAAAATGTTATGCAGAATATTTTTGTAGAATATGTTAACCCTCTAACTCCTCAAGGTATGGGTCTTTTTTGTCCTTCTTTTAAAAAAGAGCAAATTTAACTAAAAATCACTAATATCTCTATTATTTTACCTTCGCTAGCAAATTTGGATAGGAAGTAGTCATTTTTGTAGAATATGTTAACCCTCTAACTCCTCAAGGTATGGGTCTTTTTTGTCCTTCTTTTAAAAAAGAGCAAATTTAACTAAAAATCACTAATATCTCTATTATTTTACCTTCGCTAGCAAATTTGGATAGGAAGTAGTCATTTTTGTAGAATGAGTTAACCCTCTAACTCCTCAAGGTATTGGTCTTTTTTGTCCTTCTTTTAAAAAAGAGCAAATTTAACTAAAAATCACTAATATCTCTATTATTTTACCTTCGATAGCAAATTTGGATAGGAAGTAGTCATTTTTGTAGAATGAGTTAACCCTCTAACTCCTCAAGGTATTGGTCTTTTTTGTCCTTCTTTTAAAAAAGAGCAAATTTAACTAAAAATCACTAATATCTATGATATGATCCTATCTATGATAGGATATGAAGTAGTCATTTTTGTAGAATGAGTTAACCCTCTAACTCCTCAAGGTATTGGTCTTTTTTGTCCTTCTTTTAAAAAAGTCAAAAACACCATTGTATCAGGGATTTAAGGGGCTAAAATGTTTCGCAAAAATATTATACGTTACTTTACAAAAAAAAAAAAAAAAAAAAAAAAACATAAATTGTTGCATTTCGGTTTATTATTGTTTTAATGTTATTTTGAAATTTATTTTTAACTTTTTAGTTAAATTTTGCTTAAAAGCATGTTCTTGGGATTTTCATATTATTTTTATATATTTAGTTTAACGAGCTTCGAAAACATGTAAAAATACTTACCCATTATGAAAAGATAAGAACATGAATCACATAAAAAAAAATTTATGTTCTTCCTCAAATTCGTTTTAAACCAGAACTGTTTACTCCTTCTAATATAATTTTCCTCAATATGTTGTATTGCGTTATTGAATAATTAATCAAACTTCGGCTTCTCCGGCCATTGTTTCCCTGCCCTATTTTATCGCAACTACAACAACTTAATGTTGCCACGAAAAATTGCTTATTTTGCTTTTTATATAGAAATAAAAATATATTAGAAAAGGAGTGCTACACTGTTTTCATATAATTATGTTCCTTTTAAGGCCATTAACGTTGTTCTTTATCTTAAAACAGAACTCGCACAAGAAAAAAAAGCAGATGTTCGAATTTTTTTAGAGTATTCCAATATCTTTAAGACACGGCTGGCTGTCATTACCTGCAGCTTTAAATTAATAAATTACGAACATTTTCTAGCAAAACTTATATGTGAATTATGTTTATGTTGTAGCAACATGCAACGTTTGTATAAATAAAAGAAATAAAAAAAGTTAAAAAGTTGTTCAGCCGAACACTCTCCCCCTACACTGGGCTCAATGTTTACTCTGGCATGTGTGTTTGTGAGTTGTGGTGTGTCTGTCTCACCACATTTCTCGCACATAAAAAGTAATGACTGCCACGCAGGCAGGCAGTCAGGCAGGCAGTCATAATAATGATGAAAAGCTTTAAAGTCGAAATGGGAAATAAAATGCTTCTCTAGATTTTATTTATGTACTCTGCTCTACATGTGGAACAGTAACTCTTTGAAGGCACGCAATATTGGAAGAATTAACATTTTTATTTTTATATGCGAACATATTTTCCTTTAAGTTTAAGTTTTTTTTTTGCTATTGAATTTCATGGATGGATATTTTTACAATTCAATTCAAAAGAACGATTCATACCGAGGAGAGCTTATGCAGCAAAAAACTTACTTTTCATGCAAAAAAAATATTGATGAAAGAGTTTAGTAACAATTTCCTGCGAATAGATTTCTCTTGCAATAAAAATAGAGAGTGTCGTGTTAGGAATGTTCAGAACTCAATTTTTGCCAAACGGAGTAAAACCAATAACTTCCCGATTTTCTTACATATTAAATTTTCCTAGCGGAAAGTTAAAAATCGCTCGGCGCTGAATTTTGCTGCTGGAAAGAGAAGTTTCTTTTTTTAAATCGAAACACAAATTAAATAATTTAAGGACTCAATTTCCTCCTACAAATTTGTATAAACGGGAACTATTTTCACATTCACAAAAGCCACTTAATCAGCTAAAGAAAAAAGTGAACGAGAATTATAAAAAGATATAAATGCAAATAGATAAAGACGGGGTAGGAAGTAAATTAGTTGAAAAACTATTCCTTTTTTTTGACAAACTCGATTTTATTGTTGGGAATCAATTATAAAACATGATGTTCGCCAAATGACAACCCCCAGCACTTCGGCAGTTTTTGAACAATTTTTAATCACATTTAGTGCCGCTTATCTGGTCAATATTCCGCCGAATTTCATTTTTAAGAGCGTCAGTGTGTTCACGCAAATCCGGCCTTTCAAATTACGCCGTTAAATTCTAAGAACGAGGCGGCCAATTAAAAATGGGCCTCATCATTTAAGATAATTTGGTTGAAAGCTGCCTAAAGTATAATTAATACCACACAAAATTTAATAAAAATGGGTTAATCTTTGCAAAAGTTAAAGATTTTTTTACGAAAATGGATATGGATCCTGTCATCCTGAATCGCAACATCAATTACAATCAAAACTATCTTGCAAGTTATTAGCACAGAATGCAAAATATATACTGATTTTGACGAAATATTGTGAGATCTTAGCAGGCGTGTTCTTTGCAAGATATTGACAAAAAAAAAATATTATAAATGTTGTTAATTAAATTATATTAAATCTCCAAATTTGTTAACCACTCCTTCTATTTTTGACCCCCTCGCAATTTCTCTCAAAGTTAAAGTAGTTTCTTGATAAATATTTTTCGGCCAGAAAATTAAATTTATTTCTTGTCTTTTATTTTTCGATCAACAAATAAAAGTTTTTTCCAAAACTCATATTTACCGATGTAGGATCTAATTTACCGCCATATTCTCCTCTTACTTAATTAGTTAAAATAACTTTTTTATTTAAATATATAGTTTAAAAACGAGTTGGTCTTTAAATGAAAGAAATAAAACACAAAGAAATAGCTGATGTTTGCCGATCGAAATAACTTATAAATTCCGAAGATGAAATAAAGATTAAGCAAATAACTTTACTAGTCAAAAAATAACTTTAATTTTCTGAAGAATTTAAATAAATCACAAAATAACTTTTATTTCATGTTGGACAAGTGAAAGTCAAGGAACAGCTTTTATTTTGCGATTAATAAATAGAAATCAAAAACTAATTTCTATTTTCCGAACGATAAATATAGATCATGGTATAACCTTTATTGTATGTTGACTAAGTAAAAGACAAAAATTAAGTTTTATTTTCTAATAAATAAAAAATATTTTCTGATGTTCAAATAAAAACCAAGAAATAACTTTTATTTTCTGATTTCATTTTTATTATTTTCTTAATGCATTTCAAATGTCGTCAACGCACACACGTTAACGCATTTACACCGGAAAACGTTTGACGTTAGAATATTAAATGAACAAAAGCAAATACTGCAAACAGCCGTAGTATTTAAACAATTAAAAAATTGTTAAGCAAAAGGAAAAAAGGAATAAAAAGATTATTTCAAATCGCCAAAGCAACAATAAAAATGACCAAACAAATAGGAAACACAAAGACGGACAATTACAAATCTAGAAACAAAAACACTTGACAGGCTTTCACATTCAATACGGTAGCTTATTCTGGATTGACATTTTTTTCACTTTCATAAATATTTCTTCTTTCAAAATTTCTTCTGAACGCCCAGTGTTTAGCTGGAATCTTTCAGCTGGATAAAATAGAGAGTTTTAGGGAAATTCAATCTCACCAAAACAACCAGTCACCTGGGGGCAAATTACGGCATTCGATATCGAGCGAAATTTCCATTTGAATTGTATTGAAATTTCGATCGATATCGAGTGCGGTAATTTGGTCCCTGATCGTGACAAATCACACTAAGAATACGAATCATCTCTTTTCTAACTAGAAACTTAATCGTGATAATACTTAAGTGATCACAACCCTGGTAAATATTCGAGATGAGTGTATTTCTTTTAACAAAATCTCTTGCAGTTCTCACGGAAACCCGCTCTTTTAAATTACATCAGAAAACTGTGTAAAATGCCAAAACGGGACACCCGCTTTAAAATAGTAAATTTTCACAGTTAAAACTTTTTGTGCAAGAGTGCAGGGTTCCATGTATAAAATTTCCCAACCTCTGACAAATGTTGAAGCATGACACCTCAGTTTTTGACATTTAACCATTTGACAGCCAATTTACTTAGTAACTTGTACATAATGTGATATATATTATATATATGTGATATATATATATATATATATATATATATATATATATATATCTGTGTGTGTGTTGTAGTATAACAAAATTATCAGAACTCTTCAGTCCAAAACCGCTGTTGCGAAAGCATCATATGCCAAACGAAATTTAAATGAAACATCTATTTTTGGTTTTCCCTCTGAGCATTCGAATTCATTATCCTTAAAACATGTACGTGCATGTCTCTGTTTGTATATTCTTAGTTCTTTGAGATAATTTGTGTGAATGTGAATATACAAACGATATTAATTAATTCAATTACACTTCATTTTCTTAGTATTACGTTGAATAGTTCGTCTTTTGTAATGCAATTCATACACGCATTATCCACAATTCTATTATCCAGAGAATTAAAAATTAACTATTTTTAGAATTTGTATTCATTTTTGTTGCAACATGCTGGCGAGTAAATTATCATCAGCCCACACAAATCCACATTCAAGAGTACGAAAACATACGAATCGAAATGTGGCATCAACAGGGACGTATTGAAATGAAAAACTAGTGGGTTGTGAAGTTGCACACATCTCCAGAAAGTATTCTGAAATTTGATTCTATTTGTAAAAAGAATTGAAACCTGCCCTGGTACACAACGGGAATGTTCTTGAGAATTTTTACTTTTTTTTATTTTATTTAACTCAAATTGCATATCGTTCGAAAAATAAAATAGTGAAACTGAATAAAAAAATATGGAAAACGGTTGACCCTAAAGGATATAGCTCTAACTTCCCGTTGATCGTAAACTCTTTTTTGTGTTATTCTACGCTGTACAGCTCTTCGAGTTAAAACACTTTAATTTTAATTTTCAAATCAGCCGGTTTTCACGTTGTAAGCGGCGATATCTAATTCCGAGAAAATAAATTTTCTCTTAAGTTTTCGTTTACGATATCTCATGAAACGATAACACGATGTGGTATCGATCAGTGAAGCTGCCCAAAAACTAGTAAAACAAAATTTTTTGAAAGAGGCTTTCTTTCTTTGGTGTTTTTGAGATATCTTGACATCTACCGGTTCGAATCGGTCAACTCTAAAGAAATCGGAAACTTTAATTGATCAGATATATAATTTGGGAGTTTTTCGTTTACTATATCGCACGAAAAGGATTAACCGATTCTGACCCGGCTTACAGTAATCGACGTAGTTCTTAAATGTGGAAATTTGTGAAACCGATCGGTGAAGACGTTCAAAATTTATGCTGGCAAAAAAACTTTGGAAAAATATTTTGAGAGTTATTAAAAACTACTGATAGGAATCGGCTAAAATTCATAGAAAATCTTAGATCCGCAACGCTTTTCAGAACGTTTGATGCGGTTCGGAAGTTCAAAAGCTATAAACGGGTTACATCCTCGCACATGTACACACACACACACATAAATACAGTCGTACGCCTTGAAAATAATCGGAGAAGCTTTCTAGGACCTCAAAACGTGTAGACCTGAAACAGGTAAAACCAATAACATCCCGACTTAAAACATTTTTTAATTTTCCCAGCGGAAAGTTAAACATTTTATAAAAAAAGGAACTCGAATGGCTTTAGACATTTCGGGTCACCCTGTTTAAACTACGAAAAGCAAGCTCCTGTGTCGTGTTACTTTAGCGATGTCTCCTCATTCACAGTCATTGTTTTGTTATTTAAAATTTCATCTGAAGAGACAATTCCAAACGAAATCTCTATCAAAATTTTATCGGCTTTCTTTGAAAAGTTTGGGCTTCTATTAATTAAATTCGTTTTGCTCCACTGTAAATTAAAAATTCATATTCAGCTTTGTTTGTTATGCGGTTTTTTATATATAAATTTTTTTTTTTAAATATGGCCAACAAATATGGATTTGTAAAGCATCAAGTAGTTTTTAGTCGATTATTGTTAATTTTTTTTATTTTTTTTATTTTTTTCTCATATTTTTTAAGGATTAAAGAAATAACATGAAAATGAAATGAATTTCCATTGAAAGTGTACGTGTGAATGTCTACATGCAGGTTTCTGTTTACTTTCATTATGATACGAGTTCACATTTACAACAGATTTAATTTCAAAAGAACATGAATGATTCCTTTTTTTACAATTCCATTTCATATCGCAATTGTGCAGGTTATTGATGGAATTATTTGAGTAGAATAATAAAATTGAAGCAATATCGCTTGGGAATTGATTTATTTATTGATTAAACGTTACAGGAATCAGCATAAGAAATTATTATTCAATTGAATAGAACAAGAAAAGTTTTATTAATTTTGCTAATGGATGGTATAGTTTTTTTTTTTAAGGCGTTGCTATGTGACGTGTGGCAGTTATTTATCTTATTATTCATTATGAAAAAAATTTTATAGTTTAAAAAATAACACACGCTTTTTAAAAAATCGAACTAAGTTATAATAGAATTTAATTTAAAATCAGCTTAAAACTGGATACTAGGAAAATGGGGCACACAGTGTACAAGTGTTTTCTCTTTTTTTGTTTATTATTTTTAAGATCTTTTCAATATTTATTTGTAACTTTCCAAAACGATTATCTTAAAAAGCGTGTTTTTTAGTTCTTTGAAAAGAGTGCAAAAATTCTTACACTTTATGAGAAGATAAGAACATGAACCATGAATACAACGTGACGTATCGGTAACATTACTAAAAGATCTTGTATTCTTTAAAAGTAACTTCTCTCATATGGCAGCCGTGATCAAAACGCCACTGAAATAGTTACATATTAACGAAGGGATCAAGTTACTTTCTTTCATTGTATAGAACTCAAAGGACCTGGAAATCAATTTAAACTATGGCGAGATTCAAATTAACGATATTCATGTCATCAAGATTCCACTGTAGCATGAATCCCACTTTGGAACTCTGTATGAGCCAATGCGGTCCCCTTCAAATGTGCCTTCTGCAGCAGTTGACATTAAAGTCAATTTTGTCAATTTCATTACTACCTCTTCCTTTTATCTGTTCCATAAGAATCTGGAAAAATAAACTTCATTTTGTCATGAAGTATTCATTAAACTGCTAAAACAGATTGAGATAATGTGTGTTTACATTTTATTTGTCCTAATTTTACATAAAATTTTCATTAACATGCATGAGCACTTAAACGATGCTTACCCAGAATCATACGCACACACACACACAATCCCACACACAAGTACATGTGCTCAAAAAATACACTTGACAAAATAATGGAAGTGCTTTAGTGGAACATTTGTCGTCCGTAAGCGTACATATTTTCTTGCAAGCCATACATGCTTTGAAATTTTAGGTTTATAGTGTAAAATAAAATATGTCAGCCTCTACAGGAGTTTTTCTTGCCACTTTCAACTTGGAGGAGCTGAAATCGACCGCCAACAATCAGTACTTCCTTTATTCTTGCTCCCATAATGAATTTTCCTAACTCTAGAAAAATATATCGCAACAAAGAAAGTGGAAATACTAAACAGCTGAAGTTGTGTGTAGAAGTTTGAGACCACTGCACGCGCCATCATAAACTCTGCAACATCCCGATAACTTTAACCCCAAATCGTAAAATGATTTTTGTGATCTTCTATGCTTGAGAGCAATTCAAGCTAAAACACGCCTATTTTAATTTTTAAGTCAGCCGGTTCCCACATGATAAGCCATGATGCAGTTTCCGATTACTATAAAATAGTCGAGGATTTCGAAGTTAAAAAAATTATTTTTAACATTATTTTCATTTACAATATCTCCCTATTGGATCACACGATTTTGACCTGATCAATGTTATCCTTAAATGCCAAGACCTGACTAGTTTGTGGAAACGATAAGTGAAGCCGTTTGAAAATGATTTTTTTCCACACTCTTCTCTTTTGCTTTGATATCTGAAAATATAACGGCTCGAATCGGTTCAAATTCACAGGAAATCACATACATACTCTCATAGTGAGGGGCTTTGAGAACTACCCATGGAAGCTTCCCACATCCTTAAAACGTGGAGATCTAATGAGAACTAGATTTTTCTCAAAATGATATAATTTTTGAAAGTTTTCAATTCTACCAGTGGCAAGTTAAAAAACATTTTAAAAAACGCTAATCGAACGAACGAGGGCCGCGTAATTTTAGAGTTCACACTATGTCTTTAACAGACCTCGTATATGAATATCGCCACAAATACAAGATATATTATTTATTATAAAACCCGTTTTTAATTTCTAGCCGTTGCCGTTATATTTATTTCTACTGCAGCCGTTTAAAATTTAAACTTTCTTATATGAACTCTGACCTCTTCTTATGGTTTAAAAAATTTTTAAGTGTTGCTGCTGTCAAAAGTAAAATGTATCATATTTTATCTCATTCAAGCTGCAAACATGACACGTGTTCCGAATCATTATTGAAGTACGAGTGCAAAAAGTGTTGTGTGAGTGAAGGCAAAATGTAATTTATGCTTCTCATTTGAAAGGCTGCGCATCACAATATCGCATGATGCTTGATGCGATGTCAACTTGTTTTAATGTGCGTTACTATGAACTTTAAGGAGAGAATTGTAAAAAAATATTTTACATCTAAAACGAGTATTATTTTCTTAATATTTTTCTGGAAGATTTTTTTTTCTTGCATCCTGTCATCTATTATGAAAAATAATCTCTTGTTTATCGAGTGCACTTGCAAAAAAAAAGCATAGAAAATAATAAAAAAGTATGTTTGCAGTTTCTACATCTGGTTATGTTTTCTACAACGGATTGTTTGGGGAAATGAAATATTATTTATTTGAGTTTTCTTTGAAAAGGTATTATAAACGAAAATCCTGTACAATAGAATTTGGGTACAATATTTTAAATAAGCTGGAAACTAGTATGAACAAAATCTTGGTTTTGTACAATGGAAAGTATATTCATCGGAATTTAAGTTAAGGTGGAAGGAAAGAACTAAGACTAAATCTCAGATGCACTGAAACTAGATAAAAATATCAATGCAGGGCTATGAACGAATTTTAAGGCTAAAATTATTTTTTATGCACAATCCATAACAAAAAAATAATATTCTTTCATGTCAGCGGTGTTTACTTTTGCTTTGCAGGCTAGTGTAATAATTTTATATCTCTAATTGAATAAAATATGCCAAATCCTCCACAGTATTTCTGTTTGACTGTTCGCATTAAAGTCGTTACTTTTTAGTTTTTATCAATATATTTCTTACGCAAACGGGGGATGATTGCCACTCGTTCTGAACAATGAAATTAGGAAGATAATGTTAAGAGGATAAATGCAGAAAATCAATAGTTTGTTTTAAGTTTTACTTAAACAAGTGGAAAGCATTCCACATAAAATAAATTATTTGCAAAATCTCTATTGATGATGCACCCTGTTGAAAACAGCTGATCTGTTTAATTGTGAAGATGGAGTGCCAAGTGCAACACAAAACTTGAATCTTCCTATTTAAAATTGGGACATTTTCTAAGCAGGTGGACTGCAGGATAAGAATTTTTAAGTTTAATTATCTTAAATTTTGAACAGCAAAATACTCACCAAATCAAAGTGAAAAGAAAAGAAAGAGCTGTTTTTGGTATGTTTTTTAACCCCAGAATACTAACCCACGTGTATGTCTGTTAATATTCTTACTGCATAAGCATTGAGTGATCTATCGGTACCGAATTCCATAAGTGCTTTCTTCAATAGTTTTTCAAAACGCTCGAAAACATTGACCAGCATTAAAGGCCATTGTGCGGCCGCTAGAACTAGAATGGAGGGGGATAGTGTTAAGAGGACAGATGAAGGCAGAATTTTGTAGCTATTTTTATTCGCTAGTGAATTAGTTTCCACAGGAAATCAAAATCTATATTGTGACAAGATAAAAGGATAATGAGCTCCGAATCTTCAGATCCGGAAGAAGTGGAAAGCTTGTTTCTTTCTGATGCTTCTCTTTTTTTATCAAATTTTCGAAGCCATGTTCCAGATGATAGTTGAATATAATTTTTGTATGGCATTTCTAATAATTTTTTCAATTAATTAGGAAAAGTAGTCTACTGCGAATCCTTTGAAAACCTTCTGTTAAAGGCATTTGTGTGAAATCTTTTAACGTGATTTTTATATATTAAATTAACTGCAGACCTCTACTAATTGGCGCCCATATATACAAATGATTATTAGTAATTTTTATATATCAATAGCTTTTGTATAAATCTTTTATTAATGATTTTTAGTTCAATTATATTTTCATATTTTTTTAAATAAAAATCGAATACTTGCGAAAGCTAGAAATTACTTCCAACAAGCAAGCAAAGCATCTTTGAAATAATTTATCTGAATATTTTTAACAATCGCTTCCTGAAAGTCCAAAAGTACAACAAGTGATACTTTGGAAGGTAGTTCCCCAAAAAAAAAATAATTCCAACTGTGTGTGTAGTTTCAGGCTACAAGAGTCAGCTGATGACGGATTTAATAAAACACAAATGCACGAAAAATCCGGACTTCATTGGTTCCACTAACTGGGAAATATAAATACTTACATTTTTGTGAGTGTACGAGGGATTCTAATTACCCTAATCGGATCAAGCGGTCGACCTCAAACAAAATTGGCTAAATTTTTTCCGATTTCTCATTAGAACTCGATATCGTTCAGATGTAAATGCGGTATTAGTTTGCATATAGTATCGAAAGCTTCCTATTTTGGAATAATTTAATAACTAAAATGCATGTTTTGAATGACTTATTCATAAAAAATATTTCATGCTTATTAGCTGCTTATAAGACAAATTTCATACATACGAAATTTGTTTTTAAGCATCTCATAAGCATAAGCTATATTTTATGAATAAGGCCACAAAATAATTTAAGCTGTATAGATATATATTAAAATATTTATTTAACAAAACCAACCCACTTTTCAATCAACTGATGCGGAAAATATTCCCCCATCCAAACTTTTTTTGAAACTTATTACGCTTTACACAACCATTTTATCGTGCAGTTGTTAACCGCAAATAATATGTAAATTTTTATTTCAATTGTTTTACCACGAAGCCCTGCCACAAAACCCAATTTACAAAAAAACACTGGAATAAATATAATAAAAGGGAATAAATCACTACGCATAAATATACACGAGAGTCACAAACAAATAAAAATCAGACAGACCGTCTGCAACTTAAAAGCACCTTAAAGTAAATGGAGTGAGAGGAAAAAACTACTGAATATTAATTGTACTGTGGAAACAAATCAAAACAGATAAATAAAAGTTTTAGAATAAATTTACCAACAAAAAAATAATACTCGCAGCAGATGAATTATTTCACATAATGAAATTTTTTGGTGAAATTTACTGTTTTCAGTGTAATAAAAGCAACAACATACAGTAATCGTAATATATTTTCGAAAACCCAGAAATAGTTTCATAAATAAAATACACCCACTCAACAACTACGCCCCCTCAAACGCTTTCATGTCACACCATTCTTGTATTGAGACAATTAAAATCTAAGTACATAAATTTAAACTTCAACAGAAGAACGTATCAACGCCTCAACTCTTTACATTTTATTATTCGACTCAAACACACTGCAAATATAAGAGAGAGTCCCAATTTTTATAACTAACGTTTTAAGGTAGACACAGTAAAAACCTCTCTGCTTCTTAATAACTCGATGTATCGTGTCAGCTATTTGACATTGATTTTGCTGACGGTGATCGAATATCAAAAGTTGATTAGTTTGTGAAATCGTTTGGTGAAGCAGTTCAAAACTTTATCCAGAAGATACTTCTTTTGTAATTTTGTTTGTTGATATCTTGAAATCTACCGATTCGAAGCAGTTCAAGTTTAAAGGAAATTTAGGCTCAGGAATGCTCCTCTGAATGCTGCAGGTTTAACTGTTTAAAATTTATAAGCTGGTCACATTCTTAAACACACACATAAATGCAAATTCAGTCAGGGAAGCTTCTGAAGACCTCGAAACCTTTAGATCTGAGGAGAACTCGATTTCTTCGAAACAGGTTAAAACAATTATTTCGAAATCCTCAATTTTCTTAGCGGAAGGTTAAAAACGTGAAAACGATGTGATAGAGTCAAGCCCATCGTCACTGTACGCATAAAAGGTTCAAGAGATCAACAAAAGGCAATTGATCTTTTACTACAACCCAATTAAAAATAATCCAGAGACCATAAAACGTAAAAATTGATTTGTTGTTAATTTTTGTGTGTGACAACACTGGTTCTTAGCAGCTAAGCTGTTTTCGTGTAAAATGTTACTGCTAAACATGTTCAGTTTGGTTTATAATTTAATCATAAATTGAGTTACAAACGAGTACCGGTTGCAGGTTTTTTAATTCTATCATCGAAAGAAAGTGCATCGATCACTTCTTCTCTTTTATGGTGAGTCTGGGAGACCTTCTAAAGCGCCTATTTGGATTCATATGACTACGTTTCACACTACAGTGCGGGCTGAAGAAAATGTAGCAGCTGTATCTGCCAGTGCTGCTAATGACCATGCATTATCGCGCCGTTCGACCACTACCGTGAGAGGATACAAATTTTGTTTTTGTCTAAAACGGAAGAGTTGGACATGGTGTACATGTGGTTTCAACAAGGCGAAACGACACAGACCGCGAAGCAAAAGAGATGGCAATTCAATGAACAGTTGTTCACGTTTGAGGGTGGTGAGATACAGGAGAGAGTATGACAAAATTTGACTCAGCAAAGTCGAACTCTGCACCTACGGAATCGTAGGCTTGTGATCACTACTTTAGTCAACGGCTCTTAAAAATTCACTTATTATATTCCCCAGCGGAAAAAACTTCCACTTGCACACAAAATAAGCGATATACTAATATGCTCTGCCGATGAAGATAACGGTTTGGAAATTCTTAATATACTCCTTTACCTTTTGAGCAGGTTTAAAGAAACCTTCAACACTTCTACCAACACTTCGCATATTGGCATGCACGTAATTCAATATGTGTAGAGGTTTAATGAAGTTGCACAGTATTCGCCTCTGGAGTGTGTTTTCATGTATGAAATAGAACAATTTTAAGGCAAATTCAAAACTTTATAACAGTCTCAAAGTATATAAACTATAAATATTTTTCCTATTGTGCTTATCTACATGAAAATGACTTTCAAAATATATATAATTTGCAAATTTCCATGGACTATAAAAGGCTAAAAAAGTTCCACAAAAACGCATGCCCATAGTTGTATGTACGATACTACAAAATATACAAAATTTTGTTTAGTCGATTAAACGATCGAATCTAAACGGCTTAAGCGGTAATTAAAAATAGCCAATTATTTTGTTATACGGTTGATCTCTCTAGAATATTGGCAGTCTCGAAAATGGAACCGTATACTTTAAATATGGGACAAGGATCGAGAAGAATAAAAAAATAGTTGGGTTAACGGCGTACACTTCCATGTTGCCACGATATACATTTTCTGGTCGAATGTTATTCAGACACAAATTTAATTCTGTTTATTTGGTGTCGTATTCATAATAAATAATTTTTAGTTGATGGCTACTTTAAAACATAATTTTCCTAGAAAAATCATTTTACAGCATTTTTCAAGTTGACTTTATTTATTATGAATTATGTTGAAAATTATTATTTTATATTCCTTTATTCGTATTTTTTTTTTCAAAATTAACAATAATATTTTTCAAAGTACTTTAAATTAATTTGAAAAATGAGGAAATGAAAAATGAATGAAAATAAACTGAGTAACGACTTATTTTTAGTTGTTCAATATTTTTAAATGAAAATTGCATGGCTGTTCGTGGTTTAATTTTATTGAATAATAAATACCAAAATGTGTTATCTGCACACACACACACACACACACACACACACACGCATACACATAGGAATAAGTGCAATCAGGCTAAAATAATACTTTACATACAAAATATTCATTATTTCTGTGCTGTGCGATTACTTAGAACTTTCCCTGCCTAATGCCTTGCAATCTGCTTAATTGAGGTTATGAAATTTAATTCAATATTCCAGGATTCGCAACTGTGTAATGAAATACTGCGGAAAAACTTAAAATTCCCGCTAAAACTTTTGCAGGATTATGAATAATTTATTTTTATTTTTATTATTTTCTTGATAACTCAGATGCAGAATAGATAAGGCAAAGTGTGGTTACAACATCGCACAGTGGTCATGTTGCATGGCAAATGCAAGCGGCGATAACTTGTAAGGAATATTTGCTAAGAGCTCCGCCGGTTTTACGAAAATGATAACTTTCAAACGAACTGTGCTAATTTCACATTTGTGATCAGTAGACTTTAGCAAGTCATCGTGAATATATTATAATCCGCAGTTGTTTTGGAAATCGGCCGTGAATTCTTTCAACTTCTGAACACATCCTTTATTAGCGAAATCTCCGAAAGAGTTTTGTGGCATCAGCCAAATTATGTGCCGACTTTCGACGATCCTTCTCAACTACTTTCTTCATTTCATTAACATTCTTATCCGTTGTTGTTGATGTACTGAAGCATCCAGGACGTGTGTAGTCATTCACATATACACGTCCATCTCTGAAAAATGTGACCTGGATGTATAGAATTTCCTGGCTCAAGATACAAGCAGCTCACCATTGTCATCATTTCGACTGTTTTTAATCACCCAATTCCTTTTTTTAGAAACGATTTTATGCAAATTCTTTGATCCATTTTTTCCATCAGGATGACCGAAAATTCAAAATAAGTTTTGATATAAAAAATAGTCTCCTCCTTTTGCAGGATCAAGAAAATGTAAGTTTCGATGTGTTAAGAAACTGTCGTTTTCAAATTTACAGTTTTGAATCGGAGTCCTACATAACGAAATATACAAACCAGACAAACGATGCCACCAGTACACACTGACGTGCGAGATGGCTCGAAATGCTACACTAAAAGAATTTCACTTCATAAAACCAATGAAAAAGTCTTATTTCACGAGCATTTGAATTGCATCTATGAGATATATACGTTGTTTTAGCTAAGATTTCGCTGTGGTTATGAAAGTTTGTTACAATAAATACATAAATATTTATTCGATTTATTCGAAAGCTTGTTAATCAAAAAGTTCTTTTTATGATCCTGTTCAGTGAAATTATTTAATTGTATTAATGTTCAGGCTTTATTAAATCGATGACACTATTTCATTTTGTTAGTGCATTAACTTCACTGTTTCATTGAAATTATTACATTGAATTATATCAACGAAAAATAATGCAGTAATCCAACGAAACGTCAAGTTGTTTTAATTTTAATACAATATTTTATTAGATTAATGCCGAAATTCATGGTATCTATGAAGACTTCTATACTTTACTTTTATGACTCTCACAAACATTTTTAATATGCCAAGTAGCTGACACAGTACACAGTTCGAGATGGATATACAAACTTGAAAGTAGTCCACGAAATTCAGTGCATATTTTTGAAGCACCCACTCCGTGCATTTGACATAACCCCCTGCTAATTGCTCGAAAAGTGTGTTTAATTCAGAAAGTACAAGTTTTAATTATTCAAGTTAAACAACAGAGCAGAACAGCTGTTTTCGAAAACAGCTGTTCTTGATCCTTGGAATATTAATCATGTCTTTGTGAAGTTAATCTTGCAATTATTTGAAACAAATAAAAAATATTATCCTTTTAAATGCTATTATCATAAATAGAAGAATCCTTTTTGTCATATTTTACAACTGAAAGTTCTATTGGGCTTAAAGTAACTACTCTCTGTTTCGGCTATGAAATAGAAAACAATTATTTATTTTTTGCCTGTTATCCTTCGTCTCAAAATATAGAAACTTCAGTTAGTATTATTCTGCCACTTGTATTATCGATGTCCTTATTATCTCTTGTATTCATATTGTTCCATCCTTGTAAGTGATTGTGTACATAATTATTTATCTGTTGTTCTAAGAAAGTTTTAATCTAAAATTAAATTGAAGTATACGAAAAGTATGATTGATTAACTTTAAGTAGGGACAAGCTCTTGTAAATGATAATGATTTAAGGAGAAAATCATTTATTTGCTTCACTTCAAATGCTTGACATCAGCCAGACAGTTGGATTGAAAGCCACTTCAGGCTATTTTAAGCATCACAATGTCCGAGAGTTAATAAGTTGTCTGTGTACGTGTTAAAGACAATATTTGATATTATTGCAGGCATATTTTAACATCAACGTCGAAGGAATGTTGATACTAAATCGCCGCTGAAAATGAAGATTTCTAAGCAGCAGGTTAGTTGTAATATAGTTTTCGTATACGAGTTCGCATTCATTTAAGCGTTAATAAATCCAGTAGTGATCAGCAAAAGTATTCCTGAGTACTGATGATGAAAGTGTATCTGGTTCCGAAAATAGCTGCTCTTATCTGCTTAGTGAATTGGATAGTTAAATTGATGTGAACTGTCTCTTTTATCTCGCAATATATATCTCTTAAATCACAAAATTGTTTTTATCGTGAGCCGCATATTTGTAGTAGTGAAACCAAGCAGAAAATGTACCGTTTATTGTTAATGACTTTGTGGGCATTATTTTTTTTAAAAAATCATTGTAGAGCACGTCGTTCTATCAAAAGAAATCAGTCACATATTTGTTTTTTTGGGGTGGAACCGATATCGACACTTTTGCCGATGTATGGATTTCGGTGATATTTGCTGCCGATTTCTTAATTTCCCGCAAAAATCGAGCTCCCCGCAGATCTCCACGTTTTGGGGTCCCAGGAAGCTCTGACTAATTTTGAGAACCCGTCACTATGTCTGTATGTAAGTGTGATCCGCTCATAACTTTCCAAACCGTGTTTAACCAAACCTTCTAAACAACGTTCTTGAATTTAGATTTCCTGTGAATATGAACCGATTCGAACAGGTAGAATGTTCGAATCGGTGTCTTAAAAATACTTTGGAAAATATAGTTTTCATAGTAGATTTTTTTTTCTAAAATCACTTTTGAATGGCTTCACCGATCGTCTACACAAGTTAACCAGTTCATAACATTCAAAGAAAATACCTCTATCAAACCGGATCAAAATCAGTCAATCCGTTCTTGAGATATTGTGGACAAATAAATTGGGGAAAAAAGTTACTGAACATATTTTTTAAACTCCGAAATTTTACATCTTATCAGTTAGTGCTCTCTATTCTTTTACAGTAATCGAAAAAAAAGAGATGTCCTGAAACTAAATTTCCTGTAAATTTGAATCGTTTCAAATCGGTAGTTTTCAAAATAATAAAAAAAGTTAGAAAACAAGCATTTTTCAAAGTGTTCTTTTTAGAATATCTTTTCAGCGGTTTCGTCAATCGATTCCATAAACTTATCAGCTCTTGACATTCAACCACGTCGATAAGCTTTAACCGGGTCAGAAGCAGTTAATCCGTTTATTAAATATCATGAACGAAAAATTTCGAAAAAACTGATATATATTTTTTACTTCGAAATTATATATCTGATCTGTTAGTGGTCTCGATTGTTTTATAATAATCGAGAACTGTATCAAACACTACTTATCATCAGGTTACAAATGTGTAGCGGTTAAAATTAGCAGTTGCCGAGATGACCTTTGGAGTCGAGTATTCATAGGGTTTATTTTATAATTTTGTGTATATTTTTAAAAAACTACAGCGATTGACCATAAACATTCTCAAATACTGAAATAAAAGTGTTCGTGTTTAGAACAAGAAACAATAAATTCTTTTTAATTAATTGACGCAAATAAACTTTAATAGTTTTTACTGTTCATATTAACTGGAAAAAAAAGCGAAAATATGTAATAAAAGCCGATTTATTAAGCAAAGGAAATATTCACTATTAGGGACACACCCATTGATAATAAAGTGGGTGTATGTGCATGTGTGTCCGCGATATTCTTCAGCTATAAAATTTATTACTCAATGCAGTGAAATTGTATATGGAACTCTCTGATATCATTTAATTCTATTAAAGTTCTTTATTTTAAACCTCAACAACCTGCTGTTCCCGTTAGAAACAAATAAAAAATTGAAAATGGTTAACCCTAAAGGCCCTGTAACTTCCCGCTAATACTAACCGAAATACTATTATTTTAGTTTTCAAATCAACCGATTGATATACGGTGGTTGATGAATTTTTCGGTGACTATAAAAGAGTCGAGAAAACTAACTGATCATACATATAATTTCGGAGTTTTTCAGAAAATCAAATAATTAAAATTTTTCGTTCACGATATGATTACGTTGTTCGACGTGACTTTTAAATGTCAAGAGCTGATTAGTTTGTGGAATCGATAGGTGATGCGGTTTAAAGGTTTTTCTCAAACCATTTCCAAAAATGTTTTTCCGAGTTTTTTGAGATATCTTGTAATATACCGGTTCGAATCGGTTGAAACTCACAGCAAATACAACTTAAGGAACTTTTTTTAGATTTTTATAAAACAATCGAGATCACATATAGAAGGGATTATCCAATCTGGAGCCGGTTTAAGATGATCGACGTGGACTTTAAATTTGAAGAGCTGCTTTGATCAGTAGAAGTCGATTTATGAACCCGCTTAAAAGTTACCTTAAAAACCACTTTGAAAAGTACTTTTTTTCGAAGTCATTTGGAGATATCTCGAAAACTCAGTAAATCTAAGTTCACAAATGCTACAGCCGTCCAAGTTAAAAGCGGGTCACATACTTACGCAAACACCCATACACACAGACATAGTGACGGGCTCTCAGAACTAGTCTCTATTTGCTCGAAATGGTGTAAAACCAATAACTCCCCGACTTAATGAAATTTTTAATTTTCCTAATAGAAAGTTAAAAAATTTACATTTTCCACACGGATTCACTATATCTAATTCTTTTAAATATATTTTGGACTGCGTGTCCTATACAAAACTAGGGATTTTTTTTCTTAGAAACTTTTTAACACACTTGAAAGAAATCTTTTTTAGTAATATTTATGTGAGTGTCTTGTATAGATTGTGGGCCGTTTTTCTAAAATATTTTTCACAACTATGGCGGTGAAATTCTTTTTTTTCATAAGCATTTTAATCTATATATTTTCCATTTTATTAGATATTCAATTTATTTGCGGTATATTTTGTATCGTTTTTGTTCAAAATTCATAGTCAAATCATTTTTATTTGCGTCGAAATTTCATAGTTAAATCATTTTTATTTTTACAATTATTTTAGTCGTTCATTGTATTTTCATCTGAAATAATATATTTATCACCCATTTCATATTTAATTGCTGAACTGATATTAGAATTTCTATAAAAAATCTAGTAAATGGGTTAATGGGTTTTTTATTGGACTATAAATTAAAGATGGAATTGCAACAATCTGATTGTCTAAAGCGTTGAACGTTTAATAGTTAATTAAACATTAATGAGAAGTACGATTAAGAGGCGTTCATATCCGGCAGATGAGTGCTCTTTATATAGACGCTAGTAATTGCAAACCGTAGATCGCAACACCCCCATGACATTATGAAAAATAAGTATTACAACAAAGAAAATGAAATTATTTTTATTTTTATATTGCATGAGTCTTGGGCTTATTCAAACGGTGGCTAGTCACATGCGAACAAAAGTCTATAAATAAATTTGAGAATTCTGCAAAGAATAATTTTCAAAATTAAAGTGTATTTTAGCATTTTCAACAGAGTGTTTTAATAAAAAAAAAGTTGTAAAACTTTATAAAATATATTTTATATAGTTGCCTACAACAAAACTGATTAAAATATATTTCATTTAAGAGTCCAAGTTTAAGCCAAATAAAAGGTAAAAAGTTTTGGTTAGAAGGGTTAACTAGTGAATGTACTGGTACCAAATCCCGTGAGCTTCTGCTATTACAGTTTCTGAGACCTACCAAGAATATTTATCAACGGGCAAGTTCCCACTCCGCAACCCAGCTTCCGCAACAGCGATAGCCTAGAAACAATCACATTTTATCGTCAAGTGTTTCGCGCAATATAATTGACATTTCTTTCTTTTTAACGCAGAGCGTTAAGTTTTTTGACAGCTTTTACGAAAACGGGCTTTCAAATCAAAATGCTCTTCGTAGCTTTTTATTTGTCAGCATAATAGACCAAATGTGCCCACAATCCGGAAATGTAAAAACATCTGCGCATGTTCGCCCACTTCTTTTCGCAGAAAACATTTTGTTTTTCGGTTATTCTGAATGTAACAGGGTGTCAACCTACAGTTCTGATTATTGACGCATCACATACAAGTGAACGTCATCGCTAAGCAAATTTCGCGCGATAAGTATTTCGAACAGAACCGTGATTTTCGAAATAAATTTGCGGAATTTTAAAGCGTTATTCAGACGTCAGTCTATTCGTGTTGAAATGTCAAACGAAAATAAACTTCAATCACTTGACAGCTGACGAAACTGCTTCCAGTTGAAAAAGTGTTGCCAAAAGAAAATTTTATTCATCTATAAGAACTACGCTCCTTACAAAACATTTTAATTTGTTTTAAAGTATCACGTCAAACTACTCCAAAACATGAGCAATTTAAAAAAGCCTATTAAAACTCTAAGCGAAAAGCACCCTAAACGATTTCCGGTCTATGAGTACTCTACCCCAGGCAACACTTAATCATTGTTAACAATTCGTAATCCTCCGCCATTTTGCAAATACTTAAGTTTAACATCACGCCTCCATAGTCAGGCAGTACGCAAAGCATACGCAGCCACCATCTGCTGTTACATCTTTTATCTACTTGAAATTTTATTGTTGCTTTTTGTTGTATTTTTTAACGGCATCTTCAGTTTGCTTTACACCTTCAATACTTAATTGCACAATAAAGAGTAATAAAAACTTTTTAATTAGAAACAGTTATAGGCCCGCATAAAAAGTGTAGGAATACTTGAGCATGTTTACAGCACAAAAATAAATGCCCAGACGTTCAGACAGACACAGAAACAATTAACATTAAATAAAATAAAATGTGTAGCAGGAGCAGGAGCAGCAGCGGGAGTAGGAGTCAAGTGATTAAGTGCTTTCTGCAACATTTACTCGCAACACACCCTCATGCCATTACAAACGGCAACAAGCGAAAAAATTTGAGTGAAATGGCGAAAAGCATTTCCAAAATTATGCGACTACACGTTAAAAAGGAATATAATCATTTGAATTAATGCATCTACTGATTAATAATGAATTATATAGACGTACGTAAACTTTTAATTGCATGTCTCGTATGTCGTAGGTGGAAAGTAAATAGATGATTGTGGCCGTAGTTGCCAGATTGTAAGCGAAAAATCGTCAAAATATAAAACTTCTCAAACGAAATATTGCTTTTATTTAACAAAATCAAAGCAAAACAAACAAATTCATGTTAAATATAAAATATATTTTTGTCAATATAAACATCAGCGGTTTTGTTTTTATTAAAAATACCCGTAAATCGCTTATTTGAATTTAACAATTTTACTTGCAGATCAAATCACTAACAACAACTTCTTTCTAAATTTCATTTGAGATTATTCCAAACGATCTTTCAATTTAGTTTCGTTTAAACTGAGTAGACTGAAAAATCTTTCTATAATTCCAAAAGAGAATAATTTATTGGAAATATTTTCCCATTTTAATTCTTTCATTAAAGCATCCTGCTCTATTATAACGAGACATTTCCCATTACTAGAGCATAAAACAAATATTTTAAAATTATGGCGGTCACAGACGAAGAACCCTTCCAAATTGCGGGCGTGGACCGCTGTTCTGTGCGACACATTCGCATACAACTACGAGCTAAGAAAACTCCACAATAAATGCATAACGCTCGTGATGTGACATGAGCTCGCTCCAGCTGAAATCGAATCTTGCTGGTGTCCAACAAAATTTAGGCCAAAAGAAGTTTGTAATTATTTGCTAATAGCACTCGGCATGGATACCGAAGCCTGGAAAATGTCCTTGAGCGGCGATGTTTCGGCAGATCTTGGACGATTTTTCACCACTTAAAGCTTAGTGAAATCTAAACACATTAATTTAAGACCTTTTTAAACTTACCGCTAAGAAATTTTAAAATTCGCAAAGCTCAAGAAGTTATTGGTCTTACTCCGTTTTTAAAAAAAATTAGATCTCATCAGATTCTCTGACTGATTCTGAGAGCTCATTACCATGCCTGTATGTATGTGTGTCTGTGTAGTTTGTGACACTTGTTTCATTTTTGAACGGCTGAACCGAAGAGCATTTTTGAACTTAAGCTTTGTGTGAAGTTCAAACGATCCGAATTGATAGATTTCAAGATATTAAAACAGAACTTAATAGCCTTTTACAAACTGGTTTTTGTTTAGAAAAACTTGTAAACGGCCTTATCGATCGATTTTAAAAAGTTGAGACTTCAAAATCAAGATGATGATCAAAATCGGTTAAACTGTTTGTGAAATATTTTCAACGAAAAAATTCGAAAAAACTGAATTTTTTTTGTTTGACCTCCAAAACTATATACTTGATCAGTTAATATGTTCGCTTCTTTCGTAGTAATCGAATATCACGTGGGAATCGGTGGGAAATTAAAATAATCGTGGGAAGATACAGGGTCAGCCGGTTTCCAAATATTTTCCAAAGACTAAAGGCCTGCTCGTCGATGTCACAAACTATCGTTCGTTCGCTTATATAAAGAGAAAATTTTATAATTTTTATTTGTGTGATCGAACGATAATTTAAGACATCGGCAAAGCGGCGTGTAAATATTATTTAAATTCTATTGAAGTTCCGATCGATATTAAATGTGGTTATTTAGCCAGTGACTAATAAAAATTGCGGGTCAATAAATCGAAAGCAAAAAGATTCCTCCAAAGCCGATGAATTTAAGAATCTGTATTGATTTAGGAAAGAAATCGTTAAAACATTTGGGTTGTGGGCTGAAATTTTGACATTCATCCAGGGTCCACCACAAAATCGTCATGTATATTGGACTGAGTTTCTTTTGTACTGAAAATTAAGCTCCAACATAGTCACGTTCATCATGATGTCCATCATTTATGATACACGTTTAGTTTTAAGGGATTTAATTAATTAGAAATAAAAAACTTGTCTTTTAAAAACAAATTTACTGAAAAAATTATAATATATATATATATATATATATATATATATATATATATATACATATATATATTTATATATATATATATATATATATATATATATATATATATAGTTATTTGTTAATGCATCAGACAATAGGAATCACTATAATATTTTTGGCAGTCAAAATGACGAACTGACTAAAAAAAGTTAATTTTAATCGATTAATTGATATCATTTGTTAATCGATTATATAACAGAAGTCAAAATGAAATTTTCGCCAGCCAAATTCGTCAAAAATTACTATAAATCGTCCAGTCTTCCAAAAGTGATTGAGGGTTTTATCTCAATCAGCAAAACTGCAACCCGAAAATATTTCTTCTCTTTGGAATAAAAATTTAGTTTCATTCCGCAATAATAAAATTTAGAATAAATGAATTTGTTTATATCCAAATAAAATAAAGAGGGAACCAGAGCGTTATTTAAATAATTAAAGTGAAATAAAGTCAAATTGCATGCGACCGCAAAATTGTCGAGGCCCTGACAATTAAATTTTAAATCAAAACACGACAACAAAAAGCGGCAAATTTGTGAATGAAATGAAAAACAAACTAAATTTGAATAAAATTTATTCATAATTACTAAATTGTTAAATAAACTCAAGTCTTTTAACTTCGTGCTGTTTATTCCAACTCCGCCAAAACTATTTCGTATAGAACAGGAAACACGTCCTTTCTTATTAGCATGACCAGATAAGTGAAACCATTGTTCTACCCGTTTAAGTTACTTATTTATAACTCGCAAACAAAAAATATGATATTAATTTTCAGAGTCGTTAGTCTAAATGCTTAAAGCCTTTTTGCACAAATAAACGAGTGTTTCAAGCTTTTCATGAAATGAGGACTCTTCATAATCCAAATTAAAACTGCAAAAATATTATTAAATTTCCTTTTGGGTTCTCTTTACTTTCCGCTGTTGGCTAAAGCACTGTGGGCTTTGTTGGATACATAATAGTTGTTGTACAATTAATTAAGTGTAAAGCTTTTCTTTTCTACTCGAATTTTAATTAAAAAGCTTAAGATCTTTTTTTTGCAAGCGTAGACCACAAACCTTTTTTTTTTTTGTGAAATAAATGTGGGCATTTGGATAGTTTAAATTTAAAATTGAGAAAAACGGTTTGAATTTTAGCTAAATCTATTTATTTGCTGTGAAATACAATTGTTCCGGTTAGAGATGAAATATTATTTTATTTGTAAGTCCACCGCTGTTGGCCTTACTTTAACGCATTCGGACGGGCCAATTTCCGAGCACTTTTGAAATGTTCAATTTTTGAAAACGATGAGTTGTATTTTTGAATTTCCATGCACACTGTCAGCCACAGTTTCGATATTTTTAGCTGTACGCTCTTGTACGGGCACACTCACGTCTTGGCGCCTCAACAATGAAAAAAGTTTAGCAAAGTTTGACAAATAGTTGCGTCTTTCGGGCCCTCTGCAATTAAAATTTGTACATTTTTGGGAAATCCGCATACATTTTCTTTGTTCTGAAATATAATTTCTAATAAATCCTAAATATGCTCTGGCATAAATCGATATATTTCGTTTAGTAAAATAGAATTTCGTGATAAAATTAAACGACTTAAGAATTGCCAGATTGGAAACAAACGATGGTTCAAATTTTAGCTGATAGATGGATGACGGTAACGTCATTGACTGGCTGTCGCTCAGCTCACTCACTCGTCAATACCGAGAGAGGTAACATTTAGAGTAATAATAGATTTTTGGAATTCGGAATGTTAAATGGTTAAGAAGATATTGAAGCTCCTAAAAATTTAAGTTTGGAAAAAATGCATACTATTGAAATGAGTTATAACTATTTGGCAAGGTGACGTCAACACAATTACAAAAATAGAACACAATTAAATTTACCCCTCTATTATTTAATGTTACGATAAGACAATAACAAAAATAGGACACTTCTCTAGCGGTTTAGCATAAGAATTAATAACTTCTCACAGCCTGTGACTACTCGTTCAGGCGTGGATATGGCAGGAGCCTGTTAAAAATTTTCAATTTTTAAAGAAAATTAGTGCATAAGTGTTCTAGTTTGAGTATTTTATTGAGGTTATGTTGACAAAGAGCTACTGGAAAAGGGATTATTAACTGGTAAAAAGTATTCCTGAAAATCAGTATTAAAGCGACACCTTTCAGAAGAGACACTTTTTGAAAAAAGTGCTTTTTAAATTTAAAAAAAAGTAAAAATGTTTTAATATTCGTTTGGAAGACAACAGTTTTGGAAAGAGGTATTTTCCCAAAAGAGGTAATTTTGCTTTAATATATTTTTTTAAAGCGGCTTTTTTGGAAAGCTGTTTTTGTGAAATGTGGGTCTTAAAAATGGTACCATTTTGAGAATGTTATACTTGAAGATAAAATATTTAAAAATGTATTTCTAGAAAAGGTACTATTTGAAAGCTGTCTTTCTACATAATAACAATTTATGAAAAGAGTTCTCTTTAAAAAAAAGTACTTTTAAAAGGTATTATTTGAAACAGCAAAAAGTAAATATTTTAAAATGTTTATCTTTCTAAAATGCACAGATTTTAAAATATATTTCTTGGAAAAAGTACGTTTCAATAAAATTGCTTTTTTCAAACTATTTTGTGCAAAATATCTCACGAACGGGTTCGTGCTGATCGACGTGGTTTCTTATTGTCAAGAATAAATTCGTTTTATGGAATGGATCGATGAGGCCGCTGAAAGGTGATTGAAAAAACAGAAAACCACTTTGAAGTTCTAAGTTTTTTGAGATATCGAATCGATTCAAAATCATGAGAAAACTAAGTACAGAAACGCACACATTTACATCACATTTTAAGAGCTGATTACTTTGTGATATCCATCAGAAAGCTTCCTGGGACCTCAAAATGTGGAATCTGTTCAGAACTCATCGTTTTAAGAATGGGATAAAACCAATAACTTCCATTTAAATTTTCAATTCTCCTTTTTCTATGTAACGATAAAAGCTCTTTCGTCATATGGTAGCTGTCTTATGAGCGATATAACGAAATATGTGTCTTTAACGATATTCAAACTGTTTTGAAAACTTGAAAAAAATTAATTGAGAGCTTTTTTTTGTAAAATGCACCGCCTAGAGTTGATATATTTGACGTCGCAAAATTACGAAAACGCAACATTTAAAATGTGCCAAGCCTCGGTGTCGCGTTAAGCAATATGCGACGTTTCTTATGAAATAATTCGCTAATTAATTTCTTTGCTCTTTCTTAAACGATTATTCTAGTAAAAAGTTCAGAGAAACGACAAATTATTTGTTGCTTCAGCCTATAATTCACTATCCGACTCAGTCACACGACTCTTTAAGAGACAAATCTAGCAGAAGTCTTGCCAAGAAAGTATGTCCCCTGTACTGCAGGTTTTTAGCCGACACGCCACACTTGGCATGAGTCAGGGCCTTTAGCTATGGGATGCATTTTTGGAAATCTAAAAATTAAACTCAATGAAGCATCAACCATAAAAATAGATCATAAGAACTTTTAGTAGAAATTTAATTCTCCAATGAAATGCAATCTTTTTTAAATAAAATACCCCGCCAGTCCCATAGTGCCCCATAAAAGTCTATTATTGTATTCAACTTTTGTCATTGAAAATACTTAAATGCACAGCGTAGGAGTGGTTGTAACATGTATCTGTGTAGCTATTTTTATAGTGTGTTTGTGTGTGTGTGTGAGTGTTAATGTATGCCTGAAAAAGTGAAAACTTTATTACAATTTCATTTTATGCTTCAACGCAACAAAATAATGAACAATTGTTGGTGCATGTTTAAATATTTATACGGGCTTGTAATTCATAAAGGCCGACAAGTACGAAAATGTAAGTTTGTTGGACGTGTTATATTTTCCCCCCATTACCTTAAAGTTTCTGACCGATTGGTTGAAAAAGCACATCATGTTTATATCGGACTAGTTAGTCAGGCGGCGAGTGAGGCAGGGCATGAATGTTGCACTAATGATAGTGACGTGAGTTTTATTTGTTAAATAAAAAGTTTATCCATTCAGTGATCTCAAAGCCATAATCAAGCTACTGCGCATGGAATTGGCAAGACTATAAAAAAGTTTCAAGAGACTGTAAGCTTTAAGGATGTGGTCAAGTCATATTGTGTTTGCTGCCAAATATATCCCTTGATTTTGTGGAAGTGCAACGTATATAGCGAATTAGTTGAATCCAGGATATTTCCAGCGATTTGGGTCAATCTTTCTCCGCATCAGAGTGACTTTTCTTCTCCTGCACTTGAAGTGTTACAACTTTGAGTTGGCATCGCTGCCTTATTTGAGCACCCATTTAACAGGTGATAGTTGCTTTTTATTTAGTTTAATTTGCAAAAAATTGTTCTATTTGTCAAACTCATCCATTCAAAATTTTATTTTCCGATCAAGCCCATTTTTGCTTGAATGGGCACGTAATCAAGCAGAATTGTCGCGTGTGTGCTCTATGGGTTGGACGTATCATTGGCCCGTATGTCTTCAAAAAACGATGGCGGTTCACTCCATACGTCTCAATCTTACTTTTAATAACACTTCTAAGCCATGAATTAGTTGACCACAATTTTAAGATAAAATATGGTATCACTTTTCAAAAATTTCTATAATACGGTAACACTATTCAAGCCAAAATGTTGAAACAAGGCTGTAACAAAGCCCATAATTAAATCGGCTGCAGGTGCTTTAAAAGCTGTTGCGTATATTTTAATTTATAATTTATTTCTTGTTCTCATCGTTCTCTGTACAAAATGTATGATATTGAATTAAAGTATGGTAACGTTGCTGCGAAAATGAGTACCGAAAAGTGAGAGCGTGAGAAAAAAGGATCGAGAAGTGAGAGCAAAATAAATTAGATCCTATATCACGACTGCATTCTTTGAAACAATTTTATGAAACAGTATAGAGAATATCGCTCAGCCCCAGATTTATTTCATCATTTAACTTTTTTACGATGATTTTCCGCACTCAATTGATCATAAATCTCAAAAAGTGGACTCTCTATAATAGTTCTCTTGACATTTGACCCTTCCGTAAGTTTGATTTGGTTTAACAACATATTCGAATTCTTGCTAAGATGCTACACCCTGGCGAAACTTTTCCTTAAATTTTGCTAACGCCAAGCAGACACTTCGTTGCTCACTTGAATTTGTTTTTCATTCACGTGAGCGCCAATCGTCTCTGAGATGAAGGCAATAATGATGACACTGCTATTGAGGAGGAAATTTGTGATATACATATAACCACACGACTCTTATGAGCTACTGAAAACATGTTGTTCAATTCGGCGTGGCGTAATGGGGTTTTAGTGGTTGGCGTGAAAGTGTTTGTGCGTTTGTTTCTCTCTGTCCTTATTATGTGTGTTGGCTTATTGTTGTTCTACCAGACCGAAAACAATTCAGCGGCAACAATGTATTGCGAAAAATACGTTCAAATGAAACTTCCAAAAACAAAATGATTTTGAAGTGTGTGCAGGCTGAAGATACTTGAAATCTTTAAAGATATTTTTCATGAATAAAAATTAAAGTGATTATGCTTTTTTTCAATTATAAAAGTCGAACATTATCTTTTTAACATTTCCTTTATTTATTTTCCATATTATTTTAATTTGCAGTAGTTTCAGATAATGTTAAGACAGCATTATATATCGAGTTTTCTTTACTTAATCATAGACTAAGAAAGAAATGAAATTAAATGCTGAAGACTTCCCAATTTTAAATCGTAACTGCTTCTCATAAGTCCATTCCCACCCGCCGCTAAAAGAAACTAGAAATTAATATATAATTGTTTTTATATTCTAACATTTCGAAAAATATATTTAATTCAAAGAGACACTAAATATTCCAAAGGAAAAGCCTACATCAGTTTCATATATTTTACTTACACAGTAGAGCGGATCAGTTGTTTTCGGAGGCCGCCACACTTTCATCATCATTTGTGTTTATTAACACTATTTGGGTGGTTTAGTTGAATACGATTGAGAGATTTTATTTGCACCAATTTTATTATGAAAAAGAATACGAGAACCGTATCAAGCTGATATTAAATTCTTGTGTTACATTTTGATTATCTTCTTCATGTCCTATTTTCTAAAACTTCTTTCGGCTTAAAATTTGTTTACTTCCGTAACTCTCGTCCTTGTCGCTCTAGCTTTCCTTGATATTTAGCTGCTGTGGTAAGAATGCGAGGGGAGTAAATGATTTGCTGGTGTAATATTTACCACTTCTTGTCCGGGCAAAAGGTCTTACAGCAGGTACTGCCAGACTTTGACAGTTAATAACGATCGTATTATTGAAACTACTTCTCTTAAAGTAGTTGTAATTTATTTAGCCTATTTAGCGCTCATATTAATTGTTTTACAAAAAGGTCTATTTGCAATGTTGTCGATAAATTTGGTTCAGCAAACGACACCGGTGAATTTTGCTACAGATACCGACGAAGCTGCTGTCAGAAATTTTCAGGGACCAGGGCTATGCCTTCGTCATTAAGACAAGCTGATAATAATCCAAAACAGCGAGATAAGAAAAACTCTACAATATATTCATGACTGGGTCATTGAGTCATATTGAGCTCTAAGACCGTCAACATTAAAAGGCTAAACGTGATACTATATACGAACTCATCAACATTTATTTTATTGCTGCCGTTATTTAATATGAATTATAAGATATTTTTAATGACCAGCACAGCCCGCGCAGCGATTTGATTGCCAATAGAGATCACCCAGAATTCGGGAGTCAATTCCACGACCATTGGAACTGATAGGCTGGCGTTCCGGCCTATCCACAATGTTAAATTTTATTACCTAACGCATAACTAAAAATTAAAGGAAAATTAAAACGATTTTTATGTCTGTGATTCATACTACGTAAAATTTACGTGACGTTAGTATTAACTTAGTATTGAATACTGTTTATATTCTAGGGTTAAACCATTGCAACGACAAGTTTATAGAAACTTGGAAAAATGTGAAAACATTTTTTTTTCATCTCGATTGTTGACTATTGATTGTAGAGAGTTGATTTTGTTGGGGGAGGGGGTGAGGGGGTGCTTGTTATTTTCTATTTCGTTATAATATTAAATAAAATCTTTGAAATGTTTAACAATCGTTATTTACAAGAGGAATAAAATTGTATTTGTAGAAAACATCGTAACAAACTATTGTTTTGCTAAAGGAGGAAATAATTTATTTTGCTATAATCAAACGATTTTATTTGTTTCGAAACCACAGAAGACCAAAAGTGATAACGATATGTAAATATCGCTTTCAAAATAAATACAAAATCAAATAAAATAAATAGAAAACAATAAAAACAGCTTAAGAAATAATTTATGAAAAGAGAACCCTGTTTTCGCCCTCTTTTAATTTTATTTTCTTTCATTTTATTACGATTGTAAATACACATTCAAGATGGGAATTCCTTTTCATCTCTACTTCCGTCTTATTTGTGTCTTTCAAATACACGATACTCAAATAAAAAAAAAAAATTTAATACCTTTTGCAGCTTTATTTTACATGGATTTGTATCTCTTTTAGGAATGCGCCATAACAATTTCGAGCATGTATTTTGCAAATGTGACTTTCGGTTTCTTAAGCATCAATTTGAAGGAAAATGAAAATATATCTTTTTTACAAACATCTCAAATATCAAATAAATGCAGATACAACGAATAGGAAATGGTGTTAAATATGTAAATATCTATTAATCTTTTGAATAAATAAGTCAAAACATGAGGGTTGTAGTTGCCGTATCTTCCACGCTCTTTCGTCTTCAAAGAAAAGCTAATTTTTTTAAATATATTTTTTCATAAAATTGTACCTGAAAGATTTTTAAGATACACACTTTTCTTCTTAATAATTCATTTTCATTTAATAAAGTCCCGTGCGAAAGTTGGATGCGGAGTAAAATCATGTGGTTGTACATCATTTCGTTAACAAAGAATCACCAGACTTTACGATAAGGCAGCACTATTGTCAGAATCAGCTGACTTTCATAAGCATTCTGCTGTTATTTTTACACCCAAAAAAACTTTCTTTAAAATTATATGAGAAGATTTTCTGAAGTGTAGGAAGAAATGTTTGAAAATGTTATAAGAATTCGTATAAGCGCACGCTGTTTAATTAAACTTTTTTTCTTTTTTTTGTGTTGAACTACCACTCAGGGTATGGCCATGGCACATGGGCACTGTGCGGGAATCACACTGAAGGCGATTGTTTTAAGAGGACAGATGAAAACAGATTAGAAGATAGAAAATATTGTTGTACCTCTTTTTACTTTGACGGTTAATATTTTGCTGCAGATACCAACGAAAGAGGGTGATGTATTTTGCTCTGTTGGTAATATTCAGCGACTTTCGCCATTGACTCAGACCAACTGCCTGTCTTGGAATAACGCGGATCACAAAAATTCGACAACATATTTAAGACTGTGTGCGGAGTCGAACTTGCGATCCAAGCCATCGTCTTGTGTTCATTGCTTCAGCCAATAGCACCCGCTTAATTAAATTTAAATATTTTTATTAATTAGTTTGGGCTGATTTCAAAGCACTTCGTTTAATTCGTTTAAAAGAAAACAGATTTGAACGAAGCCTCGTTTAATTGCAGAAACGCGTTAAATCTACAGCAAAAATTAGAAATCGCTTTTGGAATGTCTATATTTTTCATGATAACGTTGTGCATTTCCATGAATATTATGATACATCGATGTTATCACAGACTCTAGAGGATAATATTCACAATCCGCTATTAATAATAATTAACTTATTTTTAGGAAGTACTGTGAGACTAGTGCTCGTGCTCTACAACTTCAGTGATAACTTGACGCGTTGAAAGAGTTGTTGCTAACCCATGAATGGTTAGGATGGATCTAAAATCGCTTGGTTGGCGTGACGTGCCAGTTTTATAAATTTTATATAGTGAGATTGCACAATTAATTGCCTCATGCGACTGTCACGATCAACAACATGTTTTGACCGATCAAATGCAACCCATGTGTGGTAATCATGTGAGCACTTTTTTTTCTAGTTTTGTAATAAGAACGCTCTTCACCAATTATTGGACGGGCTTGCTGAGTGCAATGGGAAGAACATTTCCCACAGGGAAGGTAATTTTTAATATTTTCACATCTTCAAAACTCCAACAGTTAGACTCTGTTTAATTGTTGTGGGTTCCTCCGAAAATTCAGTACAACTCTTAACAGCATCTTGACGCTTTGGAAAGGGATTTGTAATATTTGCGTATCTCCACAACAATAACAAAGAGTGTCTACATTTTATGTGCGTTGCTGTGGGACTTAAATCCATCTTTAAATAAAATAATCACGGCTTAGAAAGTAGAACCGTGCTATACCACGTAGTTATTAGTTTCCTATTTCCAGAGCCGCTTAAATTAAAAGTTCATTTTCAAATAAAGTCTTGTCATTCGTGGAGGGGTGAGTGAGAGCATTACCCATCTAATGTTTTTATACGTTTCTTATTAGATTCGCTTTACACATATTCCTCGCGTATACTTAATATTAATACTAATATTACTCCTCCGTCACATTGTACTCGCACACAGCTGTTGCTGCGGTTCATGTTCTTATCTTCTCATAATGTGTAAGTATTTTTACACGCTTTCGAAGCGAATTGAAGTAGAGAATAAACATACTTTTTGTATTTTTAAGAAAATCGAACTAAAAGGTTAAAAATAAATTAAAAATAACAATACAGGTATTATTGTGAAAAAAGCGCGGGCCTTTAGTGCCCTATTTTTCGTACAACGAGCTCAAGACTTTATTTCTTTATTTAATTTTTTGATATATTTTAACTTTCTTATTTCATTCTTTTGGAGCCGGGGAAATCCGGTGTGATTAGTTGTTTATTTTTGAAAAATTTTTTTAAAATTTTCTATTAATCGAATACGTGTGAGTTATTTGACTTTTCAATATCTCTGTCTTGTTACTATGACCAAAACTGCATCAACATGGTCTTAAATTTCAAATTATATTGTACTTTTATTAGTTTCATAAGTTGGTCCTCCAATTTGAATGTTGTCTTGATGTTCTTCTTATATTTTCTTGGACGGCTACAAGTTTTTAATGTATTTAAAAAGTAGCTTTTCCTTTTGTTTGATTAAACTTTCATCGATATACCCAATTTAGATTGCGTGCATGTTGTCATAAATTTGCAACAAAAAATATTTTTCCATATTTTCCATTTTGTCTTGGCAGCGTAAAAGCAGGAAGAAGTTTTTGATTTTAGTTTGTACGCGTCCACATATACACTCACATGTAGACAGATAGTTGTTGAAGTGTTGGTACTTGGACGTGCTTTTAGCTTTTGAAGATCGTATTTTCTTGTTCAAAGTTTTTTTGTTCTTTTCTTTGTTGTTTTTATGTTCGCTTTTCCCATAAACTTTTCCTTTACAACTGGCTGGTAAACTTGCTGCTGACTGCTCATAATTTGCAATTTATTGGCAAATAAGTATAAAATAAAAACAAGTAAAAGTGCTTGCTATAGTCGTCTGTGCCGAATCTTATATACCCTTCACTAACATACGTCTGCTTTCTAACTTATAAAATAGTAAAGTTTGCAAAAAAATAAAAACAACTTTAGTTGCATTTTTGTTTACTTGAAAAAAAATATTCAAAATTTTCCAACTATGGAAACGAAATTTTAATTTTTTTACCAAAATTTTCCAACCCTGGAAACGAAATTTTAATTTTTTTAAATACTTGATATTAATTTTGGAATCGCAAATTAAATTAAAACTTTCGTTTTTACCAATGGAAGTCGTCATGATGCATAAAGCGGTTTTATTTAAGAAAAACTACAAATTTGTAACCACTTTCGTTACTTTCATGTACTACAAAATATTGCAGTATCCAACCCTGAAATCGAAATTTTTATTTTTTTTAATTTTTAATACCAATTTTGTTTTGCCGAAATGAAAAATAATTTTAACCAGGAAAAAACGATGTTAGTTGATTTTTGGTTATGTTATTGTATTAAAAAATTTAAATTTCCTAACCCTGGATGGGAACTTTAAATTTAAAAATTGTTTTTTCATCGATGCTAATCTTCATGATACCAAAAACGGTTTTATTAAAAAAAAACTTTAAAATTTTAAACATTTTAGCTATTATATATACCACAAAATACCGAATGTGCCAAAAAAAAAAATTTTAATTTCCTATCCCTGAAATTTTTTTTTAGTGTTAAATAGACAATTGAGGAGTCCCAAAGCATGAAATAGGTTCAATTTTCAGATAAAAAAAAAAATATAATCGGGTTTTCGTGTTAATTTTGCGTCGAGAAATAGGTGTAAGCTTCCCAGCTCTGGAACCGTCCTTCCAATTTTTCTGAATTTCAATACCACTCTAAGCTAGCTCACTTCCATTCGATCAGTCCAAGAATGAAGTCTCTAGCTCTTCTGGGGTCTTGGGAAAAGCTTATTTCACGTACAGACAGACGGACAGACGGACATCGCTCAATCGTCATCGCTATTCATAAGGATCCCGAATATGGGGTCGCATATTGATATCGAAAAAATCACACACGGAATGACAAACCTAAATATACCCTTTCACATTTTTGTGAAGGGTATAATAATATGAATACGGATGCATGTACAGCATGCATAAGTAAGTGTATGCGTTTCAATAAGTTTTGAGAGCGTGACATTTGCAAACGGTAAAATTTTACAAAGACGCAGTATTTTTAAAAACAGCATTTTTGGGGTTTATAGATTTATGTGCTCTATTCGAGACATATTTTTGTTAATAAAAATTTTATAGCAGATTTTTATGAAAACTTGCTGTTGATATTTTATGACGTGCTTTAAGTGTCAGTGCCTAAATGGTAATTAAGTTGGCATAAATTTGAAAACAGATAGTGTTTTGTTACATGAAAAAAATCATATAAAAATTGAGTGTCACATTTTGTTAGATGATGAGTTAACAAAAAGTCATCTCGTTACCATAATGCCAAAATTATTTCAATATTCTAGAGGCGCTATTCGCAAAAATTATTTTATGTTTATAAGCTGTTTATAAGACGAATTTTCGTTATGAAATTTGTGTTATAAGCAGCTTATAAGCGTCAAATATTCTTTATGACTGAGATAAGAACCAGGTTGTGATTTCTTCAAAGAATTAAATATTTTAACTTGGCAACGACACGATCAAGTTTTGCCGTCAATATATTTAGCCTTTTTTATAGTTTCTAAAAAGTTAACGGATTTCGCTTTCACTTTTCGTTTCAGTTAACAGCTGAGAACTATTTTAATGAGCAATTATTTCATTTTTAAGCCTCCTTTAAAGAAAACAGCTGATTGTGAATTGAATTAGAAAATTTTAGTCAACATTTTGGCCAGACCAGTGATCGTTTATTCTCTTTCTCTTCTGAGGAATTTTCCGTGGTTTTCTATGCTTTCACTTCTTAAGTCGTGTATTCGATACATCGGTTCCCTGCTTTCTAGTTCCGAATCAATCTACTGTACACATAAATTGCATCATCTGAGTTGTGGTTTCAATGAACAAAATGTAGAGAACGGTTGGCCCTAAAGTAGTTCCCTGCAGCTTTCCGCTGATTTTACTATCAATTTGCTTTTTACTTTTTAGCTAAAAAAAATTCATTTTCAAACTGCTCTACAAATCAACCCATTCATACGTGGTAAGTGGTGACTGATTTAGTTTTCGAGTCCTGTAATAGGACTGAGAATGCTAACTGATCCGATATATAGTTTCGATAATTTTTTTATATCACTTTCCAAATTTTCTCGTTTACGATATCTCACGAAAAGATTCATCCGGTTTGCTGCTGTTTACGTGGTATTTCAATGTCAATTACTGTTTAAAAATTATTTGGAAAAAATTTCTTCTAAGAAATTTTTATATTCGTGCTGATTCCTTTTTTTCCAAAGATATATTCAAATTCAAAGTGATCAATTTAGGGGTTTTAGCTAGTTCCTATACGCATTTCACTGGGGCTAATGCAGATCATCAGGGAACCTTTACCCAACAGTTGTTAGAATAACTAAAGATATTTATTTCAAACTTCCACTTTAATAAATGAGAAGCTTAACAACATACATATATCAAAGTCATAACAAAAACTCCGCTGATCACCTTGTCAATATTTAAAAAACTAAATAAATATTTATTTTAGCTGTAAGAGGTTTCTCGAGATCTGCTGGTCCAAATAGGTTTCAATTCACAGGAAATCTAGGCTTAGTAGAGCCGTTGAAAAATTTTAAAAAAGGTCACATACTTAGACCACACGCAAGCACACACGCACATACATGAAAACATAGTGTCGGGCTCTCAGAATTAGTCAGGACCTCAAAACGTCGGTATCTGATGAAAACTCTATTGTTTCAAAACAGTGTAAAAGCGGAGTAATTTATAATTTTCCTAGCGCGAAGTTAAAAAACGTGGACTGACCACTAAAATAAATTATATATCAAATAAGCGAAAAAACTAATTTTTATAGCAAATCAGATTAATATTTTGAAATAATTCTCAACATTGTATAAAATTTATAAACAGAAATTATTGTAAAAAAAATGTTAGAACGCTATTTTTTCACAATAACACGAGTTTTAGTTAAAAATATTTTTTACTTTATTGAGAATTATTTTCACTTTTTAGTTTGATTTGCTATAAAAGCGGGTTTTTTATATTTATAATGTACGCATGCGCAGATTGCTCACTTCTTTCATTTCTCTCTCTCTCTTTCATAAAGAGGAAATCTGAGATATTTATTTGATTCCGCCGACTAAATTATTATATTGTTCCTGATAATTTTCCGAAATCTGTCCATTCTAAATTGAGCCTACAGGAGTCCTTTACTAATACTCAAATATGCAGGCGAAGCTTATAAAACGTATTATGGTTAAGGAATGTATATAAAAAATTTTTTAATTAAAAAATTTTATTATTAAAAAGGTATTTGAATATAAAATGCGATTATAAAAATGTTCTTAGCATTCCACTATTGATAAAAAATCGATTTCTTGGATTAGTAATTGAGATCAAAACATTTCGTAATCAAATTTGAATAGTTACAAATCGTATATAATTTTGATAAGGCAAATTATTCAAAAAGCACTTCGAATTAAGAAAGACATGCTCTAAATGTTCCCCAGCACAAGGGAAAGTCAACATGAGTTTTTTATATATTGAACTTACATGCCAGAGCTGAAGAGCTGTTTTCGTAAGCCGCTACACTTTCCGCATCAGTACTCATAAGTATTTTTGTGTTTTACCACTTGTTAGATGGTTTAGTGGACTGCGATAGCAGCTTAAATTCGTACCGATACCGTTTGATTATTTTCATCGTGTTCTATTTTCTGAATATTTTTCCCTTGTTTTTTAAATCAAACTTTTCGTTAATAATTTTAATTTGTTTGCAGCAATTTATTTGCAATTCTGCTCAAAGCTTAAGTAAAATTTTAAATTTTTCTATGCTCGTTAACTTTGATTTAAATACAAGAAACATTCTAAACGACTGCCTTACCTGGTATGCATTCGCCCGTAACCCATTAAGCAAAAACGGAACAAATAAAAACTCACGTATTGCAAATAAACAAAAAATTATTGCCGAAAAGCTCTTGAAGACAACATCTTTTTATATACTCTCGCAGGAATCATACATTTTATGTTCTTGTGAACAATAAAACAAACAGCAAATCCTTCAAAGAGTATTTACACTTCGTATATACGGCTCGTTTTATGTGCTCTTTTATATCAGACATTTAAGAAATGAATTCATGAGTGGCTAAATGTATGAAATGATTTTTACATTAAAAACATATCATAAACTCGTATTAAATACTGAGACAACAATTATTAATTCGAGTCAAGTTTAAACTTGAGCCTGAATAATAATTATTGTCTTAGTATGAAATAGTAAATTGAAATGTTTTAAAAATGTTATAGTAAAATGTATTTGAAATTTATTTTAAGAAAATTTCTTACAAAAAGTTTTCAATAGAATACATTTCAAACTCATTTAAAATTTTACAAAACGAAACATAAATGACTTGACAGCTGTCAAAATGGCTTTCAGTTAAAATAGTGCTGCCAACTTAAAGTTTTATAAAGTTTTAAAAATCACGCTTTATCGCTTTTACTTATTAAATACAAGAAAAAGATTTTTTTCTAGGACTACATTTTAGTTATTCTTAAATGACTTAAAGTTAAAGCTGTGGAACGAAAGCATTATTTAACAGCTCTGCAGTTCCACTGGCACTGCACTGTTGTACAGTTTTTCTATTTCAAATAACTTTGCCACTTTTGTTATTTTATTTATTTATTATTTGTTGGGTGTCACCATTGTCTGTCTGTCTACTTCGCACTGTTCCTCGTTATTTCACCACAGAGAATAGGACTGTGTCAAATCTAACAATGCAACGACTTTCTTTCCTTGTCTCAAATGTTTAGTTTTCTTGCATATACATATATGTATATAATTTGAAATAAAGAAAATTTTTAACAATTCAACAATCGCTTTAATTTTTATGAGACCATAAAAGGAAAATCTCAGCTCGCGGTAGTCCACATACATTTTTATGGAGTACTTTTCTGTTGAAAGGAATTTGTTTACATAAGCATTCCTTGGGCTTCAACTAATCTCAGTCCTTTTTGCTTAACTGGAATGTGTGAGTCTTTTCATATTTTCTCGTTTGTAGATGACAGATCAAGTATGTTGTTGCTATTAAATTTTTTTAATGTGTACGAGTATGACTGCGTTTCTTGTATGAACCAAAATATGTTCACTCATCTCATGAAATTTTTCTATACAAATATCGGGTGTTTTTTCCAAAGACAGAATGCAAATGTTATCTTAAGCAATCGTTTTTTACTTAAATATTATTTAACAAGCCTAGTGACAGCGGTCCGAAAATCAAAATGAAATATATCTCATTTAGTAACGGATGTTTTTTATAAAGTGACACAAGTTTAAATTATAATAAACAGGAAATATATATTTGATATCAATAAAACGTACTGTATTTGAAAGAAAATTTTATGAAATTAATGTTTGAATACGATCGCAGCCGTATGGCCGCCACGGCTGGCTCAATCTGGAACACCAAATTTTCAACAACTTTTCCAGCCGTATTTCGCCGATAACTCTTCGAATAAGTGAGTAAATCAATTGTAGAGCCTGCTATGTGGCATGTGGCTCCGTCCTGTTGGAATCACATATCAGCAAGATTAAAGCCACGTAATTGAGGTACGGAAAGATTTCGAATCCTGTTCCCATGCCGTTCTCCATTGACAGCAATATTCTGACCATCATCGTCCCATAACCAAACCCATAAAGAGCTCCAAACAGTAATTTTCGGTGGATTTAATGGAGTTTCGACAAAAGCATCCCACTCCAAATGCTACATACAGGTCTGCTTATTTACGTACATATTCAACCAGAAATTGGATTCATCGGCATAGAAAAATTATTTTGATTGAAAATTTCAACAATTTGCTCTGGTGAAGGTCTATTCATAATAAATTATCAAAGTTAAGCAAAAAGCAACGATCAGCTGTTAAATGGATGCTCAAATAAGGCAATGGTGCCAACTCGAAGTTGTGACACTCTAAAGAAAAGTTTTCCTTAAGCCACATTAATGCTTGATGTATATATTGAGCGTGTGTAAAGCTCTGATTATAAACAAAAAATTCACAATTGTTGCCAGCTAAAGTTTTCTAACGCTAACAAAAAAAAATAAGCCCATAGAATTTCAAATGTACCTGTAATTTCAAACACAAACGGATATGCATGTGTGTATATTATATAAGCACACACACATACTTACATACATATAGATTCAGATCTATTCATTAAATCTGTGCGTGGTTAAGTATGTGCTCAAGGCTGACATTTCTTGTTAGATTTGTGTATCTCACACAATATATTTCTTATATAATATTTCTATTATATATTTTCTAGCATTTAATGTTGGTTTGTATCCTTTATTTTTATTTTTATTTTATTTTTTGTGCTTTTAAATAAACATAGACAAAGGCTTAGCATATAAATTGTGCATATTTTAATTAAAATATCTCTTTGAGAACAGGATCTATTCCCAAGTAAATCAAAAGACAATTTCATCATGGTAAACAATAAAAATTAAAAAGAGTTTTCTGTGTGTGCAAAAATTTAATGACAAAAATATGTTTTTGAAAAAGTAATACGGTACGGGCGCTGTTTGAGAGCACCGTAATTATTTAAATAAAAAATGTTTTTGCCAAATAAGCCTTTTTATAAACACTATTTGGTTTTTAGATTAACGCATTTCTATTGACTTCTTTGCTAGAAAAAAATGCAACATTTTTCACACTTTTTAGAAGAAAATGGAAACAGTGTCATTTAAAAATAAAGAATTCATTGGAAATGAGTCCAAGATAGTGTGCGAAACTTAATTCGCGATATAAAACTTCTTCAAACTGAAAAAGTGTTACATGTTTTTCAGAGAAGAAAACGCCATTAGTCGAGATTTTTTCAAAATTTTTATTCCTTCCAATAATAGGTTTTTAAAGCTCTCAACATATATTTTTGTTTAGGCTATATACCGATATCGACGATATTAGTGCATTCAAATAAAATTGGGTGTAAACAAGTTTTACAATTAATTAAATCTCTCATAGAAATAGATGTATTCGTTGTCGTATTTTCCTATACATTGTATAACACTTACTGCACAAACTGTACTGCAGCTGTTTCTGTTTGTATAAGAACTAAAAATAATTAATTACTGTTTAAAAAAATAATTGTTTCACGTATAGCAAATTCAGATTTTAAAATTATGAAAATCCTTATAAAGAACGAATAAATGTTTCAAAAACACATTTGGGGTATTCACACTCTGTGCTATTTAGTCATACTGTCATAAAGTCATAATATTTTAGACTAGTTCAAGAAAGTTGTTAATATGCTGCATGCAAAAAAGTCATAAAATAATAGCACTCTTTCTTTTATCACAAAATAGTTCTAGAGATTTGAGTTGAACGATTGAAAACTTTTAGGCAAGACGACGATAGTACATTTTTGCCGCCGTTACTTATATATGATTCACGACAAAAAATTGCTAACATATTATTCATACCTACATATATGCCTGTACATTAAGTCACATTTTTTAGCATTAAAAAAATTAAAAGAGAACTAAATCGCAAATATTAAATACATTTTAGTTAAAAACTTTTCTCGTTTAACTTAAGTAGCTGGCGGATACTGAACGTTCTTCCGTATGCCGCTGCAAAAAAAAATCTATTCAGCTCAGAACAATACATTGTTATCTTGTCAACTGATCGATGTTTGATAAACTATGAAATGTTGTTCACACTAGTCATATATATCGTGCTATTATATTATGACTTTATGACTATAGTGTGAATCCCCCCATTATTTTTTACATATAATCAGCTCTCAAATAAAAAATTCAGATTCGGTAGACTTTTTTCACTTTCTGTGATTTTATTTTTATCGAACAGTTTTATTTTGCTATATTAATATTTATATAGCCTAATTGTTCTAACTTAGTTAAAATCGCAGAAAGACATGATGATAAATATTCCTAGGCACAAAGGGAGTCAACATCAGTTTTATTCAACTGACACAGCAGAGCAGAACAGCTGTTTTCGAAAGTCGCTATACTTTCATCTTCAGTGCTCAAGTGTATATTATGTTTATCACCACTGTTTAGGTGGCTCACTTTCCGTGAACATTATAGCTTGGCAGCACTGAACTCAACGCATACAAAAACCTAACCTCTTAAAACCTATTTAAAAAGAAATTCAAAAATATTTTTCACAAAATTATTTTAAATTGTTAAATCAAGTTTCATCAGGTTGCTTTTATAGTGTTCTCACACTGTCCAATACATTTAATCACAATGAATTAAATTTCTCAAAGAAATAAATTCAATTGTTTTGGTTTTTTTATTTTCTTTTAATAATATTTAATTCACAAACTGTACTACAGCGATTTTGTTATATCTTGCAAATGATTATTTAAAATTATTAAAATACTTACACAAATCACATAATTTTATATATACATACATGTATTTTGGCAGAACCAAACTTAACACAGACAAAACCGGCAAACCAGAGTTTAATTTCATAAAAGCAATTCAGAAAATTTAGACCATGTCAGTGCGACAACACTATGAGTAGTTGGCGCCGATATTTTACCGTTTTCCTAACAACTTATTATTATCTTCAACTATTGAATCAATTAATCCTTCTTATTATTTTACCTCTTTGAATTCAGTTTACTTATAAATATTATTTCATTTCAATATACATTTAAGTTCTTATTTGCAATTACGCATCGAAGCTAGTTCGGATAAACTGGCGATAAATTTCGATAACAATTCGATTAGATGGAAATTTCTACATGACTCATATGAAGCACTTTAAAATAATTTGCTCCGCTCTTAAGATTTTGTATGGAAAAATATGCCGCTTGAAACATGATTTGAGTGTGAAACTTGAATGACAACGCGAACCAGAAATTCAGGTGATCATATTCAGGTGACCATATTATTGTTAGATTACAAATTATCAACGGCAGCAGTGTTGCGTAAAAAACTAAAAAGCTGCGAAGCTATTGAAGACTCCTCGTATTTGAGTTTCATTTAAAATTAAAAAATTTTCATGGCTCCCGTATCAATAGGAATGCTTCAAAGGATAGAAATGTCTCATGTAGGATTTATTTATAAACAACGATATTTGTTAGCATATAGAAACCATATATATATATATATATATATATATATATTTATATATCTGGCATCTGTTTATATTTTGTAATTTAAAATTTCTATACTCATCAGGTATTTGAAATTGATTTGGTGAATAAAATTATTTTGTTGAATTTTGCGTAAATTCGTAGTGGTTTTTATTTTTTATTTTACTGGGCTGCTGAAACACCTGAAATCCATGTTACATGTTTAAAGGTTAATTGATTTAATTGACTTGTGCCTTTAGCATGATTTAATGCATTTTCATTAAGTGTGTCAAAACTAAAAAGCAATTATTATATATTAAATAATTTTTTGTCGATTATTGAAAACATGTTTGAGTTTTTGTTTCGCTGCTCTGAATATTTAAATCTGAATTTGTTTTAAAGCTAAAAAATATTTTTTTATTTAGTGTGAAGTGTAATAAATGAAATTGCTTTTTGTGCAGTCAAGTTCAATTTAGTTTTGTATTATAAATTCAGCTTTTTATTTTTAGATCAAATCACGTTTTCATTGTTTTCTACGAAGAGCAAATAAATTTTTTAAATTCTGTCCATAGTATGCCTGTATTTGAGATTATGATACAATAGTATTATTATTTCCCCGAGGTATACTCATTTCTACCTAAATTTCATTTTTAAATTGAATGAATAGAACTTTAAATATTCTACCAACACTGGCTCATTCAGGTTACGAACTGTTTCATAAATAATATGAAGTGTATATGATGTAAATTTACAACAAAATAGGATGATAAATATTTAATTCCTTTTCCATATTGCCACAAAATTATTACCTCGTCGCCAAATATTTTGCTAATTGCAAATGTATTCTGGTGTTAGTTCATATAAATAGAAACAATTTGAAAATTTGTTAACAAAATAGTTTTAGAAGTTTACAAATTATACGCAATTTTCTTATGAATTTATGACTCACGTATTCAAGTTGGTGTGTTTTGACTTAATTTTTTTGTGGCCTGTATTACAATCTTATGTTAGTTAAAAGTAGGATTTTATAACAAGTTAGTCTTTGTTACAGCGTTTGTTTAAACTTCCAAGTAAAATTTTCACGTAAAATTTTAATACTGGAAAACTTTTTAAACGATCACCGATCACATTTAAGCAACATGCAAAAAGTTGGTCTTAATGTCAACTCATCAGTTGATCTTTAAACTCTTAGTTTTACACAAACTCTCCAATAACAACTGAGAATTACTAACACACAACCATAATTTCATTTAAAATAGCTTAATTATTTATTGATCAATTAAGGCTGACTCTTTTGGAGAACTATCGGTATCGATAACTTTTCAGAAAATTGGTTTAGCCCGTCAAAATATATTTTAAACCCAAAACAATATTATTGTGAAAAAAGCGTCGGCCGTTAGATATACAAAAATAGGCAACAGTTCCCAGGCTTTTATTCACAAAAATATTTGCATTTTGATTCCATATTGTTTTTTCAGCTGATTTCAAAATTTATTTTAAAGGTTTTTCTTAAAATTTTTTACACTTTTTGTAATAAATAATTTGAATTTTTGTAAATAAATTTCAAGGATTTACAGCAACAAATTTTCTAGAAAAAAAAATATTTTATATTGATAGATATTTCAAAATAGTCCGATCATACGTATTCACGATTTCCTCTCTCATTCAAGCTTCGTACTCAAATCATATACTTCGAGCAACATACTTTGCCATTTCGAGAGCGAAGCTGTTTCTCTAATTTTTAGCGAAATTAATCGCCAGTTTAGAAGAAATAAAAATAAATGAATATAAAAACAAAAGCTTAAATTATATAAATAAATTTTATAAACAAAAGTGGAAAAAGTTTGAGTGCATTTTGCTAGGCAGAAGGATTTATTGATACAACTGATGGTTTCAGTGAAAACAATCGGATGTATTTTATTACAACAAATAAAACTGTCAAGATGAAGCTGGACTTTGTCGTAACTATTAGAGCGAAACAGGTGCTTCATTTCGTCTGATGAACATGCAGCATTTATTTTAGAGATAACTCTTCAATAGGAAATGCTACTTGAGGTGCGTTCACACTTGAAAAATCTTTGTCCCAAAAAGCGTATTTATTTATAAGTCTATAGATTTAACGTCCTTGCTGACTTTATAACAATTTTTTTCAACAATTTAAATATAAAGTAAGATTTCTTTTCAGCGCGGTATTACTTTCAGATAAGTTCATAATATGGTAGCATTCGTTGAAGTTGATTAGCATAAAGAGAGCGGTAATACTTTTATGTCAATAAGGTAGGTTTTACAGGAACGTTAAAGTTTAGTTGATTAAGTAAGAACTCCGAATCAACACCGCCTCGAACCAGTCCCATAACGAATAAAGCACTCAACATCGATCGCCGACTTTGTAGTGTAGGCAATTTTATTAGAGCAAGTCTACTTTGATACGGCGGTAAGACTAATAAAAACCCTTTTAGTACAGTGAATTGTTTATTGAGTTAAACTGGAAACTCCAAATGACTTTTGATTCTGTCTGTTTGTTATATGTGAATTTGCTTTACTAAAAATAAACACGTTTCGGAATCAAAATATTTGTCTTAAGTATTTATTGGTTGCACTCTTTTGGGCAAATATTTGACAAGTGTGAACGCACTTTTATACGAATTTGAAATCTATTTTCAAATTCTTATAAATTTTGTTATACCAAATCAGCCTTTATTAGCATAAAAGCTTACCAAATTGGATCTAAATAAAAATTAGTTGTAATAATAATAGTGTTTTTAACAACATTCGTCGTCATGAAATATTCGGAGAGTGAGTCAACTCGTTATGAAAACTTAATTATCGGAACTCATCCTCATTATTAAAAAAAAAGATATACAAAATAAATAAAAAATGTCAAATATTAATAGCAAAAATTATTGACAAAAAAAATTCATTGTTTCTTAATTGCTTATTTGACGAATTCTGTACAAAGTTTTTTTAAAACCAGTTGGTGAATATTAAGTAATATTTTAAACAAAAATATTTGAAAAAAAAATAGAAAAACACACTTTTATAGCAAATTAAATTTAAATTAAAAAATAGTTTTCAATGTAGAAATAAATTGCAAAAAAAATGTGTTATTGTGAAAAAAGTTTGAGGCGCTTTTAAAGAACTGATATCTGGAGCAACACACGATTTTTTTTTTTAATTTTTGTTATTAAATATATATTTTATTTAGAACTGTAATTTACTATTTCGTTTGATTTCCTGCGTTTATCTTTAATTTGAGTTATCAATAATGAATAGAAGCTTACGCATCTCATATCATTAATATTTTAATAATCAGGGTACAGAAATAGCAACATCATAATTGTACCACAAAGTTTTCAAAATTGTACTCTTTCAACGCAAATTGTACCAACAAATAAAAAATAAGTAGTACCAAAGCTAGTACCAACTTTTACAATCCTCATAATTATAAATTTCATTGCGCTGGGCAAAGCCTCAAAATGTTAGTCTTGCGCAGACTGCGCGTTTATTTTACTTCTCATGCTCTGCCACAGAGGATATGTGAGGAAATCATTTAATTGTGAAGATCCTGATCAGGATGAGATAAAATTTTCAAGAAACTTTTACTTTCTTTTCTTATTTGTTTCATAAAATACATATAATTGACCATAAAAAAAATGATTGCGCAATTAATTACGTCAAATAGATGCAAGAACATTTCGTTGTAAACGGCATCATACACATTCGAAATTCAGAGAGCGAAACAAGAGTAAACACACTATTAACAAATTAATTTAAAAAAAAATCGAAACTGAACTGAAAAATAAAAAATTAAATTTAAAATATCTTCAAAGCAAGAATGAAACAAAATACAATATTTTTGTGTAAAAAAGAACGTCAGGTGCTCGACGTACAAGAAATAGGACAAAAAGCGCCCCGGTTCTTGTTCACAACAATACTTGGGTTTTGGTTCATTATTGCTTTAAGCTAAACTTAAAATGTATTTTTAACATTTTAGTTAATTATAGTGGTTGTTTTTAGTTTTTAACTCTATTAAGTTTTTAGTTTAATGTGTTTCGAAAGCATGTAAAAATACTTGCACATAATGAAAAGATAAGAACGTGAACCACACCAACATCATTGTACAGGTCCAATGAGGTGTATGAGTGCGACAATACAAAAGAAGAGTGGGATATAAACAAATCTAAAGTGAAGCTAGTAAAAAGCGTATAAATAAGATTCCTAATTTTCATGCAGCCACGTACTGTCGGCACATACTGTACGTGAGAATTTATGGTTTTTTATCAATCACATCTTTGATTTCTTAATGATTTTTGTTTATTTACTTTTATTTTTATTTTCTTTCAAATAGCAAATTGAAATTTTCAAAAGGGACAAAAAAAAATATATGAATTAAAAGGTGGTATCAGTTGTTTTTAAAATCAAAACTTTCTCAATGTTTCGTACTGCGAAAATTTAAAATTTACCAGCACACGTTTAAGGCGAGAATCCTTTTCATCTGATACTTGTAACACTACAGACACGAGCATCATAATACCACGTCTACTTTTCAATCGTCCAGACAATTAAATTGTATTTAACGCGGTTCGACGAACATTGCAACGTACTTTTGAAAAAGTTACTTATTTTTGCTTAAGCTTTTTTGGCGATTATGAGATGACGTCTTCTTTGCAATCCAATAAAACAAGCCAGCTCATTAATTTTTATTTTCATTCTAATTCTTTTTTTCTCAAAATATTATTAAAATTTTCAAGGTGATCAATTGTTAAGTTTTTTGATAATATTTTGGGAAAAAGGAATCAGCACGAAAGTAAAAACTGAGGAGGTTTAAACGACAATTCCCACAATAAGTACTAACTTAAAAACAAGTCGCAGTTTTCTCAAAAAGTACTGGTTTTTAGTTTAGACTGAAAAGGTGCTTTTTATATTTGTGTACCGGTACGAAAATCTAGAATGGATAAGAACTCTTGAAAAATATATTCCTATTTTTCTATATCCACCAAACATATAATGGTTGGCTTTTTGTTAAGGTTTAGACATCGTAACATCTTCAGTACTTTTTTGTACAATTTTGTACCATTTCACAATTCCAAAAGAAAACGTCTTGAAAATATTTCGATCGATATATAATTTATATATCATTAAAATATTTATATTAATTGGTTTGGTGATATATTATTTGTTTATATTTGCGTTTTTAGAATGTTTCCAAGAAAACTGCAACGTTGCAGCAGCACATGCTTCTCCTTTAATTGCGCTTATTTTGATTTTGTGCTCTTTTATTTTTTACTTCTTGCCAGCAGGGGGGTGTATGACTTGCATGAGTGTGTTGCTCTGGATGCAGTCAAGTGTATGCGTTTTTGCATTTTGAATTTTACAATTTTATTTTATATTATTTTTTCACAAAGATGAAACCATTATTATGATGGTTGTATTTCTCTATAATTTCTGGGATAAAGTTTTCTGGTTTTTTCTAAGAAAAAGATTAAATTAAATACTTGAACCACCTGAGTTACAGTTGCTTAATCGCATGTGCGTCTATTTAATGTCGACTAATTATTTACAATTGGCTGGAGTTTGATGGGGTGGAGTTTTAAGTTGGGATATTGTTGTTGGACAAATCGGTATTTCTTTGGCAAGTGATCTCGCTCGAGCATCTCATAATTATGAATCAATAAGAAAAGCTATTTTGTAATAGTAATTGGAAATAGAATTAAGCCTTTAAGAAGGTTTTATAAATATTTTTCTCTTATAAAGCGTGTTGTTCAGAGTGTCACAACTTTGAGTTGGCATCACTGCTTTATTTGTGCACCCATTTAACAGCTGATGATTGCTTTGAAATTTTATTATGAATCGACTTACACCAGAGCTACGCGTGCAAATTGTTGAAATTTTTAATCAAAATAATTTTTCTATTCGTCAAACTCATCCATTCAAAATTGAAGCCCATTTCTGGTTGAAAGGTTACGTAAACAAGCCGAATTGTCGCACTTTGAGCGAGAAGAAACCCCACGCTTTCGCTGGAACACGATTCCATCCACAGAAAATTACTGTTTGGTGTGTTTCATGGGTTGGCGAAGTTCTTGGCCCAGATGTCTTCAAAAACGATGATGATCAGAATGTTACTGTCAATGGTGAACGGTATAGGAAAATGATTCGAAATTTTTTCGTACCTCAATTACGTGGCTTTAATCTTGCTGATATGTGCCTGCAGCAGGATGGAGCCACATGCCCCTCTGCGGGCGCTCCAAATGATTCACTCAAAGAAACTTTTGAAGAAAAAATAATTTCACGCAATGGCCCAATTAATTGGCCACCAAGATAATATGATTTAAGCCCATTTGGGTTATTTTCTTGGGGGTATATTTTAAGTCACTTGTCTACGTCTAAAAAAAACAGAACAATTAAACGGCGAAATATGGCCGCAGTTTTGTTAAAATTGGCGGAAATCATATTTTAATATTAATTTCACAAAATGTTCTTTGAAATAAATCCCGATTCATTGATATTAAAAACATATTTTCTCGTTTTATTATGACTTAAGCTTGTGTCACTCTATAAAAAGCACTCGTTATAACAGTTTAATAAAATATATTTGAGTTAACAAAATAATTTTTTAGCATCAATTGTTTTTACCAACTTTATAGATATTTAAAAATTTGCATTGGAATTTGTTAGATTTCTAGATGAAGTTTCAAGCATAAAATCCTTATGAAATTTCATATGCTTAACGCCTTCGAAACTATGGCACCTGATATAATAATAAACACCTTTAATTTTAATATTTTCTCTTAAAATACTCAAGGCCTTATTTAAAAAAAGATAATGCTTATAAGCTGTTTATAAGAGCATTCGTATGGGAAATTTGTCTTATAAGCAGTTTATAAGCTCAAAATAGTTTCTGTAAATGAGGCCTTCAAGAAGCTTAAAGTGATTTCATCGCTATGCCAAAGAGTATTTCACTGGAACCGATACAGGTTCTTAGGTAACCTTTGACCCAAATTTAAAAGTTATTATTCTGCTTTCAATATGAATTCCCAGACTCAACTTTTTTATATAACAGGCAGTAAGAAAGTTGGAAATAAGTTTTTTCGATTTAATATATTTAAGAAACGTTGTTTGCCACTTCAATTTAATAACAATTTTGTGGATTTAACCACACACACGTTTTAATTAAAATAAAATATATTCAGCGGAAAGATACCGGAAAGTTTTGTTAATCTATTCAATTGCCACGTTTAACAATGCACCCTTTATAATTTTAAATACTTAACTATTTTTAATTTTATGCAAAAAATTTCATTTAATGAAATTTGTATTATTCAAACAGCCCCACTCGTGTAACAGGTGCTTTCATTCGCTAATATTTTAGTTAAACTCGTGACGACCATAATTTGCCGCAAAGGACGACAGAGAAGAAAATAATCGTAAATTGCATCTGTTTGACAATATTCTTTGTGGCATTTATTACATACAAATTTGAGATGGAAAATAAGTCGAACCTTCAGTTCAAATTTTTGATGAAGCGTGTTTTACATTTTGGCAACATATTGCAAGTTGCCTTCAATTTGCTCCTACCCCTTCTATCAGTTACATCGTTCGCATATTAAAGCAGTTATTGTCACATCCATGAGAGTCATGTATTGATCGACTGACATGTGACGGCAAACTATTTTAAGAAATTATTTTTGTGGATTTAGATGTTGGACGGTTTTTAGAAGTTATTTATCATTCGGTTTACTATTAATTAGATGTTAAGAGTCTACAGTTTTATTAATTGTTGTGATTAGTCGAATATTTAATCAGAAGCTTTTCCGGTTACACTTCTTGTTCAATAAAATCGCTTGTTCTAGACGGCCTGTGATACCATATAAATAGTTATTATATAACTAATTTCTTCTCTTCTTTTTAATATTTTTATTTAAAAAATTTGTATTCTCTTCTGGAAATTATATACCTTTCAAATAACTTTTCGCTTGGTATGAAAGACTTCCAACTTCAAACCATGGAGTCGTGGGTCTCCACAAAACATCAAACGTTAATTTTGAAATAAAAGTTTACTAAAGCATATTATTAAAAGAGTAATTAAATATATTAATAAACTAATTTTTTTGACATATTGTCATTGTACTATTATAATATGAAATTTATTTGTTGGGTGGTTAAGCAATGTCTATATGCATTTCATTGGTGCTTCTTACCAAATAAAGGTATATAAAGGTATAGAAAAATAAAATAGAGTCGTATCGAATAATAGTTGTTTGTTGGGTTTGGTTTGTATAAGTTTCATAGCCTGCTACACTTATTATAATGTGATTTTTTGAAATTGTTTGTGAATTTTTATAGTTAATTTATTTAACATAATTCTCAGATGGTTTTTGGAAGTCTTTTAATAAGTTGAGAAGTTTGAAACTTTGCAAAACTGTGGTTGAAGTCTACTGACGATTTGGTAAGAAGCACCAATGAAATGCATATAGACATTGCTTAACCACCCAACAAATAAATTTCATATTATAGTAATTAAATATATTTTGTGAAATTATGGATTTTAAATCGTACTCTAACAAAAAAAAATTTGTTGGTTAATCCAACCAATTCTAGTTGTAAATTTACTGTTAATGTAAATTGTGTTTGGGGTTTTTTGAACAAACTAGTTGTCTTCATTAAAATTGTTGTTGCAAATTGTTCAACCTACCAAATATTTGCTCGTTAAAATAACCACAAAAAATTGTTTCAGAAATTTCATTTTAATAATCGATGACTTTTTCACTAACATCATAAGTTGAAATAACTTTTCTTTTAAGAAAATCTAATTTTATTTTAACTAACTTAATTGTTATTTTTACCAATATAAAAGTTAAAATAAAATTAACTATTTCTCTGGTATGCTGTTAGCTGAAACAGACTACGAAGGAAAACATCCTGCCCTTTGATCTCTCCGATCAAGGGGCTTATCCTACATGATAAGCGGTGATTGATATAGTTTTCGATTACTATCAGAGAATCAAGGGAACAGAATTAGTGATGTGTCCTCAGGATCAGGCAGGGAAGCTTCCTAGGAAATCACAACCTGAAGATTTTTCTTAGCATCAAGTTAAAAAATGTTGCTTTGCAGTTATAATTGTCCAAAAAAGTTTGTTTTAACTGTAACCGAATTTCGGCAGCTGATCGATCTTAAATAGGCTTAATCGTGTCGTGCGTCCTTGTTGTTGCTCATAGCGTTTCGGTCTCGATAAGGGTTGCTCAAACCACAACATTCTAAATGTTTATTTCAGCTGGCCTTTTTAGCACTTTAAACGCAAAATTAAAATAATTTTTTCTTACTTTTCTATCCAGCACATGCTGCCACCACTCATTCAATAAATGCGTGACAATTTTCGCCAGCTGGCACGTAACACTACGGTGCGATTTTACTAATTCTCCTCTTAGACTAAAGCAACTTTGAATTTTCGACTATGAAATGGTATTAGAGAAAATGTTAACATAAAACCTAAACGACACTAACGTGAAAGTTTTCGGCTCACAGCCGTAAAATTTGCGTTTGAATTTTTCACTGTCTTAGCCCCCCGCTATTTAAACATAAAAAGGAATCCATCTATAAGACTTTCAAAAGCCACTTTTTTCTCTCTGCTTTAAGTTTTTGCTACATCCATGAGAAAACTGCTTGCGCTTCATTTGCAACATCTTTGGCTTTGTGTGGAAACCGTTTATATTCATCCCTTTTTATTTCGATAATATAAAATTCCACTTAAATGTAAAACAAAAGCGCGTTTATTACATACAATTTGAATATATACGGGGAGTATGAAGAGAAAATCTGCAGGTTTTTTTTATCACTCATTGAATGAAAATGAATTTTCACTTGAAAAATTTTATAGTATATAAATTTTTGTCTTTGTAGTTTCGTTGTCTGTTCTTCACGTTCTTTTTTTATGTATAAAAATGCGTCGGTCTCACTTTGCTGGTTGTTACGAGATTTGCAAATGTGTTGGCAATAAAAATGGCTCGCAAATTTTTAAATAGAAAGAAATACTGGAAAATTTAAAGTCTGAAACCCGTCGTTTCAACAAAATCTTAAGGCTGTTGATTTTTTTCATATTCCATTTTACTCTGTTTATATTTTTTCCTTATATCTATAATCAGTTGATTTGTGCCAAGAGTCTATAAATAGTATTCAGCTGTTTCCTATTGGAAATTGACCGACCTTTTCCATTTTTTTTATTTCCTGTTGTTATTTCGTTTCTATACTCACATTCGTTTGCCATTAAATATTGTGGTACTTGTTTTATATTGGAAAAAAATCATAAGACTTGAGTCTTGAAACATAGTTTTGCGGTTTTAAATTCACTTCATATTTCAAAAATATTCAAATATAATATTCAGTCGTATATTTACAAGCAAATTTATGAAACGATGCTGGTTTTCAATTAGCAATCGCTCAACAATTAGAAAATTGTTGAAATTGTTAACAAATTTAATATTTGACATATTGTCATTGTACTACTATAATATGAAATTATTTAAACTATATTATTATATTATAATAGGATTTTTCAAAATCATATATTATAAAAGTCTTTTGATAGGATGAGAGGTTTGAAACTTTTCCAAACTGTGGTTGAAATCTACTGATGATTTGGTCAAAGCGCCAATCAAATGCATATAGACATTGCTTAATCGCCCAACAAATAAATTTCAAATTATAAATACTTAAATCTTAAATTTATTTGAATGGTGCCATTAATTGGCCACCACTGTGTGTTGAGTTTAATTTGATGTCCAAATATTTCATAATTATTCTTTAAACATTTGAAAATATTAGTCACACTGTGCTCAAGGTTTAAGATAAAGCGAACATAAGTTCAATTCTCAATATACAAAGTAAATCAGAACAGTGCTGTTTTCGCAGGCCACTGCACACAACATCGAATATCGCTACCAACTGTTGGTACCCTTCTTAGCAATAAATTAATATGTTTATATGCAAAAAATATTTAAAAAAATATGTACAAAACATACGTGGACGACTCACACTGTAGTCATAAAGTCGTATGTTACGTTATAATAGCATGAACCAAGTAACTATGACGACCCATCATAATACAGTACGTTACTTCAAAATAATGTCAACTGGTAAAAAAAAAAGCAACCCATTTGTAATGAGTTGTTACCAAACTAAAATTAAAGTAAAATGTTTGTCGCATCCAGAGACTGTAACGGTTATAATTTTTATTTTGAAAATTACATTTTGGTCATCTCAATTTTCTTCAGCGCCTAGAAAATAAGTTATTTTCCGAGATTTATTTAATCCTCGATCTTTATTTTTGTCTCGATTTTTGTTTTTTTTTTTTGCACAAAAAAAATAAAGAGTATTTCATTACTAGTATTTTTTAATCTGAATATAAAAGTTCTTTCTTATTATTGTTATAATATATACAAAATAAAACTTATTTCTTGGTTTTATTTGTTATTCACAAAATAAAAGTTATTTCTGGATATATATTTATTTGCTTACAAAATATACCATTTTTGAACTCAAAATATTTATAAAACAAATTTTAGCAAAATAGTAACTCAAAAAAAAACTTTTATATTCTAATCAATAAATTAAAATCAAGAAATAACTCCTATGATCTCATCAAAGATTTATGAAATAACTATTATTTACTGATCGAAAAGTAAAAGCTATAAAATAACTTTTTTTTCTGATCAACAAATAAAAAAAAAACTTTTATTACCTGATCGCAAAATAAAAGTTATAAAACAACCTTTATTTTTCCATCGAAAAGTAAATTTCATAAAATAACTTTTATATTCTGATCGAAAAGTAAAAGTCAAGAAATAGCTTTGGAAATAAATCGAGCCAGCAGCCTCGGGTTAAGTTTTCTACAGATTCCAATCTTATTTTTTTTTTGTCGAACAAGATTCTCGAAATGAATTTGTTGGTATTAAAAAAGACAGCTGCTGCCGAGGTTTTTCAATATTGCAGTGTGATTTATATGAACTTATTTTTGTGTTACAAAACTTTGTTTTAATGAGTTAAAAGTGTGAATAATTTTCAGAAAGTTTCTTATTCTTTATCTGACTTCTTGTCTTTTTTTTGCCGTCTCAAACTTAAGAATTTCAAATCGGATATTATTTTATTTCTATATATTGCGAACCGCAGACATATTTTTCTATATAAAGATATATTTTATAAATATCGAATAAAACAGCTCTATTTGTTCATATATTTGGACCTCATATTCTAACTGCATTCGCCTATAGTTGGAATCGACTAACAGCTTTCATTATTTTGAATGAATTTCAAGTGCTCCTTTCTAATTACAGTGCTGTCTGGCTGGAGTGAACTATTTTTGCAGAGCGATTTCATAATACCCAGGTTGGTCACTATATCAAGGTTGATATACATATTTTTAATTAAAATAAATTAATTTATTTATTTAAATACATTTATTGTTCATAAAGTTTATTTTTGTATATTTAATATTGAAGTTTAAGTTTAGAAATGAAAGAACTATGTAATAGTCGTTTGTTTCTTTGATTTGTTCACCGATATTTGCACTGCTTCTTTGCGAAGACAATGAATTTATACGATTCGACGTCATTACGTAAGAGTTTTATAACGACGAATACTATACGTTTGTGCCGCCATAGTTCTGAAAGAGTTTTTTACGAAACTGGTGTTCTTCATACGCTTTTTATTAGTTTCACTTACTTGTTTGCATGTAAGTGGGCGCTTTGAGCCTTATTTTTCCTATATTAAGCGCCCGATGCCTTTTTTAGAATACTACATGTATTTTGGTTCATTACTGCTTTGAGCTGAAGTTAAAATATATTTCTTTCTATCAACATGTCATCTCATTAATTCTCAATAGAAGTTTTCACTGGCCTAATGTTGTGTTACCTCATATCAGGCTGCGTTTCGTTGGTGTTACAGAAGCACTTACCAACTGCCGTCTATGTAAAAATAATACAATACGAGTGCACAATCGCATACGGATTGATTTGATTTCTGCTCAAGAAGTTTTGTATTAAAAACTTTACAAAATTGTGTTGGAAAATAAGATTAATGGAAATAATTTGTAGAAATATTTGATTGGCGGCACACCACAAATGATCGTCTTAAATGTCCCACAATAATCTCCAATTATATTCGTTGAAGCTTTCTCTTGGTCACTTTCTTGGTTTTCCCTAAATATCCGAAAAAGAGAAATGGGTTTCTTGTTAATAAAATCATAAAAAAGTTTCAAATTAATTGTACTAGATGTCTATAATATTAAAAAGTATTGCATTCATTCTATAGAATACACTGAACCAAATATCGTCGGTAATATTAACTAAAAAAGTTACTTAAGCCCTGAACTCAAAAAAAAAAATTAAATAATAAATTGTTTTTGTCAAAATCAAGTATACAAGTTTACAACTTTAAGCCTAAAAAAACTTATAACGATTCTTGCAGAAACATTTTGATATCCGAACCATTTACCTTCACATGTCAACTATACGACCCTGTAACTCTCAAAAAAAAAAAAACGTTCAAATTCAGATATGTGAAATTTAATGAAAATCAAAAATGATAGATGAATGTTTCGGTGCTATGGAAACTCAGATTCAGACTCATTCCGAGTCAGAGACAAACAAATATTATTTCCAAGGGTTTTCTCCGTATATAAGGAATCAACCTACCGGGTCTAATGCATGTTTTCCGGCAATCGTCAAGGCTGATGAACTGGTTAATACACTGACTGGCTTTATATTTTACGCAGCTAGGTTCGTCATACGTGTACATCTTGTAACTTCTCTCATTATTAGGAACTTTATCTGGAAACGCCGTTACTACGCATCTGTAATCTAAAAGTGTAACAATTTCATATTAAATTAATTGTGTATGTGCCCTCTACTGCGTCAGCCGGTGATATTATTTTTAATATGAGAGCAAAGATTTTCATGAATTAATAAACTGTTTTTGAGACTTTCAATAGAAAACATTACCCGCGGATTGAGTACAAAAATAGATGCGTCAAAAACAGTTAGTTACTGACATCCAGAAAATAATATTTTATATGAGAATATGTAAGTAATTACAATAAAATTTCCGGCGCTAACTGCACTCTAAAACGAGTAGTTGTATGGAGCAGAGACTCCAGTTTTGCGAATATTTTTAACTCAAATACTCTTCGAGTTAGAATCGTCAGAAACAAGAATTTATGGTTATCTTATATATTAATCGCAACTCCACATATGAAAATTATATATTCTCCAAAGAAAAAAATAAGAGTTCAGTTGAAATTTTTAAAAAAGTGAGTTTTATTTTACCGTCATAAAGTAGATTTCTTTAAAGGAGTTTTATTTTTCCGTTTAAAAACGAGTCTCCCAGAAAAAACAGAAAGTGTTTTATATATCCGTTCAATTGGTTTTCTTTCTTATTTTTTTAATAACGAATTGCGTTGATTTTCTTTTTATGAGCTTTATTTTCCGAATGAGTTTTATTTCCGATGAGAAAAACAACACTCTTCAAATCAGTTTAAAATAAAACTGCTCCAGAGTTTAATTTTATTGTGGCAAAATGAAACTTTTTTTCTAAGATTTCATCCGAGCTTTTGTTTTTACGTTGAAATTCAACTGTTTTAAATGGATGCTCCGCTTTTGAAGACGCTAAAGAATTGATGTATAAATATTTTTTTCATATCACTTATACCAGTAACGGTCCCGGGTATTGGGGAGTCAAATAAATAAATTATATATGAGCTTTCTTTACCTTGTTGAACACCCGCACATGTTTGCTCTAAGTCTTGTCTACTTGAGAATCGGTTATTCAGTTGATCGGTGTTGCAAACGACGCATTTCCCCTTTGCGTAGGTGTATGGGTCCCAAGTTGCCTTTACTTTATTAACCAGAAATGGGTACGGATTTACATACACCTGCAATCTTCAAGAGAAAATATGTTGCCAACAGTTTTGTATAAAACTTATGTTTTATGTACCCCGTTCATATGCTGCCGTAGTCATCGAAATTATATTATTATTATGAAAGCAACGAGTTTCATTTGTTGATAAACTTTTCTTTAAATCTTTCAGCAACGATAACATATTTGAATGCTTCAAGACTAAAAACAGCAACAAAAACAATTATTTACTGATATCCAGCCAAAAATATTTTTTCTGAGAGTAAGTATACAAATACAATAAAAACTACGACAGTGACTGTTCTCTAAAAATCATAAATATTTCTATTTTTGTCTATTTGAGATAAGATATCTTATCGTAAAGAAAGCTTCAACTTTGGTAAAATGTCTTTATGAAAATAAATTTGAAGGGAGATAATAATTTACAAAAAAAAAATATTTAAAAGTAAAACTAGTTTTTATTCGGTATTACAAATAGTTAAAAGCAGAACTCGTGCTCTTGTTTCTCTATCAGACAAATAATTGGAAATTATTCTATTTGTATCCGCATGCATGAGAATATCGAGGCGAAGCACAACTGCCACGGGCCCTTTTACTGAATCTGTGCTTGTATAAGCACATGATAGTTTTAATTAACCCGCTAATCCACCCGAAAAACAAGACATTTCTTCTAAGAAAATATTCGTTACTAGAAATTCGTTCTTCATTGTGTTTATGACATTATTTGCAAAAAAGTGTTGGAAAATATTATATATTATTCGAACCATTTGTACTACCAAATAAAACCTCAATCGTTTTGCTTTAAAATATATTTTTTCCATCCTAATTTATTTGCATAAAAACATTTTATTTTAGTAGAAGGTTTCTTTACGATACGAGTTTGTTCTGAAGCTTCAGTAATACTTTTTATCTCAACAAGATTAAAACTAGAAATGTTTATGATCTTTAGAGAACAGTTACTGTCGTAGTTTTTATTGTATTTATTTACTTATTCTCAGTTATAAAATATTTTTGTCTGAATGGCAGAGAAAACTGTTTCTACGCAGTTTTTTTTGTGCTCAATCCGCAGGTATATAAACTGCCAGTATTTTCGATTAAGAAACATTCAAAAGTGTTATCGTTGCTGAAAGTATTAAAGAAAAGTTTGTTAACAAATGAAACTCGTTGCTTTTATAATAATAATATTTTCGCTGAGTGCTGCAGTATGTGAACGGGGTACATAAAAAATAAATTTTGTATAAAACTGTTTGCAACATATTTCCACTTTTAGAATGTAAATGTAAATCTAATCCGAAACCAAATCAGGTTAGTAAGGGAAAGGCAAAAGTTACTGCGTACACGTACGAGAACAGAAATTGTGTCCCTTATGATGCCGGTCGCTTTAGTAACCAATTTGAAACAAAAGCAGAGTGTCAGAAAGCATGTCAGCTTCATAATAGAAAAGGTAAGGAAAACTCATGTATAATTTTTTTCTTTGCCTCCCCTATACCAGGGACCTTAACGGTTATAAGTGATACAAAAAAAATATTTTCACAACAATTCTTTCGCGACTTCAAAAGCGGAGAATGCATTTAAAACAGTTAATTTCCATGTAAAAACAAAAGTTCGGATGAAAATCTTAGAAAAAAGCTTCAGTCTGTCGTAATAAAATTAAACTCTAAAGTCGTTTTATTTTAAACTGATTTGGAGTTTTATTTTTCACGTCGGAAAATAAAACTAATTTTATATAAAAAGAAAATCTATGCAATAGTTATAATCAAACGACCTCCATTGCAATTTCACAAGTCGATATTAAAAAAATAAGAAAGAAAACAAATTGGACGGAAAAATAAAACTCTTTCCGTTTTTTGCAAGAAATAAAAGACCGTTTTTCGCAGACTCATTTTTAAACGGAAAAATAAAACTCCTTAAAAGAAATCCTTTTTATGACGGTAAAATTAAACTAATTTTTTAACAATTTCATCTGAACTCTTATTTTTTCTTTGGAAAAGATGTAGTTTTTATATTTTTAAGATCATCATAAATTCTGTGCCTCGTGTTTGTAGGTTATATTTATTGTAGGTTATATTTTGACTCATCCTGTGTTTCACAGAGTGACGACAAATTTTTCGATGAGAAAAGTTCTCACTTCATTTACAGAAACGAGGCGCTGGTTTCTGACGAATCTAACCCGAAGATTACTTAAGTTTACAATATTCGCAAAACTGGAGTCTCTGCTCCATACAGATACTCGTCGTTACTGCCGCAAATTTTATTGTATTTATTTACTTATTCTTCGATAAGATATCTTTGTTTGCATGTCAGAAATTAATTGTTTTTGACGCATTTATTTTTGTACTGAATCCGCGGCTAATGTTTTCGATTGAAAATCTCGAAAACATTTTATTAATTCATGAAAATATTTGCTCTCATATTAAAAATTATATCACCAGCTGTCGCAGTGTATGTAGAGGGCACATAAATAAATAATTTGATATAAAACTGTTTGTTGCATTTTTAGATCTCAGATGCACTTCGCTTCCGTACATATTTCAACTTCCTGCAGATTGGACGAGTTATGATATGTACACGTACAATAAACCGCTCTGCGACCGTTATCGAACCCGTAAATGCTTTAACCAGTTCGCCAGCCAATCCGATTGCATGAACTCATGCGGCAATCCTAAAAGAGGTAAGTTGATTCTTATATATGGACAAAACCGTTGGAAATAATATTTATTTATCTCCGTCTCGAACATACTCGTGCGCATAATTTTCAAAATTATTTATCTGAATTTTTGTTGCACCCAAGCATTCGTCCATCGTATTTTATTTTCATTGAATTTTCCAGATCTAAATTTAAGAACGATTGTTTCGGAATGTGCTTCAAGAGTTACAGAGGAATATAGTTGACATCTGAAGGTATATGGTTCGGAAATTAAAATGTTTCTTTAAGAACCGCAAAATACTTTCAACTTTTCATGGTTCTCACAGGCAAACTAAACATGCGAAACAGCTGAAATGCGAACGAGTGTCACCATAAAATAGAGAAACCCGTTAACCGTTTTTCTTATTTGAACAGACCTCGTACATTGTGTTTGGTATACAATCATCAAGTCAATTAAGCTGGCTTAAGTTAGTGCCTGCAAATACTCGTACATAAATTATAAAAGAGCCCAAAGCCCAAACTTTTTTCATTGAAAAAAAAAAACGAAAGAAAGAAACTTAAAAAATTTAGATGCCTGAAAACTAATTCCGGTACAACTCCTTCTTTATGTAAAAATAAAAAATAAAACTTTTTTATTACATACTTCACCTGACGTTTCGTCAACTTTTAACTAAATTAGACAAACTCTTAAAAAGCCAACAAAAAATTTATAAAACGTTGGGTAAAATATTTAATATGAAAGTTTTTTTATTGACTATAGAGAAAGAGTTAGACCGGAATTATCTAAAGGCGGATTGTCAACAACGATTGTAAACAGAAACTTGGTCAAATTAAATAATAGCTCTGTTCATTTACTGAAATTTGTTAACAATTATTGATAGAAAAGCGTCCATTAACACGAAAAACTTTCAACGAGAGAGCCACAAAAGCGAGCAAAAGATTGAGAGACTGGCAAATTATTGCAAATTCTTGATAGTAAAATTTTTACTTTCAATAATTATCCAATCAGCTGTTTTGCGTTTACATTTAGCAATCAAGTTTTCTACAAGAAGCTAAAAATTAATATATATTCGAAAATTTGAGAAATGTTAAGTAATTGCAAGTATTTAAAGCTACTAAATATGTTTAGGACTATTTTTGTTAAGCTTAGGATCAGCACTAATCAAATATGACGTATCAAGGAAATAGCAAAACTCCTAGTACATCAAGGACACAAGATGCCGAAGCGATTGGAGGTGATGTAAAAACTATGAGTACCTGGATACTCGTCACTTCACACAATAGCAGTAGATAGTCAAATTTGTTAAGATATGCATTTGCATATGAAATAAATGATTTTAGAAAAACCAAATATTTTATATAATGTAAGCTTGGTCAAAATATATTTTTGGCTCTACACAGGGCCTGGATTCTGCAGTTTGTGAGAAGTCTCCATATAAAGACGAAATTATCATTATGATCACTATTGGTGTAGGGCGATCTATAGAACAATATGTTGGTTATTATCCAAATCTAACAGAAGTGTATAAAATAATGTTATATATTTTGACTTATTCTGCGTTCCAGAGAGTAACAAACGTTTTGTTGGTTACGAAAAATTCGTCAAAGATACAAAAATAGAAATATTTATGACCTTTCGAGAACAGTTACTGCTGGCAATTTTATTGTATTTCTTCACTTATTCTCAGATAAAATATTATTGTCTGAACGACGCAGTTTTTTTTTTCTTTTTGTACTCAGTCCGCAGTCTTTTCGATTCAAGAAGTGTTAAAGAAAAGTTTAAAAAACTTTCGTTGCTTCTATAATAAAATGTTCGCTGATTGCTGCAGCATGTGGACGGGGTACATAAAAAGAATTTATTTTAAACTGTTTGCGTCATATTTTTACTTTTAGATTGCAGATGTAAATCGGATCCGTACCCAAATCGGGTTAGTAAAGAAAAGAAAAAATGGGAAACGTACACGTACGCGAACCACCAATGCGTCCCTTATGATGCCGGTCATTTTAATAACCAATTCGCAAGTAGAGAAGACTGTGAGCAAACATGTGCGGGTGTTCAAAACGGTAAGGAAAACTCATATATAATTTATTTCCTATTTTTACAATCCTCTAGCAATTTTAAAAGCGGAGCATCCATTTAAAACAGTTGAATTTCAACATAAAAACAAAAGTTCGGATGAAAATCTCAGAAAAAAGTTTCATTTTGCCGAAACAAAATTAAACTCTGAAGCAGTTTTATTTTAAACTGATTTGAAGAGTGTTATTTTTCTCGTCGGAAAATAAAACTTTTTCTTTCTTTGGATGGAAAAATAAAACTCCTTCCGTTTTTGCAAGAAATAAACGACCCTTTTTGGAAGACTCATTTTTAAACGGAAAAATAAAACTCCTTAAAAGAAATATATTTTATGACGGTAAAATAAAACTCACTTTTTTTCAGAATATCATCTGAACTGTTATTTTTTTCTTTACAAAATATATATTTTTCATATGTGGATATGCGAACAATTTCGAAGATCACCATAAATTCTGGTTTCTGACGATTCTAACCCGAAGAGTATTTAAGTTCAAAATATTCAGAAAACTGCAAAACTGGAGTCTCTGCTCCATACAAATACTCGTTTTAGAGAGCAGTTACTGCCGCAAATTTTATTGTATTTATTTGCTTATTCTCATATAAAATATTTTTTTCTGGATGTCAGTAAATAATTGTTTTTGACGCATCTATTTTTGTACTCAATCCGCGGGTAATGTTTTCTATTGAAAGTCTCAAAAACAGTTTATTAATTCATGAAAATCTTTGCTCTCATATTAAAAATAATATCACCGGCTGCCGCAGTAGAGGGCACATACACAATTAATTTAATATGAAATTGTTACACTTTTAGATTACAGATGCGTAGTAACGGCGTTTCCAGATAAAGTTCCTAATAATGAGAGAAGTTACAAGATGCACACGTATGACGAACCTAACTGCGTAAAATATAAAGCCAGTCAGTGTATTAACCAGTTCATCAGCCTTGACGATTGCCGGAAAACATGCATTAGACCCGGTAGGTTGATTCCTTATATACGGACAAAACCGTTGGAAATAATATTTGTTTTTCTCCCACTCGGAGTGAGTCTGAATCTGAATTTCCATCGCACCGAAACATTCGTCTATCGTTTTTGATTTTCATTAAATTTCCCAGATCTGAATTTAAATGTTTTTTAAAGAGTTGCAGGGTCGTACAGTTGACAACTGAAGGTAAATGGTTCGGAAATCAAAATGTTTCTGCGAGAATCGTTATAAATTTTGTTTGGGCTTAAATCTGTAAACTTTTATGCCTGAATCTGACTTAAAAAATTTATTAATAACAAATTCTTTTGTTGAAAATTTTTTTAGTTGATATTACCGGCGAGTATTCTACAGAATGAATGCAATACTTCTTAATGTTATAAACATTTAGTAACATTTTTATGATTTTATTAATTAAAAAATTATTTTTCTTCTTCGGATATTTCAGCAAGACCACGAAAGATCGGTGGTAAATTGGAGATTATTGTACGACACTTAAGACGATAATTTGTGGTGTGCCGCCAAGCAAATAATTCAACAAATTATTCGCATTAAACTTATTTCACATAACAACTTTGTAAAGTTCTTAAATACCTATAAAATTTCTTCAGCATAAATAAATTGTATTATTTTTGATATAGACGGGAGTTGGTAAATGCTTTTGCAACACCAACAAAACGCAGCCTGATTTGAACTAACACAAGATCAGCCCAGTGAAAACTTCTATTGAGAATTATTGAGTTGACATGTTGATAAAAATACTTTTCACTGAAGATTAGTTTCGTTAACATTTTGAAGGCTGTTTTTTAGAGATCCCGAACTTTGAAGCGGATTAAAACCGGCATGAATTCTTTCAATGGATTTGAAATGTTTTTTATCCGAAAGATAATCTTCTGGCATATTAATTTAATTTGACTTCTGTCATATGACTGCTATGGCTAGCTCGGACGTATTCTAATCTGAAGGTCTAAAGTTTCAGGTTTATCGAACTATCGAATTCAAAGAAAATAAAGGCATGACATTGCACGACATGATATTGTGAAACAAAAGTGGACCAAAGCATCGTATCTCTTTTGTAGCTGCCATAGAAAATATATTCTGCAAAAGAAACTCGTACATAAGAAGAACCTGATAATAAATGATCTGAAAAACGATATTAGAATACTTTTTGCGGCAACACTGGATACCTAAAAATATTACAGAATCCGAAAAATCTAAAAAATATTTCACATAATTAAACAGAATTTAGTTTGCTTTACTCTTTACAGCGCAATGTTACATCTGCTTGCTTAAGTGAATACACACTTAAAAGAAAAAAATTTTTTATATCCGTAAAGTTTCTTGTATCCAGTCTTACGATATCTCTAACTCTATTGCGTTTAGTCAACATATCTGTCAAGGATGACCGGTCAACAATGACCGCTTTGTATATCAGGGATGACCGGTCAGCAGTGATCTAAAATTACATTGAGTAGCAAATTGGAGTGAGCTGTTCGATATATTTTCTGTGGTCGATACCATTCGTAAGCTATAGAGCGTTGCGGAATCTCACTCACAGAAATAATTTTATCTTTTTTTTTTTAATTTATCTTAACAGTGTGACAAAAATTTTGTTCTACATGCAAGTTGAAAGAGTGACGATCATTTCACCGATGCTATTCTTATAGTATCCTATTAGTTGTTTCTATAGCGATGGCGATTTCCATCTCGTCGCGAAATTGGTTTTCCTAAGACCCCAGAAGAGCTATAGACTTCATTCTTGGATTGGAAGTGAACATAAATATTGTTATTGCAATTTAGAAAAATCGGAAATACGGTTCCAGAGCTGGGAAGCTTGCACCTATTTCTCGACGCAAAATTAACACCAAAAGCCAATTATTTTTTTGTTTGTTTGTAAATTATTACATTATATGCTTCGGCCTCAATTGTCTATTAAAAGCTAAAAATAATATCCATTTTTTCCAGGGATGGGAAATTAAAAGTTTTTTTTTTTTTTTTGTGGCACATTCTTTATTTTGTGGTACATGTAATAACTAAAACGTTTGAAAATTTTAGAATTTTCTAAAATAAGTCCGCTTTATACATCATGAAGATTTACATTGGTAAGAAAAAAAAAACAAACAAAAACCTTATTTTTCGCTTCCAGGGTTGGGAAATTGAAATTTTTTATACATAAATGTAACCAAACAGAGAACTAACGTCGTTTTTTACTAATTAAAACAATTTTTGAATTCAAGAAAAACAAAATTGGTATCAAAAATAAATATATGAAAATTTCGATTGCAGGGTTAGACAACTGCAATTTTTCATAGTACATGAAAGTGACCAAAATGGTTACAAATTTTAAGTTTTTCTTATATAAAACTATTTCATTGAAATAGCACAGCCTGTGAATACTCTAAATAAAATGCTTAATCCATGTAAAATAGTTTATGCGTATAACGTTTTATTTTACGCTTTTTTATTAGCTTGTCTTGTGTGCAATGTGCTTCTAGGCGTGTACTTCATATTATAAATAATGTTACTCATACGTCGCATTGTACTCGTGCTACAAAACAACAATTAATCACAATACAAGTGTCATTGTGAAAAGAAACGTGGGCATTTTATTTCGTATATCGTATTTTTATAGTAACACTTGCCAACACGTTTTCAATATTCAAATGATTTGTTCTCCAAAACTTTTTTCTTAATTCGCCAATCGGATTTGTGTGTTAAACTCACAAAACGAATTAAACTCTTTTGATGTTGTTCCAACTCTGAGCTTAAATGCATTTAAAAGAACATAAATCTTCTTCAGTTTCCGCAACACCTTGAATTGGATAACTTTCAAAAGTCTACGAAAAAAATATTTTTTACATGCTTCATCTCAGCTGCGTCTTGCAGCATTAAATGCGCCAGAGAAGCACGAAATGTTTTAATTCACTTGCGTTTATAAGCTTATCGTTCCGCTTCCAATGCCAAACTTTTTGATTTTCTTTCTGCAGGCTGAAACACACACACACACATACTTATTACGTAAAGTGCACTTTATTTGCCCCGCATTGCGATGAAGCCCAATCACAGCTTCATTTTTTGTTATTGCATTTGCTTAACAAACATAAAATATGGCAAAAATAAAGTGGCTTCAGCTTTCTCGCTCACTTGGGTTTTTATGCAAAAATATTTGAACGCCGAAAAGATTTCGCTTTTCACAGCCACTCCACTAAAAAATGCAAATACAAACAACTAAAAATGAAAACTGCTGCTGTAGAAACTGATACTGCAGCTGAAATTCTTTTGCTTTCATGTATTTGAAGTTTTTTGGCAGTTGAGTTTTTTATAGCCAAAAAAAATCATTTAGGTTATTTCGCTTCTGCTGGAGTTTTTGTTTTCATTTTGCTTTTTTTAATTCTTGTAAAAAAGTAAATTCAAAAAGGTTTACAGTAACTGCATGCCCGATGCTCAAGTGAAACTATTTCAGTTTTTACAAAAAAGCTTTTTTTGATTTCCGTATCTCATTTCGTAAAGCGTAACTAAAATGAAATAATTTATTACGTTCACTTGCAACAATATTCAGGAAATTTAATCCCTGGCCATCAAAGGAAGGCAAAATAATTAAACAAACTTCGTAACTTCGTATTGAAATATTTACATCTCGAAATAAAATATTTATCAAATTACAATTTTTTCTTTAGTTATTTAATTAGTCAACAAATTAATTCTAAACAAAATTGGCAGTTTAGCAAAGTTTAATTCGATTTCATAAAGAAAATAAAAATCTAAAATATTGATCCTGTGTTTTTGAATTTTATGTTGCGAAAGGCGGACAACTACAGTTAATTTATAATATAATTTTGTTCCATATCGCCATATGAAATGCAAAATAATGTAACATAATTTTTAAAAAGTTTACAAGAGATGCCAAAAACGCTATAAAAAATAAATTACACATATTTGAAGTCTGGATAGAAAGCAAACAGTTGCATCTTAAACTAGACTTGAAAACGTTGCTTCAATACTCCAAATAGTTGCTAGTTGATAACGCTTTTTGCTTCTCCTGTAAGCTTTTGAAAAATTAAGTTACGTTATTTCGCATTTCAAGTGACGATATGCAAATTTAAATAAAGTTTGTTTTATTGTACTTTAGAAGTCTATAATTTTTCTTAGTGTGTTTGTGTCCGCTTCATGGAGCATCATAAATACATTCGAATATTGACTTGGAAATTTTCTGAACCGAATCATTCTGAAATTGATGAGGAGAGTGTTGTACGTAGTTCCATCAGCGTTGCCATTTTGATACTGCTCGAGTGATTTTTTTTCAAAAGTTTTATTTGTAATGTTTTTTATAATTACCCACAGTACTTTTCAGTGTTTTTCTAATCATTAAAATTTGTGGAACTGAATAATTTTGCTACTGTTCTCCAACAGCCGTAATAATGAAAGAAATTTTTTTTGTTGTAATTTATGGTTTATTCTCATAGATACTTTTTAATGCGTCGCATTTTTGATTTGTGTTTTGGTGATCTTACTTTTGATATTTTGAGAAATAACGTCTTCACTTTTACATCGTAAAGTAAAATGATCTTCGGACATATATTCTTTCAGATATGCGATACGTCCTTTTAATTCAATGTTAATGGCTGTTATTTCCTCGTGGTTTACTTTTATTATTAGATTTATGTTTTCCAATATGGGTTCCAATATTAGTTTGTATGCCAAGTGGTACATGTTTATTATAATTAAACAACTTTTGAATGTTTTTTTGTTACATTAGTCAAGATAAAACATAATACGAGATTTATTTTCGATTCTTAGACCTAGAGCCTGAAGAATAATGAAAATAAGAATCTAAAATACTAAAAAAAGACATATAAGAAAATCAAAATAAAAAATAAAAATAAATTTTAAAATTACCCTCAAACAACAATGAACTAAAATACAAGTCTTATTGTGAAAAAAATTGTGCGCTTTGAGCCTTATTTTTTTAGAATACTACATGTATATATATATATATATATATATATATATATATATATATATATATATTTTGGTTCATTATTGTTTTGAGCTCAGTTTAAAATTTATTTTTAACGTTTGAGTTAGATTTTTTTTAAAAAGCACGTCTTTTAAGTTATATAATCACATATTTTTTTCTTTTTTATAAGAAGGCTTAGCAATTTTTTCGGAAAATATGAAAAATGTTTTCGATTCATTGAACAAATCGATGGGATTAATATGCGACCTTTTTTCATTATTGTAAAAATATTTTTGTCAAAAAAATTATTATTTGCTTATGTCCCAAACTAACAATTAAGGGTTCACTTCACGTATGTGTTGAAAGCTTACGATTGCTAGCCTTCTAAGCTTTAAAAAAGCTTTGGCTATTAAGGTTATCACATCCGTGTTCTTAATTAAGTAATCATTAACAAGGCTTACAATAATAGTTTTCATAACAAATTTATAAGCCTAAGGTTGTTCTACCATTTGAAACTATTTATATACATTTACCTCTTACATCCGACAGTGCCTCAAAAATTATTTCACGAAACCCATTCCTTTATACGCCCAAAAGCGTTTCGGTAGGCCGAAACTACCTGCAGAAGTCTTCCTCCTCATTTTCAATTATAATCCTTGTTTTTTTTTAATGAGTACCCTGGTCCATTCGATTAGTAGACCTACTTTTTTCAATAATTCTGGCCATGTCGCTTCAATGATGGCTTGAATATTGGCTTTCACTACATCTGGGGTTGCTGGTTTGTCCGTATAAACTGATGACTCACCAAAGATAAACCAGTGGTGGTAAATTATACTAACGAGGGGGCCAGTGAGCAGAAGTACTTTTGGTAATAAAGATTTCGGAAAGATTATCGGAAAGTTCGGAAGTCTTGTTGGAAATAAGAGTCGTTGTTAACTCTTCTATCTTAAATGTGCTGATTAATTTTTCCCAAATATTTATTAACGTAATCAATTGAGAGGTTTTCGCTGGTTCCTATGCCCAATTCACTGTGGCTAATGCAGGTCATCAGGGAACCTTTACCCTTTTTTAGAATAACTAAAGATGTTTTATCAAAATTTCAATTTAAATAAATCAGAAGTTTAAAAAATATCAAAGTCATAACCAGTACTCCTTCATTATATTTTCTATTAATTGTCTTACATTTTTATTCTAAATTAGCTGGCTTGTTGTCAACTCTAATTGTTCATTTTTTATACTCTTCACAACATTAATATGGGCCTCCATATAATGTTGTGAATGTATATATTCTGGATTCTTATGAATAGCGATGACGATTGAGCGATGTCCGTCTGTACGTGAAATTGGTTTCCTAAGCCCCCAGAAGAGGTAGAGACTTCATTCTTGGACTGATGGATTGGAGTTCGAAATACGGTTCCAAAGCTGGGAAGCTTACCAATAATTATTTTGTTTATTTCTAAGTTGAACCCATTACATGATTTGGAAAGCCTGAATTGGCTGTTAAAAACTAAAGCAATCAAAAAAAAAATTCCAGGAATGGGCTATTAAAACTATTTCTTGGCACATTTAGTATTTTGTAATAAAATATTTAAGAATTTTAAGTTTTTCTTAAATAAAACCGATTTATAAATCGCGCAGATTTTCATTGGTAAAAATTATTTAAAACATAAAAATTTCACTTCCAGGGGTGGGAAATTGATTTTTTGCGCTAACTAAAACCATTGTACACCTTACGTACGTTGGTGAAGGATATATAAGATTCGGCACATCCGAATACAGCGCTTTTACTCATTGTGTTTTGAACAGATATGATGTTGATTATTATTGTTGTTAAAATTAAAATTATGGTTCTTAATATAAGATTTAAAAGACAAACAAACAGTTGAAGCACACGTACAAAGTTATAGTTTCATTAAATTTTTTCACAAATTTTGTGAAAGAGTTTCATTGGAATTGCTTCATTGATTTTTATAGTTTCGTAAAAGTTTCTGATGGCAACACCATTTTTTATATTTTTAGATTTCGTTTTATGTATAAAATAATATGCAGGTCCTGCTTCAATATACGTTTTGCGAAGTCTGATAAAATAAATGAACCCATATTTCCTGATCTATTTGAGAGGCGGTTTTGCTTTCTCGTTGAAATTAGTTTGTACAATCATCAAAAGTTTTTCATTTATACGACGAAGTTTTCATTAAACTGATTGTAGCAAAACTGGTTTCGTTAATCCAACGCACCGTGACGTTAGCTAAATTTTAATGACGTATTTTATTGGACTAACTTCGAAATTCACAGAGTTTATGAATAAAATTCTTTCCGATAGATACGCCGATAAGCCCAAGAAGATTATTTTTTTTTGGGATAAAGAAATTTCATATTCATTTAAAGAATTCATCTCTGCTTTAATCCGTTTCAAACTTCGGGTTCTCTATAAAAAAAACAATCTTCAAACTGTTAATAAAAATAATCTGCAGTGAAAAGTATTATTGTCATCATGTCAACTCATTAATTCTCAACAGAAGTTTTCATTTTCCCGTCTATATCAAAAATAATACAATAAGAGTGCACAATCGCAAACAGATTGACTTTATTTCTGCTGAAGAAGTTTTATTTGTGTTAAAAACTTTACAAAATTGTGTTGGAAAATAAGTTTAATGGGAATAATTTGTTGAAATATTTGATTGGCGGCACACCACAAATGATCGTCTTAAGTGTCCCAAAAAAATCTCCAATTATATTCGTTGAAACTTTCTCTTGGTCACTTTCTTGGTTTTCCCTAAATATCCGAGAAAAATAGGTTTTTTATTAATAAAATCATAAAAAACATTCTATAGAATACACTGAACCAAATGTCGTGGGTAATATCAACTAAAAAATTTTGTACATCCTGACCTAAGTCAAATTCAAGCACAAGAATTTAAAATTCCAAGCATAACCAAAGCTTATAACGATTCTTGAAGAAAATCAAAAACGATAGACGAATGTCTCGGTGCAATGGAAATTCAGATTCAGAGTCATTCCAAGTCAGAGACAAACAGGTTTTGTCCGTTTATAAGGAATCAACTTACCGCGTTTATAATCGATGCATGATTCCTTGCAATCGTCAACGCTTTCGAATTGATTACTACACTGACTGGCTTCATATTTTACGCATTTCGGTTTGTAATACGTGTACATATTGTAACTCCTCTTATCATCAGGAACTTTATCTGGAAACGGCTCTACTGCGCATCTGTAATCTAAAAGTGCAACAAACAGTTTCATATTAAACTAATTGTTCATGTGCCCGATACATAAACTGCAGCAGCCGGTGATATTATTTATATCATGAATCGTTGGAACTTCTTAAGCGACTTCCAAATTATCTAATCGGCATGGAGTTACAACTTTTATGTCCAAGTAAAAAATAAAATCTTCGAACTGTGCACCTGCGGATATGAAATATATGGCCAAAATATTTTAAAGAATCGTTCTTAAATTTTATGTAAATCGAAACAAAAGGCGAATATTTTTTTTTTTTGCAATTTTGCGAATATTTTAAACTCAAAAACTTTTCGTTGATTTTCTTTTTATGAGTTTGATTACCGACGAGAAAAATAACACTCTTCAAATCAGTTTAAAAGAGAACTACTTTTTCTAAGATTTTCATCCGAACTTTTGTTTATACGTTGAAATTTAACTGTTTTAAATGGATGTTCTAATTTTGAAGTCGCTAAAGAATTGTTGTGAAAATATTTTTTTATATCACATATAACCGTTACGGTCCTTGGCATAGGGGAGTTAAAGAAAAATATTATTTTTATGAGCTCTCCTTACCGTTTTGAACACCCGCACATGTTTGCTCACAGTCTTCTCTACTTTCGAATTGGTTATTAAAACGATCGGCATCATAAGGGACGCATTGGCGGTTCGCGTACGTGTACGTTTTCCATTTTTTCTTTTCTTTACTAACCTGATTTGGGTACGGATCCGATTTACATCTGCAATCTAAAAGTAAAAATATGACGCAAACAGTTTAAAATAAATTCTTTTTATGTACCCCGTCCACATGCTGCAGCAATCAGCGAACACTTTATTATAGAAGCAACGAAAGTTTGTTAAACTTTTCTTTAACACTTTTTGAATCGAAAAGACTGCGGACTGAGTACAAAAAGAAAAAAAAACTGCGTCGTTCAGACAATAATATTTTATCTGAGAATAAGTGAAGAAATACAATAAGATTTACTGTTCAAAATTGCTGTTGTCTAAAGATCATAAATATTTCCAGTTTTTGTCTCTTTGACGAATTTTTCGTAACGACTATTCGCAGTTGTAAATAAACCACGCTGTAGTCATGAAGTCATAAGTCATAAAATAATAGCTCAAAAAACGTTCACTGGCTGCCAGCTACGTAAATTAGACGAGAAACATTTTTCACTTGTATATATTTAGTTTTTGAGATTCAGTGCTCTTTTAATATGTTTTATTTTATAAAAATGTGATTTAATGTACAGACATATTTGGATGAACAATTTTTTAACCGTTTTTTAATCGTGAATCGAATACTATCGCCGTCTCGCCTAAAGATTTTGAGCCGTTCGACTCAGATCTCTAGAGCATTTTATGACAACACAAAAACATACCTGAAAGAGTGCTATTATTTTATGACTTTTTTATATGCATACTATGAAATACTATGACTTTATAACAATATGACATTATAGCACACAGTGTGAATACCCAAAATATTGCTTGAATTGGTTTTAATTTTTTAAATATGGTCACACTATTTGTACATGTTTTTCCAATATTTCATTTATTTTTTATCTAAATAACAAATTAATTTATTAAGTTTTTTAAGCAAAATGTCTATTTTTTTATTTTTCACAAAAAAAATTATGTTTTTATTTCAATATTTCGCCACTTCTTTAAGTAGGTTCTTCAGGGATATATAATTTAAAATAACATTTTTATACCCTTCACAAAAATGTGAAAGGGTATATTTAGGTTTGTCATTCCGTGTGTGATTTTTTCGATATCAATATGCGACCCCATAAAGTATATATATTCGGGATCCTTATGAATAGCAATGACGATTGAGCGATGTCCGTCTGCCCGTCTGTCTGTACGTGAAATCGGTTTTCCCAAGCCCCCAGGAGAGCTAGAGACTTCATTCTTGAACTGATCGATTGGAAGTGAGCTAACTTAGAGTGGTATTGAAATCGGAAGGACGGTTCCAGAGCTGGAAAGCTTACACCTATTTTTCGACGCAAAATTTACACCAAAAACCGATTATTTTTTTGTTTATTTGAAAATTGAACATATTTCATGCTTTGGGACTCCTCAATTGTCCATTTAAAACGTAAAAAAAAAAAATTCCCAGGGATGGGAAATGAAAAATTTTTTTTTTGTGCATTCGGTGTTTTGTGGTACATATAATAACTAAAATGTTTAAAAATTTTAATTTTTTCTTAAATCAAACCGTTTTCGGTGTAATGAAGATTTGCATCGATGAAAAAAAATAAAAAATTTAAAGTTCCCATCCAAGGTTAGGAAATTCAAATTTTTTTTATACAATAAACTAACCAAAAATCAATTGACGCAATTTTTACTGGTTAAAATTACTTTTTATTTCGGCAAAACAAAATTGGTATCAAAAATTAAAAATAAAATCAAAATTTCGATTCCAGGGTTCGATACTGCAATATTTTGTAGTACATGAAAGTAACGAAAGTGGTAACAAATTTGTAATTTTTCTTAAATAAAACCGCTTTATACATCATGAAGACTTCCATTGGTAACAAATAATTTTAAAAAAATTAAATTTTTGATTTTTTTTTTTTACACATTCGGTATTTTGAGGTACATATAATAACTAAAATGTTTAAACATTTTAGGTTTTTCTTAAATAAAACCGTTTTATACATCAGGAAGATTTGCATAGATGGAAAAAAATTTAAAAATTTAAAAATTCTTATCCAGGGTTAGGAAATTTTAAAATTTTTTGTACATTAAAATAACTAAAAATCAACTAACGTCGTTTTATCCTGGTTAAAATTATTTTTTGTCCTGGTAAAACAGAATTGGTATCAAAAATTAAAAAAAAAAAACAAATTACGATTCCAGGGCTCGAAAACTGATATATATTGTAGTACATGGAAGTGACAGAAATGGTTACAAATTTGTAGTTTTCCTTAAATAAAACCGCTTTATACATCATAAAGACTTGCATTGGTAAAACATTATTTTAAAAAATTTAGCGAGTGCGACAGAAATTCAGATAAAAAAATTCGAAAATTACGCGCACGAGCATGTTCGAGTCAGAGATAAATAAAAATTATTTCCAACGGTTTTGACCATATATAAAGAATCAACTTACCTTCTAAAGAAAAATAGCACGACTTCCAGCATTCATTTTCGTTGGCGAACTGGTTATAGCATTTACGAGTTCGATAACGGTAGCATTGCGGACGGTTATACGTGTACATATAATAACTCGCCCAACCTGCAGGAACTTTAAATGGGTACGCATCCGATGTGCATCTGAGATCTGAAAGTGCGACAAACAGTTTCATATTAAATTAATTGCTTGTGTGTCCTCTACATAAACTGCGGCAGCCGACGATATTATTTTTAATATAAGAGCAAACATTTTCTTGAATCAATAAATTGTTTTTCAGATTTTCAATCGAAATCATTAGCCGCGGATTCAGTACAAAAATAGATGCGTAAAAAACAATTATTTACTTACATCCAGAAAAAAATGTTTTAGCTGAGAATAAGCAAATAAATACAATAAAATTTGCGGCAGTAACTGCTCTCTAAAACGGGTATTTGCATGGAATACTTTTGCGAATACTTTAAAATCAAATACTCATCGGGTTAGATTCGTCAGAAACCAGAATTTATGGTGATATTAGAAATATAAATATTACATACTTTACAAAGAATAGGAGTTCAGATGAAATTATCAAAATGTGGATTTTATTTTACCGTCATAAAATATATTTCTGTTAAGGAGTTTTATTTTTCCGTTTAAAAAGGAATCTCCCAAAAAGGGTTTTTATATCTTGCAAAAAAACAGAAAGAGTTTTATTTTCCGTCCAATTTGCTTTTTTCTTATTTATTTTAATAACGACTTATGAAATGGCAATGGATGTCATTCGATTATAACGACTGCGTTGATTTTCCTTTTATATAAAATGAGTTTTATTTTCCGATGTGAAAAATAAAACTCTCCAAATCAGTTTAAAATAAAACTACTCTAGAGTTTAATTTTATTACAGCAAAATGGAACTTTTTTTCTAGCATTTTTATCCGAACTTTTGTTTTTACGTTGAAATTTAACTGTTTTAAATGGATGCTCCGCTTTTGAAGTCGGTAAAGAATTGTGAAAATATATTTATATCACTTATAACAGTTACTGTCACTGGTATAGTAGAGTCAAAGAAAATCTTATATATGAGTTTTCCTTACCTCTTCTATTATGAATCTGACATGTTTTCCGACACTCTGCTTTTGTTTCAAATTGGTTACTAAAACCACCGGCATTATAAGGGACGCAAATTCCGTTCTCGTACGTGTACGAAGTAAATTTTGCCTTTTCCTTACTAACCTGATTTGGTTTCGGATTCGATTTACATCTGCAATCTGAAAGTGAAAATATGTTGTAAACAGTTTTACACAAAATTTATTTTTTATGTACCCCGTTCACATACTGCAGCACTCAGCGAAAATATTATTATTATAAAAGCAACGAGTTTCATTTGTTAACAAACTTTTCTTTAACACTTTCAGCAACGATAAAACTTTTGACTGTTTCTTAATCGAAAATACTGGCAGTTTATATACCTGCGGATTGAGCACAAAAAAAAACTGCGTAGAAACAGTTTTCTCTGACATTCAGACAAAAATATTTTATAACTGAGAATAAGTAAATAAATACAATAAAAACTACGACAGTAACTGTTCTCAAAAGATCATAAATGTTTCTATTTTTGTCTGTTTGAGATAACAAATTTCTTATATACTTTAATAATATGTTTTTATAGAAATAAATTTGGATGGAAATAATAATTTAAAAAAGCATTTGAAAGTAAAACGAACGAGTTTTTATTCGATATTGCAAATAGTTCGAATAAAATATAGTATTTTCCAACAGATTTTCATAAATAATGCTTCAAACACAATTTGGACGAACGACGAATTTTTCGTAACGAATATTTTCATAGAAGAAAAGTCTTGTTTTTCGAGTGGAGTAGCGGGTAAATTAAAACGATCATGCGCTCATAAAAACGCTGATTCAGGAAGATGGCCCATTGCAATTATGCTTCGCCTCGAAACAAGAGTACGAGTTCAATGTTCGAATTTCAAAAATGCTTTTGATTTAATCGAGCGTTCGTTTGAGTTCGTATTATTTATGAAAAAGTGTTGGAAAATATTATTTTTGATTCGAACTATTTGTACTAACGAATAAAAATTCGTTCGTTTTACTTTCAAATACTTTTTTTAAATTATTATTTCCATCAAAATTAATTTCCATAAAAACGTATTTTGAAAGTTGAAGCTTTCTTTACGATAAGAATTTGTGCTGATATTCTTATCTCAGACAAAAACTAAATATATTTATGATCTTTAGAGAACAGTTACGGCCGTAATTTTTATTGTATTTATTTACTTATTCTCAGATAAAACTATTTTTGTCTGAATGTCAGAGAATAGCTGTTTTTAACGCAGTTTTTTTTTCTTCTTGTACTTAATACGCAATATTTTCTATTTAGAAACATTCAAAAATGTTATTGTTGCTGAAAGTGTTAAAGAAAAGTTTATTAACAAATGAAACTCGTTGCTTTCATAATAATAATATAATTTCGATGACTACTGCAGCATATGAACGCGGTGCATAAAAAATAAATTTTATAGTTACAAAACTGTTGGCAACATACATATTTTCACTTTTAGGTTGCAGGTGTATGTCAAATCCGTACCCATTTCTGTTTGATAAAGAAAAGGCAACTTGGCCAACGGGAAATGCGTCCTTTATAACACCGATCAATTGAATAACCAATTCCCAAGTAGACCAGACTGTGAGCAAACATGTGCGGGTGTTTAAAACGGCAAGGAAAACCCATATATAATTTTTTTCTTTGCCAGGGACCGTAACGGTTATAAGTGATATGAAAAATATATTTATACACCAATTCTTTAGCGAATTCAAAAGCACTTAAAACAGTTAAATTTCAACGTAAAAACAAAAGTTCGGATGAAAATCTCAGAAAAAAGTTTCATTTTGCCGTAATAATATTAAATTCTGAAGCATTTAAATTTTCAACTGATTTATTTAAAAAAGGAAATCAACACAATAGTTATAATCAAATGACCTCCATTGCAATCGCATAAGTCGTTATTGAAAAAAAACCAAAGGAAAAAGAAAAAAATAAATCGAGAAATAGTGCCTGATTTTGGATGGAAAAATAAAACTCTCTGTTTTTTCAATAAACAAAAGACCCTTTTTAAAAGAGTAATTTTTAAACGGAAAAATAAAACTCCTTAAAAGAAATCTATTTTATGACGTTAAAATAAAACTCACTTTTTTAAGAATTTCATCTGAACTCTTATTTTTTTCTTTGGAGAATATGTAATTTTCATATGTGGAGTTGCGAACAATTTGTAAGATCACCATAAATTCTGGTTTCTGACAGTTCTAACTCGAAGAGTCTTTGCAAATATTCGCAAACCTGGAGTCTCTGCTCCATACAAATACTCGTAATTTTCACAATAATGTACCAGCAGTTCTACACCATCGAAACACTCGCCTGTTGCTTTGATTTATATTAAATTTAAAATCGATTCTTTAAAATATTTTGGCCATATATTTCATATCCGCAGGTGCACAGTTCGAAGATTTTATTTTTTACTTGGACATAAAAGTTGTAACTCCATGCCGATTAGATAATTTGGAAGTCGCTTAAGAAGTTCCAACGATTCATGATATAAATAATATCACCGGCTGCTGCAGTTTATGTATCGGGCACATGAACAATTAGTTTAATATGAAACTCTTTGTTGCACTTTTAGATTACAGATGCGCAGTAGAGCCGTTTCCAGATAAAGTTCCTGATGATAAGAGGAGTTACAATATGTACACGTATTACAAACCGAAATGCGTAAAATATGAAGCCAGTCAGTGTAGTAATCAATTCGAAAGCGTTGACGATTGCAAGAAATCATGCATCGGTTATAACCGCGGTAAGTTGATTCCTTATAAACGGACAAAACCGGTGGAAATAATATTTGTTTGTCTCTGACTCGGAATGAGTCTGAATCTCAATTTCCATCGCACTGAAACACTCGTCTATTGTTTTTGATTTTTCATTAAATTTCCCAGAACTGAATTTAAATGTTTTTTTGAAGAGTTGCAGAGTCGTATAGTTGACATCTGAAGGTAAATGGTTCGGACTTAAAGTTGTCAGCTTTTATGCTTGAGTTTCACCTAAAAATTTTATTAATTAAATTTATTTTTAGTGCAGGATTTACCAAATTTTTTCTAGTTGGTTCATTTGGTTCAGTGTATTCTACAGAATGGATGTAACACTTCTTAATGTCAGAAGTAGTATGTTTGTGGTGTTTCATACAAAAAGCCGCTCATGTTGCCAGCGTTGGCACAACAAAAAATAATCTTAAGCAAAATATGAAGAAAAAGTAACAAATTTTGGTTAAAAGTAATCAATATGGTATTTTTTATGGAGTGATACAAATCATTGCAAGAAGTTCTCCTTTTCACCACCTCTTCAGTGAATCTGAATTCATGCCTCTGCTGTTAATTAAATCTAGTTTTTCTATGTCGCTTCTAATATTTTTTAAATTCATTAGGAAAAATCGCCTACTGTGATTTCTCTGAAGGTTCGCGGACGTGTTATTTGCCAACGTTAGTTTTATATTTTAAAATTATAAAATTAATCTTTTTTACCGAGTGACACAACTTTAAATCTTAATAAAACAAGCAAAATATATTTTAAATATCAATGAAGCGGGTTTTATTTGAAATAACATTTTCTATAATTAATGTTTAAACATGATTTCTGCTATGTGGCCACCACAAATGGCGCGTAGAAGGCGCAACCTGGAACATTGATTTTCAACGACTTTTCGCAGTACTTGCGGCCGTATTGCGCCGACTTCCAGTTGCCCAACTTTTTGTCGCTTGTCAATGTAGACAAGACACTTAAAATAAACCCAAAAGAAATAATCCAAATGGGCTTAAACTGCACGACTTTGGTGGCCAATTAATTGGACCATTACATAAAATTATTTTTTCCTCGAAAGTTTCTTTGAGTGAATCAATTGTAGCGACCGCTGTTGCAACCACATATCAGCAAGATTAATGCCACGTAATTGGGGTACGAAACCTTCGGACCATCATCGCTTTGGAAGACATATAGGCTAGGCTATAAAGCGCACCAAACAATAATTTTATGTAGATGTTAAAATGTTATTTTAATTTTAAAAAACTGCTTATTCAGTCTACTAATTTTGATTGTGAATAAATCCTTTAGCACATTCTTTTCTAGAAAAAAATCCAAAATTGTTACACTTTTCAATAGAAAACGGCAACATAATGTCATTTGAAAATAAACACTTTATTTAAAACTAATTCAACATCTCTTACGAAAAGTAATTAAGGTTTTAAGACTCCTCCAAACTGCCAGTGTTTAGAAAAGAAGTGAAAAAATGTTGCATGTTTCTTATAAAAGGAAACGGTATAAATTGTTAAGGTTTATTCTCTGTTAATAATATGTACAATTTTAGATTTTTTATTTAATAAAACAACTGCATTTCCACTTACCCCACAAACTCTAATTTGCAATCCCCCAGTTCATATTCGCTTAATGTTCACTCTGCTGTTGCACTAGAACTGCCGTTTAGTTAAATTTGCAACTTTAAAGTTATTTATTTCTGTGCAATAAATTTTGCTAGCGTAGGATCGCTGGAGCTGCATTTTACAAATCTGTTTGGTTTTTTTTTTGCTTTAATAGCTTTTGGTTTCAAACATTCAAAAAAAAGAAAAAAACGGAGGCTTGAGTTAACAAATTTATGGACTTTTTATAGTTGTTTTTGATTTTTTTACACGCACTTGTCACTAACAGTGATTTAACACTGTTTAACCTTAAGGTAAATTGTGCTTTATGTTGCTTTTGTTTAATTGTTTGTATATGTTTTTTTTTTTATTTGTGTAGTTAATTTTATTTGCATTAACTTGTACGTGTGGTAGAGTTTTTTCTAAACCTGCAAAGAAAAAAATGTAACACATTAATTATACAGTGTAACAAAATCAAAGTATTTGGATTTTAACGATGCGGGTAATAAAAGAATTATGTGTATCAATATTTTGAAATTTCAGCTTAACCCTGGATGGTTACTGTTCCTCGCTCATTCACCCTTTATCATACAACTGAAATTCGAGAGGGAATATTTTTCATTATTTTTGTTTATATGAAATTGTTCCGCTAGAATTATTTTTAAAAATTTTTCGTCGTTTCAACGAAGAGTAACTTTGATGTACAAAAATTAAAAGTAACCATCTAGGGTTAAAGATAACAAAAGCTGTCCATATATTTCTCGCTGCTGTAGTGAATTGATGTTTCATATCTTCCACTTATTTATATAAAATGCTAAAAGCTAAAACATATTAACCTCTAATTTTCTCCAAATAGGGATTTCTCTGTCCTTTAAAGTAAAAAGTAAAAATGTAGGCTTTGATAGCACTGTAATATATTGTCGAGTTTGGATAAGTGCTCGATGTTTAATTGGAACCAACTTTTTATTAATAATAAGTACTTTTGTCCGCCTACAGATTTACCAAAAAAACTGATTGATTGAAATATATTTTCCTTGAAATAGCAAATCACGGCCCTTTTCACTATAATAAATTTCAAGCATCTTGAGGAAATTTTGCTATTTTTCGATAACGTTGCGCGCTATATAAAACCTGCAGAGACCTCATTCCTAAAGAGGGTAATTAGGCCAAAAAGTTATCGAATCTTTTAAGGCTCAATAACGATGGGTCATTCCATCAAATAGCTTCTGGTTCTGCTGGAATGTCAATTTCTTCCTAAACAGCTTTCAAAAAATATTTAAGATTTGGACCCGTTAAGATGGTCAAAGTGTGAGAAGCAATGAGAAGTTGTTTTTACAAAGTCGGTATTCTTAAAGGTAACATATTTTTAGAATAGTAGTCTGGAGTCAAAATCGAGGGTGCCGTTAGCTGAAGTAGTGAACACTAGACTACGATGTCTTAGATCACCAGTTCCACACCGCACTCAGTCGTGAATATGTTGTCGAATCTTTCTGATCTAAATTAGAGCAGCATTGTGTTAACTGTTGTCGGGTTGTCTCAACGACGAAATCATGCCCACTAAACCCTAATTGTTACAGAGACTAACGCCATCGATATTTGTAGCAAAAAATATCCCCAACGAAATTCTAAATCTCTTAATATGTCTTCATCTTTCCTCTTAACAATATCCCCCACATTCTAGTTTTGCATATGTAGGGTAATCCCCTGATTACTGGTCCAATAAAATCAGCTTTATTTCTAATGAAAAGTCTTGGTTTTATCCAACAATTTTATAGGAACAGAATTCGTTTCACCGAAACAGGTTTCATTTATCTGAAAATCTTTCAGTCTTATATATATCAGTTACTGTTGAAGTTAACATTGACTTCTAAAAATGAAATAAAACGTATCCGTCAGAGATTATCCTAAACACAAATATTTTTTTTTACATTAAAAAATATGGAGTGGATATTAAATACACGATCATTTAAATTCTTGCAAGAAATTCAGAATTTTTGCATTTCCAAGACTCCACTGTTTGCTTTGTGTTGTTTTTTTCGATTTCTTAATCTCGTTTTGGCTTCTTTTTATTTAAAAAAAATGACAATTTTATTTTGGCTTGTGGCAAACGCACCTCCAAGCTTTGAAATTATGGGGCTGAACGCGTGTAAAAGATGTTGTTGTATGCGTTTCCAATTTACATCGCAAATTATCTCGTGCTAATTGTATATAAAACACTTTGCAATTCAAATTGTTGCTGCGTTTTAATTAGTGTATATATATATTTTTTAATTTTTTATTTTTAATTATAAGTTTTAAATATATTTCTCTTATATATTTTGATATGAATTGATTTATGCGTTAATATAATATATTTTTGAGCTGAATATATTTAGAATTTTAATTACATTTTAGTATTATTACTTTTCAATGCAATTTCTATATCATTTTAAAATTTTTTCTATAAATATCAGATATAATAAAATTTATGCGCATTTGGCCGAGGTTATTTCATATAAAATATAAGAAAATAAATAGGCCAATGCTGCAACCGCGTGAATATCTGCAATAAAACTTCTCTTGGAAAATCTTGGAATCTTGGAAAAGCTGTGTACCGAAAATCAATTGAAAAGCGATTTTGCCTGAATTGAGCTACCGAACAGGCTCGAGCTGCATCTGCCCAATATCACATTTGAACTCATGGATGCTTTAAAGTCTAGTCATGAGTGGCCGGCTATTCTCTTTTTTAAAGTGGTCAATCAAGTGCAGCGTCAGCAGTTCTTGAAATAACATGAAACAAAATGTATCTTAAAAATTAGCTAACAAATTTATTATAAAAATATGATTCCGAAGAATATAATTTCGATCTGCAATATTAATAACATACAAATTCAAACATATTCCAATTACAGTGCAACTTCCCAAAAGCTGAAGGTAATTGTTTTTTATTAACTCAATTTAAAATATTTTTTACACGTCAAATAAAATGCAGTTTTTCGGACTAACTATTTTACTACATAAAAAATATACTGAAATGAGTAATTTTATAAATATGATAAATTTCAGCGGGCTCATCTCGATAATTTCTTATTTATTTAGTAAAAAATATGATTAAAAAACAAAATAAATTTTACGCCAACTGATTTACTTTGCGTCACCTGGCATATGGTGTGATTAGATTAACAAAAGTACGCATGATCACTGATGATTGAAAGTGTAGTGGCTTTCGGAAATAGCAATACAAGTGAAGCAATCGAAAGCACATAAAAAGCTACTCAAAATTTTGGATGGTTAAAACATAAACAAAAGAAGAACAACTTTAGAATCCTTTTTTGCCTCTGGAATGAAACTGTCATCAGATTTACCGGATATTCTTTAAGATTCAGTGGTCCTTAGGACTTAATATTAGAACACAAGATCTTCCCACAGGGACTTGTGGAATTCCACAGTTGATAACGGCCATTTAATTGAAACCACATCTCTCCTGTTGTCATTTATTTATTCTGTTCTGCCGAATCAGTGAAATCGGGCGTGGTATCAGCGTCACCTGCAAGTAATGGAACTGTTCCATCTAAATGTGCTATTCTGTTCGGGCAAAAATCCTCCTACCAAGAAGTCTATTCGCCATGTGGCGTATAAGTTTGGCTTCCCTGGTTCAGTAAACAATTTACACCCGTACTTCGACGAAACGCAAGATCTGCAGAAAAAACCGCATCGCATGATCGTGAAACCGATACAGTCAACTTTGTGTCGCTCACAAGAACTCGCCTTTTCGTAGACCACAATTTGCAAATTTTATGTCCCGCTTTCGGACTGCAGCCGTACAAAATTCAACCGATCGAGAAACTGAAGGTAAACTACTGCAGACAATGACGAGTGTTTCCTTTATAGCATTTGGCAACAGAGCGACTACTGTCGAATTAGAGCGATACAAATCCATATGAGATCCAAGCGCATGCAATGCAACTCGAAAAAGTTACCGTCAGTTCTCTTCAAAACTGACTTTGACGGCTCTACCCCCACTTCAGAATTGTATTCATGAAAGCCTTTTATATATTTTTCTCCCATTTTTCATTGTCGCAACTCCAAAACTGCCATCAAAAACGCACATCGTGTGTAATTAAAATTCCATTTATAATAAACTAATTTTGTTTTTTTTAATTAATTAACCGTTTAATGCACTCGTTTCTTTTGAATGAAATTTGTTGCTGACTCTTTTATTTATTTAAATTACTGCTATTGTTTATTATCTGTAGTGCTGCACTTAATTGTTTAACAAAACAACAGTTAAATTCAATTAAAACTCATTCTACAAGCACAAACATTTTATCTCACTTTTATTTAATAATATATTTTACAGATTTATAGTCATTTCAGAATGTTTTTTTTCTCTTTCTTTTTGCAGCTTAATTTGTATTAATTGAACAACCAAATTTGGCTGATAATTCCATTATTCATTGAAGCACTTTTTTGCCGGTAAGTAAAAACTGCATATTTTATTTTTCTCTTGTTTTTATTTATAACAATTTATTTAGTTATTTTTGCCAATAAATTGTTTATGAGATTTGAGAATGTGAAAGCGAAAATTTGTTGCAAACTAATGAAGTGTAATTTGATGCTGGTTGGCGCAGTTCGAAATTCTCTTTTTGCATTCCTTTTTTTTTTGTGAAGAACATTCCAAATGCATGAGCGAAATTTGAGATCCACTTGGCTTTGGGCCGTGGTGACTTAGGGGCGTCTATATTTTTCCCTGTTGTAATTTTGAATATCATTACTTGGAGTTTTTTTTAATTTTTCGATATATTATCAGCAATAATGGCCTTTTTGTGGATTAAAATCAGTTCCGATTTTTTTCTCAGTGGTTCTGTTTTTACTAATTTAGCATTTTCTAAAAATGTATATTTCCTTGATTAAACGGTGGGCTCAGATTGAAAGACGTTTTCGTACGTTTTCGAATATGCCTTCTGCTAAATTAAAATCAACTCTGAATTATTTCCAAACGATTCTGGTTTTTTTTTTATTATTGGATTTCTTGGGACCGTTCATTTTCTTTAGTTGGTTTTAGCATGTTTCCGAATACTAAATAGAAATCGTATTTTCGAAATGTTTTTAACTTTTTTGTATAGACTTCAGTTGTTCTTCACGCACTGCTAATACATTTTCTAATATTTAACAAATTTTAAACTTTCAGAAAGCTCCTAATTTCTTTAAGTTTGTAATTTTTTACGTTCTATTAGAATATATTTTATGGATCAAATTTAGTGATTGTGGGTCTTAGTGAATATAAATTTACATATCCAACGAGATACGACTTTATTAAAATAATGGGTGTTTTTATAGAGTACCACAAGCTTAAATCATAATAAAACAAGGAAGTATATTTTAATATCAACAGAACGGGCTTTTTTTTAAAGAAAATTTTATGAAATTAAAGTTTCAATATGATTTTTGGCACATGGTCGATAGAGCTGGTGCGTAGAAGACGCAATCTGAAACACAAATTTTTCGTAGCATTTGCTGCCGTATTTCGCCGATAACTCTCCGAATATTGACTTCCAGTTGCTCTATTATTTGTGGTTTAACGACCTGGACAAGTGACTTAACACAGACCCACACGATTGAGGTACGAAAAAACTTAGAATCATGTTCCTATACCGTTCACCATTGACAGCAACATTCTGACCACTATCGTTTTTAAACATATATGGACCTAGAACTCCGCCAGGTCATTAAGCGATCCAAACAGTAATTTCCTGTGAATAGGATGGCGTTCGGACAAAAGCCTGTGGATTCTTCTCACTTTCAATACGTCAATTCTGCTTATTTACGCAACCATTCAACCAGAAATGGGCTTCATTGCAAAGCAAAGTTCTGAATGAATGAGTTTGGCGAAGAAAATAATTATTTTGATTAAAAATTTCTACAATTTGCATGTAAGTCTATATGAAGATTCATAATGAAATTTCAAGCCAAACTAAACAAAAAGCAACCATCAGCTGTTAAATGGGTGCTCGAGTACAGCAGTGATGTCCACTCGAGCTTAACAATTTTTCAAATATGATCGTTACAGATGTACTCCAGAGTTTGTATTTGAATTCAGAAAGGCTTGATAAATATTCCATAGTGCAAGCAAAACACATACTTACAAAGCAGAGCAGAACAGCTGTTTTTGGCAGTCGCTACACTGCCTTCATCAGTACTTTGTTTAATAATCAGAGTTTTTGTTTGAAAGCACTTGTTGGATTGCTTATTTTAATGTCATAACAGTTTATATTTGTACCAATTTTATTACGACAAAGGATACGAGATGTGTAACAAACCGATGGTAACATGTTTTTGTTAAGTTCTTGTGTTGCCGCTTCATTATTTTTTTTATGTGTACTATATTCTGAATTTTTAGTTTCCTGTTTCTTGATCCAAGCTTTTCTTTTTGAAAGTGGTGCTGTTCTGTTCTGTTCTGCTCTGTTTGTTGAAAATGACACTGGCTTTGATTTTCCCAATACAACTTTTAAAGTTACTTTTACCTAAAAGCGATTGTTTTAAGAAAACAAAAATTAAGTTGTACCTCTTTTGCAATCGTGGGCTTATATGCAAATATGTAGGATATGTGCACATATTTCTGTACACATAAAATTATTGGTTTTGTTGTTATTGAAAGCCTTTATACACATTTTTGCCGCATTGAAAAATGAAATATTTTATTTATATTATTTGAATAAAAATTCCGAATTGAATATTTATTAGAGTTTCATTATGGTAGAAGTATCGTATTGCAGAGGTAAAACTTTTAAAATTAATATTAAAACATTTCAAGTTATTGTCTTAAACTACTTTTTAACTGACAAATTGATAATAAAACTCTATTTAAATTATTTTCTAACAATGAAAAAAAAAATATATACATATTTTGATATGAATCAACTTTCTTTCAGTGACTGACAGCTTATTGAATCTAGCTTGATACACTGTCAGAAAACTAAGAATGTCTTGTAATCAGAAAATTAAAAGAAAGAAGAATTTATTCAATTTGATTGATATTTCGTTGATATTTGCGCTGTAAATTATTTATACCAGCAAAAAACTTTATTGTTTATAAAAAATAATAAAATAAAATCTTTGAAGTAGCGCAATTAACAGGTTGTAACAAAAAAAATATATGTTGTAATTAACTTGTATTTAGTTACTTACTGCAATATTAAATTTAATTATGAATAGCTGATTGTTCGAAAGTTATTTTCAATGCAGAAAGACATTGTGAATATTCCACAGCACAAGAGAAAGTCAACATCAGTTTTAATTATCCAAGTTATACAGCAGAGCAGAACAGCTGTTTTCGAAGGCCGCTACATCTTCACCCTCATTACCCATCTGAATTTTACTCTATTGCCACTTGTTAAGTGGGTTATTTGAATGTAACAACAGTTCCTATTTGTACTAATTTTATTAAGAAAAGAGATACGAGAATTCCATCAAGTTGTTGTATAAATAACTAAATATTTATTTTAACTGATTACTAATAAACTAATCAACTTGGAAAAATAACTAAATAAATATATTGAATGAGCAAAACAACAAGACTGTTAAAAAATATACATAATTAAATAAATAATTAAAAATTAGCGACGTTAAATTCATTGGCAAAACAATTAGAACAATTAGTTATTTTTTCACTTGAGTTGATGAATATTTATAATATCTTTGTGAATAAAAAATTCGTTTCAAACAATTATCCTATCAAAATTATATGTAACAAAAAATTTATTTCTACAAGATTTGCGTTCATTTTAAATTATTATGCAGACAAACCACAAAAAGAGAGAAAATTCTGAAGATGGAAATATTTGGTGCACTTGTTGCAGAATTTATTTCCAATTTGAATAAAATATTGAACGTATGGAACTACTTGCGTAAAATTATTTGGCGCTTGGAATTCAATTGTAGACTCTCGAAGAAGAATGCGTCAATGGTGCCACTTCCAGTGCATTCTCAGCGGTTTTTAATATTTAGCTGGACAGCACTTAATTTAAAGCAACAAACACAAGATTGTATTTTTTTAATTTTTAAAATCGTCGCGATTTGTTTCGAAACACAATCACCTATTTTTACTAGATCCCTCGTACTTTTTAAATTGGCTTCATGATATCTTTTCAATTTAACTTTCTGGCAATTCTTTCTCAGAAAGATTTCAGCACGCTACTTTAAACAATAAGTTGTATTAAAATAATTTTTTACAGGTCAGGAAAAAGATTTTCAAAATGGTGATTCCTAAAGGCCATATAACTTCGCGCTAATTTTTAACAAAAAGCTAACATAACCTGATTCGATATCCTGTTCTGTTCTATACTATTTTAAAATTTTCAAACTGCTATAACCAACTGGTTATACCAACCGATTCCTACGTGATAGGCGCTGATTGATGTAACTTTCGAGTCCTATAAAAGCATAGAGAAAACTGACTGATCAGATATATAATTTCGGATATTGTGTTAAAGATATACGTGGTGGGATCGATCGGAAAAGCCGTTTCAGAAATTATTTCGAAAAAAAACACGTTTGAAAATAAGTTTCCTTATTTTTTTAGATATCACACAGAAAATCCAATTTCAGTAGAACTTTTTAGAAGGTCATCAGTTTGGTTTGATTCGGTTAAGCCGTTCAAAAGTTATACACAGTGTCCCAAAATTAGTCGTAGTACCTCAAAATAGCGAGACCTGATGAGAAATAAACTTCTTCCAAGCGGGGTAACACCAAAAGCTCTCCAATTACTTTTAATTTTAAATTTTCCTAACTGGGAGCTAACAATTTAAGTTGTTTTTTATTAAATAAAATTGTGTTTATAAAAATTTTCGTATTTATACTATTTCTAACAAATGGAAACATTATTAAGAATGTGGATGTATTTTAAGTTTTTCTGCGTCGAAGACTTTTTTTATAAGAATTTGACTTTCAATTTGAACTTAGCCAGTGTCTTAAGTGTCACATGGGCTTTGACAAGTAGTTTTGATTATCGAACTTAAAAGTTTTTAAAAGATTTACAAAACTATTTGACAGATAAATCCAGATCTTAGTAAACCATAAGCTATTAAAACTGTGTGAAAACACTATCAACTAGTAACGACTCTTTAGAATTCCAATAATTAGCAGTTGAAGTAGAAATTTGCTCTCATCTGATCGGATGCCTCCGTTTCCCTGCAACAAATTTCTGGCTGCGCTCATGCCTTTCTTTCTTCGCATCTAACTGAAATAGAAATAATAAATAACTTTTAAAAATAGTATGTCAAATGGAAATTGATTTAGTATACTAATTTCGCGAGAAAAAACATATTTTTCTAAAAACACTTGAGCCTCGAAGGGCGACATATAAGAGTTTAAATTTGTGTAAATAAGCACAAAAGTATATACAAAAATAGTGTTGGGAACAAAATATTAAAAAATATAATAAAACATTGTTTAATTATATTCTGCGTAAAGTGAAAGATTGCATGAAATAAATCCATAAATGTTGTGCACAAGTTGCAGTTGTAATTACGACGACATCGGTCGTATTGTGAAAATGTTAAACGTTTAAACATGAAAACGAATAAGGAAACAACATTTTTCTTTTCTAAATGAATTGAGGTTGTTTGGTTGGTTGCATTTTAAATGTCTTCTTCAGCATTTTATTACATACAACATCCAAGACCGTGGCTCCATCATATAAGATTCTTCTTACACAACACATATAAAGGGTGTTTTTTATGTAGGCAGCAATTTTTTAACTGAGGGTCATTATGTCAGCCTTGAGGTGATTTACGTGTAGTTTGTTTTGGCATTTAACATGAATAGACTGACGCCTGAACAACGCTTCCAAATTGTACAAATTTTTTAATCATGGTAGTGTTCAAGATACGTATCGCAAAAGTTTTGTTTAGAGATGACAATCACTTTTGTTTGATTGGATTCGTCAACAAAACTTCCGTGACTATAATCCTTAAGTGTATGTTGAGACACCGTTACAACTAGGCTAACTGACTGTTTGCTGTGTTCTATGGGCTGGTGGAATAATTGGACCGTGCCTCTGTTAAAACGATGCTGGTCACAATGTTACAGTCAATAAGTGACCGCTATAGAGCCTTGATTACTCACATTTTTCGTTGATGAATTAAACAACTGCGATGTGCAGCAGCTGTCGAAACAATAGGCCACTTGGAGGACAACATTCGCTGCATTATTGCCGATATACGGCCACATACTCTGGGGGAAATAATTGAAAAATGAACGAACCCCCAGATTAGACTACGTTCGAGCCAACCGCGACGTTTATATCAGAGACGTAATCTTCGAATTCTAAAGTCAAAAGATTTTATCTTTCGAATGAAGTAAATTTCAGGTAAATTTAAAAATTCATGTTTGTTTTATTCCATTTCAAAGTTCTATTCATCTATAAAAACGCTTTGTACTTAAAACTAATTCAGAAAAATTTTCTTTAAAATAGAAAAATAGTGCTTCGGCAACATCAAAAAAAATTTTTCGTAATATTTTAATAGTGTATTTTACCATGACCGGATAACTCTTCAGATGGTTTCTTGCAGGGTTGTGTTTTAAGCGGAAAATTTTATTCTATACTGTCACAAGCTTATGAAATTGACGGCCATTATATATATTTTTTAACCTCTACCGAAGTTTGTTTCCTGTTTTGGTTTTTATTTTATACCGAATACATTCTCTTAAAGAAAATTATAAAAATCAGCTTTGTGAGCAAAATTTCAAGACTAGTTAGTTGTATTCGTTTTAAAAGTATCCTTAATTCGAAATTGTTAAGCGCCCCTCGATATATTAAAAATCATATTGTTTCTGGCCAGTCATTAATAATTCCAAATGCCGATAAATCGGGGATCAGTGTTAGATATTGTATTATAGTTACTTCTAAAGCAAAACTTATTTATTACCCAATAAAATAAAAGAGAAACATGTTTTTCGCAACTATTTATTTTCATCCAAACGAACAGTTTTATTAAAATTATATTTATGTGTTTAAATACCAACTAAGTGTCTGGAGAAAAAACCTTAAAACCTTTAAAAAAAATAGGTGAAAGTATTCACAAGTGTTTTGACAAATAATTTGCAATATTTTTGAGGAATTTTTTAGTTAATTAGATAGACACATTAAAAAAAACTATCAATTTAGAAATACAATCGACACGCTTTTATAAAAATTTTATATTTTATAAACTTATAATTAATTTATTTAAACTATGTAAGCTGCGTCATTAAAGTTGATTTCTTAATAGACGAAAAAATGTTTAACAAGAGGTCAAATTACTCCATTTGTGTCAAACGAAATTTCAATCAAATTTGAATACAAATTTCGATCAATACCGAGTAACGTAATTTTGTAAGAAATATTAACTTGCAAAACAGATTCCGAAGGATAACTGTGACTATATGTCGGCGATGTTGTTAATCCTGGATGGTTACTCTTCATTTTTGTACTTTAACGTTACTCTTCGTTGAATCGATGAACAATTCTTAAAAATAGTTCTAGCGAAACTATTTTTAATTTTAAAACTAAACAAAAATATTTTGAATTAATTAATTTGTAAAAAATATAATTAAAAAAAATGATTTATAACATAAAAACTTTTTTTCTTCCTTAAACGAATTTGAGCAAAAGTAAAAGTCATGTGAGAGTAAATGAGCTACAACGATTCGACGAACAGCAACCATCCAGGGTTAGACCGTATTTTTATGCGTTGCTGTGATTGAAGGCATACGGCTTAAGGTTGGAGTAGCCGAACGCTAAAATTTTAAATGTAAGCTAAATGTGTCAGCTGATCCAACCTGGTATATGGCAAGCTGTGTAAACACTTACTTCACTGTAAGAAAATGTTACCGTAACGTCCCAACCTGCAGAAAATAGAATTTCATTCTACGGTTACATGACAGATGTATACTGTCTTACATGTATGTATGTTGTATGAGAATGGGGCACAAAAGGCCTTTTTTGGTACTTATTTCTGTTTTCATATGTTTAGTTGATAATTATATATTAAGACATGATAGACGTATTTTATATGTTTAACTTTCTAAATAGTATTAAACATCGGTTTGTGTATATATTAATACATTTGCGTCTTATTAGAAAATATTTCATATATATTGCAATATGGAAAAATATGCGTCCATTGTCCTATTAGTTGTGTATGTTGGTGTTTCTGTTGTCTATAAGCATCTTTTAATGAATAAGAAGGATCAAACAAAGAAAATTAGCCGATTATACATGAAATATACATGAATTATAAATCTCCGTTTAAGTGAAAGAGGATTTTAGAAGATGTTTTGAAAGAAAAGTAAAAAATATTCATGAATTAAAACTCTTTATGTAAATTGATTTGTTTAACTACAGCAGTGGTGTCAGCGCCATACACAATTGTGGAAACAAAACTCACGTACGCTTATGCTCTTTTATTTTGCGAGCCTAAAGTATAATTTTTTGCTCAAAAACACTCTCATTCACAGGGAAGTATCGCAAGGCCTGTTTTGAGGGCTCTTAATATAAATATTTTTATACTACTATGCTATTATATGGTGTGTTTATTGTTTGAGAAAATTTGTATAAAAAAAATAAGCAAAACTTTGTCTCAAATAAAACTAAATGAAAGAGAATAAAAATACGTGTGAACTCGACTTGCAAAAATGTTCTTCTTCATCACATCTGTTTTAGAAAAGGCCTATCACAAGTGTCGCAACCTCACATTTGGCTACCTGTGAATGTAAGAGAAAAAACTAATCTCACAAACACAATCGCAATTGACATCACTGAACTACAGTTTCCTTGTTGGTGTTAAACTGTATTGGATATTTAACACGATGATATTTTTCATATAGTTTTCCACAGTCATTCCTCCTTAAATGTCATTTCATGGTTTGTTTGACCTGAGAAATTATCGGATATCAGACAACTTTCAATTCTTAAAACCCATACACAAATACATACAACACTGTATGTATGTATGTATTCAGGTACAAATCATATGAATAAAACTGATCTAAAAGGACTCTGCTAAAGTTGAATTTTAACGGAGTTAATAAATTCTAAGTTATTTTTGCCTTCTCTTTTTTTTCAAATACTTAAAATGAAAGCTAAAAACATGTTTATTTGACTTTTATTAGTAAAAAGAAAATCGATTGTTTTCTCACGTTTTAATTTGACTTGTATTAAATGCGCTACACCATTTACCATGGTAAACTAATCAGGTGTATACGATTGCAAAATATTTAAACTATATATTTATTTAATGTTTATCTTGAGTTCTTTAAGGTTCATTTAATAATTATATATTTTATTATTTATTCGGCAGCATAAAAATATATTTTTTTTTTTCAAAAGAAGAAGAAAGTTGGTTTTTTGACTAGATCCACTGTTTTTTCAAGATCCAGGATATTAACATTGGAATCGTTAAGCAAATTGGAACAGACACTGCAGGACTACAGAAAAATTGAACTTATGAAGAAGCTTTACGCTGATGAGCTAAACGTTAATTTTTAAATTTTTATGAGGGGGATCAGCACTCAAGGGACGACTCTTACATGTGGAGTACATTTCGCTGGAACTGGGGAAGTAGGGCACATTATTAAGAGCACAGATTAGAAGATAGAAAATTTTTTTGTTGCTATTTTTACTTTTCACTTCAGCTTTGAGTTCTTTTGCCACGGGCAGGCACCGAAGAAGAAAAGTGCTGTATTCTGCTCTTTAATACATGACGGAGTTAACCACTGTCGGTAATGTTCAGCGACCAGTGCTATGCCTTCGTCATTGAGACAATCCGACAACAATTAACACAATCCTGCACTGATGCAGATCAGAAAAAGTGTTGTGTTTACTACGTCAGCCAACAGCACCCTCATCAGAGTAACACAACGCCCAAATCTGACATTGGGAATAAATTCTTTTACTCTATTATATACAAACAAATATATTCATTAAATTTTTTATTTATTTTGGATTGGTACTTATTTATATATTTATATATAAGATTTTATTCACTCGTATCGTGAATAGTAAATGATATTTCCGTTCCCTCGAATAGAAAAAAACTGTTCTAAACCTTCAGTTCTAATTTGAATTTCTGAGAACAATTTCACATTATTTAGAACAGCCGTATTCACAAAACATAATATTAATTTGACAAGTGCTTTAGGATATATTTTACTTGAAGATTACATTTCACAGTAGTAAAATGCAATTCTACATTATTGTTTGTAAATTTGTCAGTATAGCATTGACAATCAAAAAGCCTGTGGTATATGGAATCCGTCATACCTTCTTCAACTGACAGCCAAGGTTACCATCAGTATGTGTCCGTCAACTCCAACTAACTTTCGACGTACGTTGAATATTTGAATTCTATATTTTGGCGTATACCAGAGCACGCAAAAGAGAGTTGTTGGTTAATCCATCCAATTCTAGCTGTAAATCACCTGTTGGTTGAACCAACCATGTTACAGTAGTAAATGAACTGTTAGTGTAAAATGTTTTTGTAATTTTTATAAACAAATTAATTTTGTTCATTAAAATAACAAATTAATAAACACAACTTTGCTGCAGTTTGCACAGCTTAACAATATTCGTTAGTTAAAATAACCATAAAAAGCGGTTTCAGAACTTTCACTGTAAAAATCTATTACTTTCTAAATAGTACCACTAATTGAAATTAAGTGAGTAGCTTTTATTTTACTTTAACTAATTTAATTGTTTGAGTTAAAATAATATTAACTATTTTTCTTGATGCTGTTGGCTGAAGCAGTTAAGACAAGACTACGAAGCTTAAAATCCTAAATATGACTCCAAACTCAGTCACGATATGATGTGGGATTTTTCTGATGCGTGGTTAGTGTTAAAGATTATCGGCTAAAAAAAATCCACTATGAATGTTACTTTACAATTACAATTGCAAACAAACTACATTTAACAGTTTTTTATTTGTAGCCTAACCACAAAAACTGTAACGTTACTATTCTTTTTGTAAATTCTTATTTTACAATTACACGTGAGTTAGATCAACCCAAATTTTTGTTATTATTACATATCGATGGCTTAATATAAAAAAGGCCTAACTCGATTTTTTTGTTACTTGACAGGAGAAGAAAAAAAAGATGCAACATATTTTATTAAAGAGCTATCAAAACTTTTTCTGTATAATAAATTTTCCTGTAAAGTTACAAAAAATCGAGTTAGGCCTTTTTTATATTAAGCCATCGATATTTCTTTTTTCTTCTTTTTTGTGAACTTTTTTCTTCTGTTGTTACCAAATATTATATTACATAGAAAAACTTATAATAAAACATGTTTATGATTTTAATTTAATTAAATAAAATGGAGATGAAATAAGTGATTTAATATCTTTCAACAGATTCATTGTGTCAACCTTCTCCGGCAATATGATATTGTCAGTTTGAAAAGTTGGCGGATAAGGTACGAGGGATTCTATTTGCCTCAGCCTTACTGCCTGTTCATATATGTCACAAATTATAACTTTTGAGACAAAGATAAATTTTAATAAAAATCGGCGGACAGGAATTTGAAAACAATAATTTAAAGTTTTCCTGTGGTTTTTATACAAAAACGTAATTAAGAAATATTATTCACGTTTATTCTGTAACTTTTTGCTTCACATCAAGACATTTTAAAATATTTTCCACTCTTCGTCAATAACAATTAACTACTTTTGGCAGCCTGCGGCTACCCTCTACGGTGAGCGAAACGGGCAAAGATGTGTCCCATTGTTGATATTATCTTGACATGACGTTGACAAATTTTTAAGGAAGAAAGCAGATTATTTTTTTTCCTGCCAACTATTTCACGGAGTCGATTCATATTATGTAGTATTCTTACGATGCCTATTTTATAATACAACAGTTTTTTTGAGAAAAGAACAGCAAATTTTTAATTTTCAAAAGAAAGAAATAATATTTAATGAGCTTTGAAAACATGCCTCAACGCAGCAGCTTTGTTGCAAATAATATAACAAAATAATTAGTTTTTATTTGTGGGCTGCCCAGATGTGCGGATAATTTTCCATTTTTTAATAACCTCTTTCTTCATTAAATACTGCATCTTATCTTCATAGAGCGCAAATTCCGTTTATCGCAGTAACACTGTAACCACAACTTCTTATATATTTAACATATTAAATTGTGTATTTAAATTTTATTATATATTTTTAAGGCAATTTTATTTATATACTGGTAATTTTCTTTTCACAAACATTTGAATGATTTTCTTTGTGTTTGATATTTTTCTTGCTGTTTGTTTGCTTTGTTAAATATTTTCAAATGCTTTAACATTTTAGCACTTAATATTATATTTTCTTATTCTTATGCTTTGCTGAATATGTAAATAATTTTTTGTTAACATGTGTAACACAGAACAACACCACAATAGATTAACAGCAAATATGCACTTTTTGAATTATATATTTATGTATGTAAATTGAGATATTTAAATATTTAATACGATATGTACATATATTATTCATATAAATTTATATTTTCATTATATTATTTATTTCACTAAACACTCATTAAATAAATTATTTGCTTTTTAGTTGCATTTGAATTTTATTAATATTTTTATTTCAATAAAAACATATCAAACAAGACTTCTTTTTCTCTTAAGCTTTCATGAGCTCTTTTAGATTTTTTATATAATTTATTTGCTTTAAATTGTTGCATGCCATTTTTCACAAATTGATTTTTATTCCGTAAACTTGAAGATTCATCCAACAAATATCGAACGCAGACTGATTTTTTCATGTGAATTTGCAATAACCGTTAGCAAATATGGAAAATGGAAACGTATTTCCTTCAAACAAGCTTTACAAGGAACATGTTGCACATATCCTTTCATCAAACATGTTCTTACCATTTAAACAGCGAATGTAGCAAGTTTATTTGCCAACCCGCACACATTCATTCTTAACAGTTTTCACTTTCTCTTTTTTTATAAATTGTCCGAGTTTTAGTTTCATAAATATTTATTAAATTCTATATACATACAATTTTCTTGAACACTCATTCATACATTTAAGTCGCGTTGACAAAAGCCAGTTTCTTGTTCTGACAACCGTCTTGTCGGCATTTTCAACACAAACTAATTTCGAAATAGACAACGTAGTTTTAGTTCGGCTAAGAAAATTCCACAAGCACAGCAAGTGGTTGTTTTATTATTGTTATTGTTGGCAGAGTTGCCGAAACCAAAAAATAAAATAATTTCAATACAAAATGTCAATAAACAAAAGAGATGCGTTACTATAGTTTTAGTAATAGTTTTAATTATGTATTATCAATTAATACAAAAAAATATTCAAACGACTTCTGTACAATATTATTTAATGGTTATTCAAAATTAATGTTTTTATTTCCATTCCATAACATTTTGATGAACCCTACAAAAAAGAATATGATAAAAAGCTCTTTTAACGTTCACACCTTCAATCTTTTCAGTAAAATGCGTGAAGACGCTAAAAATATCTCCAGAATTACAGGGCTTTCGCTGACTTGAATTTCAAAAGCGATAATCCATGGATGTCATTTGAATTATATGTTACTTTCTGGGTGAATTGTATACAATAAGTACGATGGCAACAAGTCGATATGATAAATATTTCAAGGCACAGAGAAAGTCAGCATCAGTTTATATATTCAACTTGCACAGGAGAGCCGAACAGCTGGCTTCTAAAGCTGTTTTTAGGAGGTTAAGTTGAATGTTGTAACAGATTCTATTTGAACCAATTTTATTATCAAACCGATGGTAACACACTTTTGTTGTGTTCCTGTGTTACCGTTTGATTATTCTTCTTAATTTTTCTGAATTTTTTCTTGCATGTTTCTTAAATCAATCTTTGTGAAATGTCCATTGTGGTCGTATGATATAGCCAGCTGGACTTTACATTTAAAGTCCATGCGAGCAAGACGCAAACCACAGCAGTCCTCATACACCCATTACCTCTAGCTTTCATAAGAATTAACACAACTTTATATGAAAGTTGTGGTTTAAACGACTTTACGTAACTTTATTTCTCTTCAAGGGTTGAAACTTTTAAATGCGATGCATTGCCGTTCACTCTGTTAACAAAGTGATTCTAGAATGCAAGCAAAGTATTTCTGTCCCTGTGTGTGTATTTGCTAGACCTCTTTGTGATTTCAAAAGTGTTCGAACTGATATTAATGAGAAGCTTTATTGGAAAACAGTAGTTAACAACAATAAAACATTGTTAAAATATTAAAACTGATTCTTATGTTTGCAATGAACAAAATATTAACAAAAAAGCGGCAGCACCGTGTTGTTCCCCTAGTTTTCATATATATTTCATGAAATCAATAATAACGTCGCACAACAGTTTATTCGTTTTCCACAGTTTTTCTTTAATATGTTTGAGACTGAGGCATTCGGTTTGATCAACGATTTTCCTTGCAACTTACCGTTTACCCAGCAAACGTAAAGGTAAACGTTTGCAACATACCAGTTTTGGCAAATGATTTTGAATTATTGCTGGCAAGTTGTGTTACTTAACGTTTACTTTCATCGACTATTTTTTAATTTCAAACAACGTTTGGCATTCCTTAATCACAGTCTTTTTCACGATGTCGAAAGAATATTTTTCTTTTATGAATTACAATTGAACAAAACCATTTACCACTTGTAACCCACGGTGCTTCAAAGTTTAATTCCCGAACCCCATTCCTTTATACGCCCACCGCGTTGATCAGCAAGAGCGCATGCATTTGTGGTCGATATTCCTGCGATCCCACTACAGAGAGAATTAGTTTTATGGCCGCAACTACCTGCAGAAGTCTTGCCCATCACTTTAAATTTGAAATGATTTATATCGAATGTCCACAGCCACTACTATTATAATCATTTATTTTTTTTTTTCAATGAGTCCCCTGGTTCATTCGATTAGTGGAGCTACTTTTTCCAATAATTCTGGCCATATGGCTTCAATGATGGCTTGAATATTGACTTTTAATACATCTATAGTTGCTGGTTTGTCCGCATAAGCAGATGACTTAATATATGCTCACCAAAAATAAACCAGAGGAGGTAAATCATACTAACGAGGGGGCCTGTGAACAGAAGTACTTTTGGAAATAAAGATTTCGGAAAGATTATCGGAAAGTTCGGAAGTCTTGTTGGAAATAAGAGCCGTTGTTAACTGTTCAATCTTAAATATGCTGATTCCTTTTTCCCAAAAATGTATTAACGTGATCAATTGAGAGGTTTTCGCTGGTTCCTATGCCCATTTCACTGTGGCTAATGCAGATAACCAGGGAACCCTTACCCTTTTTTAGAATAACTAAAGATGATGATATCAAATTTAAATTTAAATAAATCAGAAGTTTAAAAAACATCAAAGTCATAAACAGTACTCCTTCATTATATTTTCACATTTTTATTCTGAATTAGCTGGATTTTTTTCAACTCTAATTGTTAATTTTTTTTACTCTTCACAAAAAGGAAAGGGTACATATAGGTTTGTCATTCCGTGTGTAATATCTTCGATATTAAGATGTGCCCTCATAAAGTGTATATATTCTGGATTCTTACGAATAGCGATGACCATTGAGCGATGTCCTTCTGTACGTTAAACTGGTTTCCTAAGCTTCCGGAAGAGCTTGGACTGATGGATTGGAATCCGAAATACGGTTCCAGAGCTGGAAAGCTTACACCTATTTCTCGACGCAAAATTAATACCAAAAACCACTTATTTTTTTGTTTATGTGTATATTGAAAAAGTACAATTTTTTTCCAGGGATGGGAAATCAAGTTTCTTAATCACGTTGATTATTTTGTAGTACACTTAATATCTAAAATGTTAAAGATTTTTTATTTTTCTTAAATAAACCCGATTTATACATCGTGCATATTTGCATTGTTAAAAATATTTAAAAAGTGAAAATTTCCCTTGCAGGGGTGGCAAATTGACTTTTTTTTTGCTAACTAAAACTATTCCATAACTTACGTACCCTGGTGAAGGGTATAAAAGATTCGGCACAGCCGAATATAGCGCTTTTACTTGTTGTATCTTAAACAGATATGATGTGGATTAAGGATTGATTTTATTTCTGCTGAAGAAGTTTTATTTGTATTAAAAACTTGACAAAATTGTGTTGGAAAATAAGTTTCGTGGGATTAAATTGTTGAATTATTTGATTGACGGCACACCATAAATGATCGTCTTAAATGTCGCACAATGGTCTCCAATTATTCCTGTTGAAACTTTCTCTTGGTCACTTTCTTGGTTTTCCCTAAATATCCGAGAAAGAAAAATAGGGTTTTTATTAATAAAATCATAAAAATTTTACTAGAATTTTAAAACATTATCAACATATCAATTAAAAACATTTTCTAAGCCCGGAATTAAAAAAAAAAATTTTTATTAATAAATATAAATAGTTTTATTAATAAATAATAAATTTAGATTCAAGCATAAAAGCTTACAACTTTAAGCACAAACAAAACTTATAACGATTCTTGAAGAAACGTTTTAATCTCTGAACCATTTACCATCAGATGTCAACTATACGACCCTGCAACTCTTCGAAAAAACATTTAAATTCAGATCTGGGAACTTTAATGAAAAAAAAAAACGATAGACGAATGTGTCGGTGCGATGTGAATTCAGATTCAGACTCATGCCGAGTCAGAGATAAACCAATATTATTTCCAACGATTTTGTCCGGTTATAAGGAATCAACTTACCGCGTTTAATGCATGTTTTCCGGCAATCGTCAAAGCTGGTGAACTGGTTAGTGCACTGACGGGCGTCATAATTTACGCAGTTCGGTTTGTCATACGTGTATGCTCTATAACTCCTCTCATCATCAGGAACTTTATCTGGAAACGCTTCTACTGCGCATCTGTAATCTAAAAGTGCAACAAACAGTTTCATATTAAATTCATTCTTTTTGTGCCCTCTACATAAACTGCATTATTAATATCATGAATCATTGGAACTTCTTAAGCGACTTCCAAATTATCTAATCGGCATGGAGTTGAAATTATAAACTTTTTATGTCCAAATAAAAAATAAAATCTTCGAAATGTGGACCTTCGGATATGAAATATATGGCCAAAATATTTTAAAGAATCGTTTTTAAATTGAATGCAAATCAAAACGAAAGGCGAATGTTTCGATGGTGTAGAACTGCTGGTACATTATTGTGAAAATTACGAGTATTTGTATGGAGCAGAGACTCCAGTTTTCCAGTTTTGCGAATATTTTAAACTCAAATACTCTTCGGGTTAGATTCGTCAGGTCTTAAGACTATAAAACTACAAATTTTCAACAACAAAAAAAAAATAAGCGTTCAGATGCAGTTTTTAAAAAAGTTAGTTTTATTTTACCGTCATAAAATAGATATATTTTAAGGAGTTTTATCTTTCCGTTTAAAAATGAGTCTCCCAAAAAGAGTCTTTTATTTCTTGCAAAAAACGAAAAGAGTTTTGTTTTTCCATCCATAGAGAGAAAGAATTTTATTTTCCGACGAGAAAAATAACAGTCTTCAAATCAGTTTGAAATAAAACTACTCCAGAGCTTAATTTTATTACGGCAAAATGAAACGTTTTTACTTAGATTTTCTTCCGAACTTTTGTTTTTGCGTTGAAATTTAAATGTTTTAAATGGACGCTCCGCTCTTGAAGTCGCTAAGGAGTTGTTGTGAAAATATTTTTTTATATCACATATAACCGTTACGGTCCTTGGCATAGGGGAGTTAAAGAAAAATATTATTTTTATGAGATTTCCTTACCGTTTTGAACACCCGCACATGTTTGCTTACAGTCTTCCATACTTGCGAATTGGTTATTAAAACGACCGGCATCATAAGGCACGCATTGGCGGTTCGCGTACGTGTACGTTTCCCATTTTTTCTTTTCTTTACTAACCCGATTTGGGTACGGATACGTGTGACATCTGCAATCTAAAAGTCAAAAAATGGTGCAAACTGTTTAATATAAAATTTATACAAGCAAAGAGTTTAATTTGTTAATAAACTTTTCTTTAACTCTTTTTAAATCGAAAGGACAGCGGACTAAGTACAAAAAGAAAAAAAAACTGCGTCGTTCAGACAATAATATTTTATCTTAGAATAAGTAAAGAAATACAATCAAATTGCCAGCAGTTACTGTTCTCTACAGATCATAAATATTTCCAGTTTTTGTCTCTTTGACGAATTTTTCTTAACGAATATTTGTCGTTGGAAATAAACCACGTTTATGTATTGTTGTTATTTCTTAATTATTGAAAAATTTTTTCTTTTTTTTGGATTATGGTCAAACTTTTTGTTTATGTTTTTCCGGCGACAGGAACTAAGTCCCCAATGAACTAAGTCCCCAAAGCAGAAATTAATTAACTTCCCGAAATTGGGGAGTTAGTTCATTATGAATTAACTCCCCAAATTTCTAGGAAATAAATCCCAAAAAAATTAATTAATGCCCCAAAGTGAAATGAACTAACTCCCCAATATTTCAAATTCTTATTCAAAAGCAGCAACGACTTTTGGGGACTTATTTAAAATATACACATACATATGTATATTATTTTCAATTATTGTAAAAACTGATCTTCGCGCGAATTTAAAGTTTTCGCACAACTTACACTAAAAACTCTGGTTTCAAAAATTTTCGTCATAAAATAAAAATATTACTGTAGTTCACTTTACTTTAAGTTTTTTGAAAATGTAAAGGACTTAATTCATAATGAATTAACTCCCCAAATTTCGATGAAATAAGTCCCCCAAAAATTAAATAAGTCCCCAAAAGTCGTTGTTGTTTTATCAATTTGAAAAATTGGGGAGTTAGTTAATTTTTCCTTTGGGGACTTAGTTCATTGGGGAGTTAGTTCGTGTCGCCTGTTTTTCCGATATTTCATTTATTTATTTATCAGAATAACAAATAATTGTAAATGATATTAAAAGAGAAGTTATTATTTAATTTGACCAAGTTTCTGTTTATAATCGTTGTTGAGAATCTGTCTTTAGCTAATTCCGCTCTAACTCTTTCTATATGTCAAAAAACAAACTTTTTTATTAAATATTTTATCCAACGTTTCATCAATTTTCTGTTGGCTTTTTTAATAGTTTGTCTAATATAATTAAAAATTGACGAAACGTCGGGTAAAATATATAATAAAAAAGTTTTAAAGAAGAAGTTATACCGGAATTAGCTACAGACAGATTTCTTGGTGATAAGTTTGTCGTGCTGTGTATTCCTGTTTTCAGGCATCTAATTTTTTTAAGTTTCTTTCTTTCGTTTTTTTTTTTTCAATGAAAAAAGTTTGGGCTTTGTACGAGTATTTGCAGGCACTAACTTAAGCCAGCTTAATTGACTTGATGATTGTATACCAAACACAATGTACGAGGTCTGTTCAAATAAGAAAAACGGTTAACGGGTTTCTCTATTTTATGGTGACACTCGTTCGCATTTCAGCTGTTTCGCATGTTTAGTTTGCCTGTGAGAACCATGAAAAGTTGAAAGTATTTTGCGGTTCTTAAAGAAACATTTTAATTTCCGAACCATATACCTTCAGATGTCAACTATATTCCTCTGTAACTCTTGAAGCACATTCCGAAACAATCGTTCTTAAGTTTAGATCTGGAAAATTCAATGAAAATAAAATGCGATGGACGAATGCTTGGGTGCAACAAAAATTCAGATACAAAATTTTGAAAATTACACGCACGAGTATGTTCGAGACGGAGATAAATAAATATTATTTCCATATATATATATATATGGAAATAATATATAAATATATAAATATATTCCATATATTATTTCCATATATAAGAATCGACTTACCGCTGTTAAGATCGCCGCATGAGTTCATGCAATCGGATTTGCTGGCGAACTGGTTATAGCATTTACGAGCTCGGTAACGGTGGCAGAGCGGTTTGTTATACGTGTACATAAAATAACTATCCCAACCTGCAGGAAGTTTAAATGGGTACGCATGCGATGTGCATCTGAGATCTGAAAGTGCAACAAACAGTTTCATATTAAATTAATTGTTTATGTGTCCTATACATAAACTGCGGCAGCCGACGATATTATTTTTAATATGAGAGCAAACATTTTCATGAAATAATAAATTGTTTTTCAGATTTTCAAAACATTAGCCGCGGATTGAATACAAAAATAGATGCGTCAAAAACAATTATTTACTGACATCCAGAAAAAAATGTTTTATCTGAGAATAAGTAAATATATACAATTACATTTGCGGCAGTTTTGCGAATATTTTAAACTCCAAAACTCTTCGTGTTAGAATCGTCAGAAACCAGAATTTATGGTGATCTTAGAAATTGTTCGCAACTCCACATGTGAAAATTACATACTTTACAAAGAATAGGAGTTCAGATGAAATTATCAAAATGTGGATTTTATTTTACCGTCATAAAATATATTTCTGTTAAGGAGTTTTATTTTTCCGTTTAAAAAGGAATCTCCCAAAAAGGGTTTTTATATCTTGCAAAAAAACAGAAAGAGTTTTATTTTCCGTCCAATTTGCTTTTTTCTTATTTATTTTAATAACGACTTATGAAATGGCAAAGGAGGTCATTCGATTATAACGACTGCGTTGATTTTCTTTTTGTATAAAATGAGTTTTATTTTCCGACGTGAAAAATAAAACTCTCCAAATCAGTTTAAAAAAACTTTTTTCTAAGATTTTCATCCGAACTTTTGTTTTTACGTTGAAATTTAACTGTCTTAAATGAATGCTCCGCTTGTGAAAATAGTTTTTTATATCACTTACAACCGTTACGGTCCCTGGCATAGTGGAGTCAAAGAAACAAATTATATATGAGTTTTCCTTACCTTTTCCATTATTACTCTGACATGCTTTCCAACAGTCTGAGCTCTTTAAGAATTGGTTACTAAAACCACCGGCACCATAAGGGACGCAAAGTCCGTTCTCGTACGTGTACGAAGTAAATTTTGCATTTTCCTTACTAACCTGATTTGGTTTCGGATTCGATTTACATCTGCAATCTGAAAGTGAAAATATGTTGCAAACAGTTTTACACAAAATTTATTTTTTATGTACCACGTTGACATACTGCAGCACTCAGCGAAAATATTATTATTATAAAAGCAACGAGTTTCATTTGTTAACAAACTTTTCTTTAACACTTTCAGCAACGATAACACTTTTGACTGTTTCTTAATCGAAAATACTGGCAGTTTATATACCTGCGGATTGAGTACAAAAAAAAAACTGCGTAAAAACAGTTTTCTCTAACATTCAGACAAAAATGGTTTTATCTGAGAATAAGAAAAGATCATAAATGTTTCTATTTTTGTCTGTTTGAGATAACAAATTTCTTATATACTTTAATAATATGTTTTTATAGAAATAAATTTGGATGGAAATAATAATTTAAAAAAGCATTTGAAAGTAAAACGAACGAGTTCTTATTCGATATTGCAAATAGTTCGAATAAAATATTGTATTTTCCAACAGATTTTCATAAATAATGCGGTAAACACAACTGGGACGAACAACGAATTTTTCGTAACGAATATTTTTATAGAAGAAAAGTCTTGTTTTTCGAGTGGAGTAGCGGGTAAATTAAAACGATCATGTGCTCATAAAAACGCTGATTCAGGAAGATGGCCCATTGCAATTATGCTTCGCCTCGAAACAAGAGTACGAGTTCAATGTTCGAATTTCAAAAATGCTTTTGATTTAATCGAGCGTTCGTTTGAGTTCGTATTATTTATGAAAAAGTGTTGGAAAATATTATTTTTGATTCGAACTATTTGTACTACCGAATAAAAATTCGTTCGTTTTACTTTCAAATACTTTTTTTAAATTATTATTTCCATCAAAATTAATTTCCATAAAAACGTATTTTGAAAGTTGAAGCTTTCTTTACGATAAGAACTTGTGCTGATATTCTTATCTCAGACAAAAACTAAATATATTTATGATTTTTAGAGAACAGTTACTGTCGTAGTTTTTATTGTATTTATTTACTTATTCTCAGATAAAACTATTTTTGTCTGAATGTCAGAGAATGGCTGTCTTTAACGCCGTTTTTTTTTCTGCTTGTACTTAATACGCAATATTTTCTATTTAGAAACATTCAAAAATGTTATTGTTGCTGAAAGTGTTAAAGAAAAGTTTATTAACAAATGAAACTCGTTGCTTTCATAATAATAATATAATTTCGATGACTACTGCAGCATATGAACGCGGTGCATAAAAAATAAATTTTATACAAAACTGTTGGCAACATACATACTTTCACTTTTAGGTTGCAGGTGTATGTCAAATCCGTACCCATTTCTGTTTGATAAAGAAAAGGCAACTTGGGTCCCATACGCGTACGCCAACGGAAAATTCGCCGTTTATAATACCGATCAATTGAATGATCAATTCGCAAGTAGACCAAACTGAGAGCAAACATGTGCGTGTGTTTAAAACGGTGAGGAAAACCCATATATAATTTTTTTCTTTGCCTCCCCTCTACCAGGGACCGTAACGGTTATAACTGATATAAAAAATATTTTCACAACAGTTCTTTAGCGACTTCAAAGGCGGAGCATCCATTTAAAGCAGTTTAATTTCAACAAAAACAGAAGTTCGGATGAAAGTCTTAGAAAAAAAGTTTCATTTTGCAGCAATAAAATTAAAAGTAAAATTGAAATAAATTAAATGCAACTTTACGGTATGACATCTATTCTCGCAGCTGTTTCTTTATATTATTTTAATAATATTTATTTAATATTATTTTTCCAGAATTTAAAATTTAATTTATCTGTCAGTAGATAAACTAAATTGATTTTCCATGAGTATCGATATCTTCTGCACATTTGAAACGTCTGTGATTTATTTTAAGCCAACATTAAAATGTTTTAACAATAATTTTGTGGGAATAAATTAGCGTTTGAAAAATCGTGTATTTCTGTACTGGCAGACTTTTCAAATATACAACAGTACGAGTGTATTTAGTAATGTTGCATCATTGATGTGCATGTGTGTGCTGCTGTTGCATGGATAAACGGAACGAACAATTTTTAACATACTTCAGAATCAGCCACTGCTCTATTTACTATTCCCAAATTTGAAAAAATTGCTGCTTGGCGAGAGGCTTTAGACGAATGAGAAGGTCATAACAATAGGGAATAACATTTTTAAATTGAATTATAATTAACAAGAAGCTACTGTTCTTAAGAGATGATGAATCCAATAATAATTGTAGGAACTAACAAATTTCAACTTATACAGCAGAGTAGAATAGCGTTATTTTCGAAAACCGCTGCACTTTATCATGAGTGCTGATGTGTGTTTGCTTGCTGCCACTAGGAAAATAAATAGGGAAAACGGTTGAACTCAAAAGCTATCCTTGTACCTTCCTTGGTTGTTATGATACTTTTGAGCTCTTGAATCTTATTATTATTTTAATTTTCAAATCTACTGATAAACGGTGACTGATGTATTTTTCGATTACTATAAAAGAATCGAGAACAATATCGGATCAGAGGCCAAATGACCGCATTCATTATCGAACGAATTATCAATACAATTCATATAAGAATTTCGATCCATGTTGAGTGGCGTCTTGCGATACTTCATTTCGGGGATTAAAAAAACTGATCTCACGAGCAGATCATCCGATATTGGTGATCGTCGTGGTTTTCAAATATCAAGAGGTGATTAGTTTGTAAAGTTATCAGTGAAGCCGTTTAAAAGTTGAAAGAAGCACTTCTCTATCTTGAAATCTACTGGTTTAAATCTAAATCGGCTCAAATTTGCAGGATATGTGAGTTCCTACCAGTTTTCTTATGCTCAACCGTTCACACATACATACTTACATACAAGCATAGCGCCACCTTCTCACAATTAGTTAGGAATGTTTCCTAGGACCTCAAAACGTCCACGTCTGGTGAGAACTTAATTTTTGCGAAGCGGCTTAAAACCAATAACTTCCCGACTTTTTTAAATGTTTAGTATTCGCAGCGGGAAGTTAAAACTTTATTGAAATAGTCACGTAACTGTGCAACAGTCAACGTATATGTGAAATGTACCTCGTCCTCTTAAATTGTTAAACTTTTATGTTAACTTATATCCCGCAATTTCATTACGATCGCACTACTTTCGGTTAGCATGAATGGCAAATTGGACTAGAGCTTCTGCTACGGGTGCAGCTACGAAGTCTCCAGAACAAAATAGCACACCACACACCACAGCAAACCACCTGTGAAAAACAATGCTTGAGGTTGGCAGTTGAGGGGGAGCTGCTTCACTTTTAAATTGTATGAGTCCAATTGACATGGTTATTTCCTTCTCTCATATCAATCAGGCTTAGAGTGTGGGTAGAATTCATTATAAATTTTCTTGTCCAATTTCTCTGTTTAATATTTTTTCTATAAGCAAACAAAAGCCAACAAATTTGCCAACTTTTGTAGCAACTTTCATATTCATGACAGACTTGCAAATCTTTTGGCCAAACAAAGGAAAGATATACAAAAAGTGTGTAACTCTCTGCAAATTACAATACGTACTTTGGCAAATTCGACTTTATGATTAATCACTTCAATACATGATTGATTGTTCTTTAATGTGTTGTTAGATTGTAGTTCTTGGCATGTATATTAAGGGATTAGATTGTTTTAGTTCCACAAATAGTTTGGACAAAAAAATAACTTTGGAATTGTTTTTTTGCCGTGTTTCCCGAGGCGATACTTTTAATCGAAATATTTTATATAGAAACTTTGATTAACTGCAACAGTTCTCTTACAGCTGTTACATTGTTACCGTACAACTCAACAGTTCGCAAGTTAATTTAGATTGGAAGCTCGTCGAATTATGTGGAAATTCATATGCTCGATTGTCATCTTTGACACACATCAGGTTTACTTCATCAGTTTCTTTTCACCAACACTCTATATTTAAAAAAAAAATATTCTAAATATTTCTCTCTTAATAACGAAGAGAATTGAATGCAAATGAAAAATTATTTTGAAATTATCAGGTTTGAACTTGAGCCTGAATAATAACTCTTATCTTGATCTTGTAGGATCGAACAATTATATAGCATTCGAGCTTGCAAATATGTATGTGAAAATTGTTCTATATATCGGTCTGAATTTAAGTTTGCAAGAAAAGTATTTCTGAGAACAATTTCACATTATTCAGAGCAGCCGTATTCATTAAACATAATATTAATTTGACAAGTGCTTTAGAATATATTTTATATGAAGATTACGTTTCGAAGCAGCACAATTCAATTCCACATTGTTTTTTGTAAATTTGTCAGTATAGCATTGACAATCTAAAGCCTGAGGTATATGGAATCCGTCATACCTTCTTCAACTGAGAGCCAAGTTCAAAAACAAGGTAACAATCAGTATGTGACCGTCAACCCCGAGTATAAAAGTTGGGCTACTTTTAACTTTCGACGTAGTTAACAGAGGGTTGTTGGTTAATCTATCCAATTCTAGCTGTAAATCACCTGTTGGTTGAACCAACCATGTTACAGTAGTAAATGAACTGTTAGTGTAAAATGTTTTTGTAATTTTTATAAACAAATTAATTTTGTTCATTAAAATAACAAATTAATAAACACAACTTTACTGCAGTTTGCACAGCTTAACAATTTTCGTTAGTTAAAATAACCATAAAAAGCGGTTTCAGAAGTTTCACTGTAAAAATCTATTACTTTCTAAATAGTACCACTAATTGAAATTAAGTGAGTAGCTTTTATTTTACTTTAACTAATTTAATTGTTTGAGTTAAAATAATATTAACTATTTTTCTTGATGCTGTTGGCTGAAGCAGTTAAGACAAGACTACGAAGCTTAAAATCCTAAATATGACTCCAAACTCAGTCATGATATGATGTGGAATTTTTCTGATGTGTGGCTAGTGTTAAAGATTATCGGCTAAAAAAAAAATCCACTATGAATGTTACTTTACAATTACAATTGTAAACAAACTACATTTAACAGTTTTATTTGTAGCCTAACCACAAATATTGTAGGGTCACCATTCTTTTTGTAAATTCTTATTTTACAATTACACGTGAGTTATAACTCACTACCAAAATTGGTTAGATGTACCCACCTATTTTATTATTATATATGTATATCCTAAATATTATTTATTCGATCGAACGATAGCTTGTGTCATCGGCCAACAGGGATTTAAAAACAAAAATTAAAATTTTCCTATTGTTTTTATGTAAAAACGTAATTAAGAAATACTATGCACGTTTATTCTGTAAATATTTGCCTGCTTCACGTCTAGACAATATGAAAGATTGTCGTCCACACTTCGTCAATAACAATTAACTACTCCTCTATGACAATTCAATCTTACGATTGAATATCACAAGATGGTGAAATAGTCAGTTGGTGAGCGGAAAGGGCAAAGATGTGTCCTATTGTTGCTATTATCTTGACGTGACGTTGGCAAATATTTAAGGAATAAAGGAGACAACATATTTCGCTGTCAACTATTTCACTGCGTCGGTTCATATTATGTAGTATTCTTACGCCTCTAGTAACGATTCATATTTCATATAACAAGTTTTTTTTTTTTTTTTTTTTTTTTTTTTTTTTTTTTTAGAAAAGAACAGCAAATTTTTCATTTTCAAAAAATAAAATAATTTCAATACAAAATGAAAATAAACAAAAGAGAAGAGTTACTAAAATATTTTTAATTATATTCACAATGTCTTTTGAAATTGAGCAGTGCTGCCGAAAAAAAATATTTAAAACGCGCTAACAATTAATACAAAAAATATTCAAAAGACTTCTGTAGAAATTTATTTAATGGTTGGAAGAAATTAATGTTTTTATTTCCATTCCATAACATTTTGATGAACCCTACAAAAAAGAATATGATAAAAAGCGCTGACAAAATCTCCAGAATTACAGGGCTTTCGCTGACTTGAATTTCAAAAGCGATAATCCATGGATGTCATTTGAATTATATGTTACTTTCTGGGTGAATTGTATACAATAAGTACGATGGCAACAAATCGATATGATAAATATTTCAAGGCACAAAGAAAGTCAGCATCAGTTTACATATTCAACTTGCACAGGAGAGCCGAACAGCTGGCTTCTAAAGCTGTTTTTAGGAGGTTAAGTTGAATGTTGTAACAGTTTCTATTTGTACCAATTTTATTATCAAACCGATGGTAACACACTTTTGTTGTGTTCCTGTGTTACCGTTTGATTATTCTTCTTAATTTTTCTGAATTTTTTCTTGCATGTTTCTTAAATCAATCTTTGTGAAATGTCCATTGGGGTCGTATGATATAGCCAGCTGGACTTTACATTTAAAGTCCATGCAAGCAAGACGCAAACCACAGCAGTCCTCATACACCCATTACCTCTAGCTTTCATAAGAATTAACACAACTTTATATGAAAGTTGTGGCTTAAACGACTTTACGTAACTTTATTTCTCTTCAAAGGTTGAAACTTTTAAATGTCCTGCGATTCTACAATGCATGCAAAGTGTTTTTATTCCTGTATGTGTACTTGCAAGACTTCTTTGTGATTTTAAAAGTGTTCGAACTGATATTAATGAGAAGCTTTATTGGAAAACAGTAGTTAACAACACTAAAACATTGTTAAAATATTAAAACTGATTCTTATGTTTGCAATGAACAAAATATTAACAAAAAAGCGGCAGCACCGTGTTGTTCCCCTTTTTTTCATATATATTTCATGAAATCAATAATAACGTCGCACAACAGTTTATTCGTTTTCCACAGTTTTTCTTTAATATGTTTGAGACTGAGGCATTCGGTTTGATCAACGATTTTCCTTGCAACTTACCGTTTACCCTGCAAACGCAAAGGCAAACATTTGCAACATAGTTTTGGCAAATGATTTTGAATTATTGCTGGCAAGTTGTGTTACTTAACGTTTACTTTCATCGACTATTTTTTAATTTCAAACAACGTTTGGTATTCCTTAATCACAGTCTATTTCACGATGTCGAAAGAATATTTTTCTTTTGTGAATTACAATTGAACAAAACCATTTACCACTTGTAACCCACGGTGCTTCAAAGTTTAATTCCCGAAACCCATTCCTTTATACGCCCACCTCGTTGATCAGCAAGAGCGCATGCATTTGTGGTCGATATTCCAGCGATCCGCTCTACCCACTACAAAGAGAATTAGTTTTATGGCCGGAACTACCTGCAGAAGTCTTCCCATCACTTTAAATTTGAAATGATTTATATCGAATGTCCACAGCCACTACTATTATAATCATTTATTTTTTTTTTTCAATGAGTCCCCTGGTTCATTCGATTAGTGGAGCTACTTTTTCCAATAATTCTGGCCATATGGCTTCAATGATGGCTTGAATATTGACTTTTAATACATCTATAGTTGCTGGTTTGTCCGTATAAGCAGATGACTTAATATATGCTCACCAAAAATAAACCAGAGGAGGTAAATCATACTAACGAGGGGGCCTGTGAACAGAAGTACTTTTGGAAATAAAGATTTCGCATTAAATCAATTCTTAAGCGCACTTATTGGAAAGTTCGGAAGTCTTGTTGGAAAATTTGGGCTAAGCAAATTTAAATAAATCAGAAGTTTAAAAAATATCAAAGTCTGACATTTTTATTCTGAATTAGCTGGATTTTTTTCAACTCTAATTGTTAATTTTTTTACTCTTCACAAAAGGAAAGGGTACATATAGGTTTGTCATTCCGTGTGTTATTTCTTCGATATTAATATGGGGCCCCTTAAAGTACATATATTCTGAATTCTTATAAATATCGATGACGATTGAGCGATGTCGGTCTGTACGTGAAATTGGTTTTCCTAAGCCCGCAGAAGAGCTAGAGGCTTCATTCTTGGACTGATGAAATAGAATCCAAAATACGGTTCCAGAGCTGGGAAGCTTACACCTATTTCCCGACGCATAATTAATATCAAAAACCAATTTTTGTTTGTTTGTAAAAGAGTGAATTTTTTTTTCAGGGATGGGACGTTAGTTTTTTTATTCACTTTGAGTATTATGTAGCACATGTAATAACTAAAATGTTTAAAATTTTTAGTTTTTCTTAAATAAAACCGATTTATACATCATGCAGTTTTGCATTGGCAAAAAATATTTAAAAAATGAAAATTTCGCTTCCAGCGGGTAAGATTTTTTTTTTATTTATAAAAGTAACCAAAAAGGCAACTGACATTTGTTTGCCAACTAAAACTATTTTATAACTTAGGAAGAACAACATTAGTACTTAAAAATATATACAACGCCGTTGGTGAAGGGTATATAAGATTCGGTACAGCCGAATATAGCCCTTTTACTTGTTGTATTTTTAACAGATATATGTTGATTATTATTGTTAAAATTAAAATTATGGTTGTTGTAAATTTTTTCACAAATTTTGTGAAACAGTTCCATTGGAATTGCTTCATTGATTTTTAGAGTTTCGTAGTTTCGTAAAAATTTCTAATAGCAACACCATTTTTTATATTCTTAGATTTCGATTTATGTATAAAATAATTTGCATTTCCTGCTTCAAATCAAATTTTGCGATAAAAGTCTTATAAAATAAATTACGGTTTTGCTTTCTCATTGAAATTAGTTTGTACAATCATCAAAAGTTTTTCATTTATACGACGAAGTTTTCATTAAACTGATTTTAGCAAAACTGGTTTCGTTAATCCAACGCACCGTGACGTTAGCTAAATTTTAATGACGTATTTTATTGGACTAACTTCGAAATTCATAGAGTTTATGAATAAAGTTCTTTCCGATAGATACGCCGATAAGCCCAAGAAGATTTTTTTTTTTGGGATAAAGAAATTTCATATTCATTTAAAGAATTCATCTCTGCCTTAATCCGTTTCAAACTTCGGGTTCTCTATAAAAAAACAACCTTCAAACTGTTAATAAAAATAATCTTCAGTGAAAAGTATTATTGTCATCATGTCAACTCATTAATTCTCAACAGAAGTTTTCATTTTCCCGTCTATATCAAAAATAATACAATAAGAGTGCACAATCGCAAACAGATTGACTTTATTTCTGCTGAAGAAGTTTTATTTGTGTTAAAAACTTTACAAAATTGTTTTGGAAAATAAGTTTAATGGGAATAATTTGTTGAAATATTTGATTGGCGGCACACCACAAATGATCGTCTTAAGTGTCCCAAAAAAATCTCCAATTATATTCGTTGAAACTTTCTCTTGGTCACTTTCTTGGTTTTCCCTAAATATCCGAGAAAGAAAAATAGGGTTTTTATTAATAAAATCATAAAAATATTACTAGAATTTTAAAACATTATCAACATTTCAATTAAAAACATTTTCTAAACCCGGAATTAAAAAAAAATTTTTTTTATTAATAAATATAAATAGTTTTATTAATAAATAATAAATTTAGATTCAAGCATAAAAGCTTACAACTTTAAGCCCAAACAAAACTTATAACGATTCTTGAAGAAACGTTTTAATCTCCGAACGATTTACCTTCAGAGGTCAACTATACGACCCTGCAACTCTTCGAAAAAACATTTAAATTCAGATCTGGGAACTTTAATGAAAAAAAAACGATAGACGAATGTGTCGGTGCGATGTGAATTCAGATTCAGACTCATGCCGAGTCAGAGATAAACCAATATTATTTCCAACGATTTTGTCCGGTTATAAGGAATCAACTTACCGCGTTTAATGCATGTTTTCCGGCAATCGTCAAAGCTGGTGAACTGGTTAGTGCACTGACGGGCGTCATAATTTACGCAGTTCGGTTTGTCATACGTGTATGCTCTATAACTCCTCTCATCATCAGGAACTTTATCTGGAAACGCTTCTACTGCGCATCTGTAATCTAAAAGTGCAACAAACAGTTTCATATTAAATTCATTCTTTTTGTGCCCTCTACATAAACTGCATTATTAATATCATGAATCATTGGAACTTCTTAAGCGACTTCCAAATTATCTAATCGGCATGGAGTTGAAATTATAAACTTTTTATGTCCAAATAAAAAATAAAATCTTCGAAATGTGGACCTTCGGATATGAAATATATGGCCAAAATATTTTAAAGAATCGTTTTTAAATTGAATGCAAATCAAAACGAAAGGCGAATGTTTCGATGGTGTAGAACTGCTGGTACATTATTGTGAAAATTACGAGTATTTGTATGGAGCAGAGACTCCAGTTTTCCAGTTTTGCGAATATTTTAAACTCAAATACTCTTCGGGTTAGATTCGTCAGGTCTTAAGACTATAAAACTACAAATTTTCAACAACAAAAAAAAAATAAGCGTTCAGATGCAGTTTTTAAAAAAGTTAGTTTTATTTTACCGTCATAAAATAGATATATTTTAAGGAGTTTTATCTTTCCGTTTAAAAATGAGTCTCCCAAAAAGAGTCTTTTATTTCTTGCAAAAAACGAAAAGAGTTTTGTTTTTCCATCCATAGAGAGAAAGAATTTTATTTTCCGACGAGAAAAATAACAGTCTTCAAATCAGTTTGAAATAAAACTACTCCAGAGCTTAATTTTATTACGGCAAAATGAAACGTTTTTACTTAGATTTTCTTCCGAACTTTTGTTTTTGCGTTGAAATTTAAATGTTTTAAATGGACGCTCCGCTCTTGAAGTCGCTAAGGAGTTGTTGTGAAAATATTTTTTTATATCACATATAACCGTTACGGTCCTTGGCATAGGGGAGTTAAAGAAAAATATTATTTTTATGAGATTTCCTTACCGTTTTGAACACCCGCACATATTTGCTTACAGTCTTCCATACTTGCGAATTGGTTATTAAAACGACCGGCATCATAAGGCACGCATTGGCGGTTCGCGTACGTGTACGTTTCCCATTTTTTCTTTTCTTTACTAACCCGATTTGGGTACGGATACGTGTGACATCTGCAATCTAAAAGTCAAAAAATGGTGCAAACTGTTTAATATAAAATTTATACAAGCAAAGAGTTTAATTTGTTAATAAACTTTTCTTTAACTCTTTTTAAATCGAAAGGACAGCGGACTAAGTACAAAAAGAAAAAAAAACTGCGTCGTTCAGACAATAATATTTTATCTTAGAATAAGTAAAGAAATACAATCAAATTGCCAGCAGTTACTGTTCTCTACAGATCATAAATATTTCCAGTTTTTGTCTCTTTGACGAATTTTTCTTAACGAATATTTGTCGTTGGAAATAAACCACGTTTATGTATTGTTGTTATTTCTTAATTATTGAAAAATTTTTTCTTTTTTTTGGATTATGGTCAAACTTTTTGTTTATGTTTTTCCGGCGACAGGAACTAAGTCCCCAATGAACTAAGTCCCCAAAGCAGAAATTAATTAACTTCCCGAAATTGGGGAGTTAGTTCATTATGAATTAACTCCCCAAATTTCTAGGAAATAAATCCCAAAAAAATTAATTAATGCCCCAAAGTGAAATGAACTAACTCCCCAATATTTCAAATTCTTATTCAAAAGCAGCAACGACTTTTGGGGACTTATTTAAAATATACACATACATATGTATATTATTTTCAATTATTGTAAAAACTGATCTTCGCGCGAATTTAAAGTTTTCGCACAACTTACACTAAAAACTCTGGTTTCAAAAATTTTCGTCATAAAATAAAAATATTACTGTAGTTCACTTTACTTTAAGTTTTTTGAAAATGTAAAGGACTTAATTCATAATGAATTAACTCCCCAAATTTCGATGAAATAAGTCCCCCAAAAATTAAATAAGTCCCCAAAAGTCGTTGTTGTTTTATCAATTTGAAAAATTGGGGAGTTAGTTAATTTTTCCTTTGGGGACTTAGTTCATTGGGGAGTTAGTTCGTGTCGCCTGTTTTTCCGATATTTCATTTATTTATTTATCAGAATAACAAATAATTGTAAATGATATTAAAAGAGAAGTTATTATTTAATTTGACCAAGTTTCTGTTTATAATCGTTGTTGAGAATCTGTCTTTAGCTAATTCCGCTCTAACTCTTTCTATATGTCAAAAAACAAACTTTTTTATTAAATATTTTATCCAACGTTTCATCAATTTTCTGTTGGCTTTTTTAATAGTTTGTCTAATATAATTAAAAATTGACGAAACGTCGGGTAAAATATATAATAAAAAAGTTTTAAAGAAGAAGTTATACCGGAATTAGCTACAGACAGATTTCTTGGTGATAAGTTTGTCGTGCTGTGTATTCCTGTTTTCAGGCATCTAATTTTTTTAAGTTTCTTTCTTTCGTTTTTTTTTTTTTCAATGAAAAAAGTTTGGGCTTTGTACGAGTATTTGCAGGCACTAACTTAAGCCAGCTTAATTGACTTGATGATTGTATACCAAACACAATGTACGAGGTCTGTTCAAATAAGAAAAACGGTTAACGGGTTTCTCTATTTTATGGTGACACTCGTTCGCATTTCAGCTGTTTCGCATGTTTAGTTTGCCTGTGAGAACCATGAAAAGTTGAAAGTATTTTGCGGTTCTTAAAGAAACATTTTAATTTCCGAACCATATACCTTCAGATGTCAACTATATTCCTCTGTAACTCTTGAAGCACATTCCGAAACAATCGTTCTTAAGTTTAGATCTGGAAAATTCAATGAAAATAAAATGCGATGGACGAATGCTTGGGTGCAACAAAAATTCAGATACAAAATTTTGAAAATTACACGCACGAGTATGTTCGAGACGGAGATAAATAAATATTATTTCCATATATATATATATATGGAAATAATATATAAATATATAAATATATTCCATATATTATTTCCATATATAAGAATCGACTTACCGCTGTTAAGATCGCCGCATGAGTTCATGCAATCGGATTTGCTGGCGAACTGGTTATAGCATTTACGAGCTCGGTACCGGTGGCAGAGCGGTTTGTTATACGTGTACATAAAATAACTATCCCAACCTGCAGGAAGTTTAAATGGGTACGCATGCGATGTGCATCTGAGATCTGAAAGTGCAACAAACAGTTTCATATTAAATTAATTGTTTATGTGTCCTATACATAAACTGCGGCAGCCGACGATATTATTTTTAATATGAGAGCAAACATTTTCATGAAATAATAAATTGTTTTTCAGATTTTCAAAACATTAGCCGCGGATTGAATACAAAAATAGATGCGTCAAAAACAATTATTTACTGACATCCAGAAAAAAATGTTTTATCTGAGAATAAGTAAATATATACAATTACATTTGCGGCAGTTTTGCGAATATTTTAAACTCCAAAACTCTTCGTGTTAGAATCGTCAGAAACCAGAATTTATGGTGATCTTAGAAATTGTTCGCAACTCCACATGTGAAAATTACATACTTTACAAAGAATAGGAGTTCAGATGAAATTATCAAAATGTGGATTTTATTTTACCGTCATAAAATATATTTCTGTTAAGGAGTTTTATTTTTCCGTTTAAAAAGGAATCTCCCAAAAAGGGTTTTTATATCTTGCAAAAAAACAGAAAGAGTTTTATTTTCCGTCCAATTTGCTTTTTTCTTATTTATTTTAATAACGACTTATGAAATGGCAAAGGAGGTCATTCGATTATAACGACTGCGTTGATTTTCTTTTTGTATAAAATGAGTTTTATTTTCCGACGTGAAAAATAAAACTCTCCAAATCAGTTTAAAAAAACTTATTTCTAAGATTTTCATCCGAACTTTTGTTTTTACGTTGAAATTTAACTGTCTTAAATGAATGCTCCGCTTGTGAAAATAGTTTTTTATATCACTTACAACCGTTACGGTCCCTGGCATAGTGGAGTCAAAGAAACAAATTATATATGAGTTTTCCTTACCTTTTCCATTATTACTCTGACATGCTTTCCAACAGTCTGAGCTCTTTAAGAATTGGTTACTAAAACCACCGGCACCATAAGGGACGCAAAGTCCGTTCTCGTACGTGTACGAAGTAAATTTTGCATTTTCCTTACTAACCTGATTTGGTTTCGGATTCGATTTACATCTGCAATCTGAAAGTGAAAATATGTTGCAAACAGTTTTACACAAAATTTATTTTTTATGTACCACGTTGACATACTGCAGCACTCAGCGAAAATATTATTATTATAAAAGCAACGAGTTTCATTTGTTAACAAACTTTTCTTTAACACTTTCAGCAACGATAACACTTTTGAATGTTTCTTAATCGAAAATACTGGCAGTTTATATACCTGCGGATTGAGTACAAAAAAAAAACTGCGTAAAAACAGTTTTCTCTAACATTCAGACAAAAATGGTTTTATCTGAGAATAAGAAAAGATCATAAATGTTTCTATTTTTGTCTGTTTGAGATAACAAATTTCTTATATACTTTAATAATATGTTTTTATAGAAATAAATTTGGATGGAAATAATAATTTAAAAAAGCATTTGAAAGTAAAACGAACGAGTTCTTATTCGATATTGCAAATAGTTCGAATAAAATATTGTATTTTCCAACAGATTTTCATAAATAATGCGGTAAACACAACTGGGACGAACAACGAATTTTTCGTAACGAATATTTTTATAGAAGAAAAGTCTTGTTTTTCGAGTGGAGTAGCGGGTAAATTAAAACGATCATGTGCTCATAAAAACACAGATTCAGGAAAATGGCCCATTGCAATTGTGCTTCGCCTCGAAACAAGAGTACGAGTTCAATGTTCGAATTTCAAAAATGCTTTTGATATAATCGAGCGTTCGTTTGAGTTCGTATTATTTACGAAAAATTGTTGGAAACTATTATTTTGGATTCGAACTATTTGTACTACCGAATAAAAATTCGTTCGTTTTACTTTCAAATACTTTTTTTAAATTATTATTTCCATCAAAATTAATTTCCATAAAAACGTATTTTGAAAGTTGAAGCTTTCTTTACGATAAGAATTTGTGCTGATATTCTTACCTCAGACAAAAACTAAATATATTTATGATTTTTAGAGAACAGTTACTGTCGTAGTTTTTATTGTATTTATTTACTTATTCTCAGATAAAACTATTTTTGTCTGAATGTCAGAGAATGGCTGTTTTTAACGCAGTTTTTTTTTTCTTCTTGTACTTAATACGCAATATTTTCTATTTAGAAACATTCAAAAATGTTATTGTTGCTGAAAGTGTTAAAGAAAAGTTTATTAACAAATGAAACTCGTTGCTTTCATAATAATAATATAATTTCGATGACTACTGCAGCATATGAACGCGGTGCATAAAAAATAAATTTTATACAAAACTGTTGGCACATATTTTCACTTTTAGGTTGCAGGTGTATGTCAAATCCGTACCCATTTCTGTTTGATAAAGAAAAGGCAACTTGGCCAACGGGAAATGCGTCCTTTATAACACCGATCAATTGAATAACCAATTCCCAAGTAGACCAGACTGTGAGCAAACATGTGCGGGTGTTCAAAACGGTGAGGAAAACTCATATATAATTTTTTTCTTTGCCTCCCCTCTACCAGGGACCGTCACGGTTATAACTGATATAAAAAATATTTTCACAACAGTTCTTTAGCGACTTCAAAGGCGGAGCATCCATTTAAAGCAGTTTAATTTCAACAAAAACAAAAGTTCGGATGAAAATCTTAGGAAAAAAGTTTAATTTTGCAGCAATAAAATTAAAAGTAAAATTGAAATAAATTAAAAGCAATTTTACAGTATGACATCTATTCCTGCAGCTGTTTTTTATATTATTTTAATAATATTTATTTAATATTTTTTTCCAGAATTTAAAATTTAATTTATCTGTCAGTAGATAAACTAAATTGATTTTTCATGAGTATCGATATCTTCTGCACATTTGAAACGTCTGTGATTTATTTTAAGCCAACATTAAAATGTTTTAACAATAATTTTGTGGGAATAAATCAGCGTTTGAAAAATCGTGTATTTCTGTACTGGCAGACTTTTCAAATATACAACAGTACGAGTGTATTTAGTAATGTTGCATCATTGATGTGCATGTGTGTGCTGCTGTTGCATGGATAAACAGAACGAAAAATTTTTAACGATAAAGTAGCGTCACTTAGTTTGTGAGTACCATCAATACCTGCGGATCGATTGCAACGAAAGATAACATATTTTGTTGTTGCTTGCCATTTGCCATTTGCCATAAGCCATTTGCGAGAAATGGCTTTAAAGCCGATTTAAATTTTTGATGATTAATCTGAGGATCAATTTTATATTTATGCGGATTTTTCAATATTTTCTCTTAAGTTTATATCACAAGGTAAGGTGAATTCATTTATTTGTTAATAGGCTACTGTCGAATGATGAGAAAACTGCAATAGGGAATAACATTTTTAAATTGAATTATAATTAGCAAGAAGCTACTGTTCTTAAGAGATGATGAATAGATAATCCAAAAATAATTGTAGGAACCAGCAATTTTCAACTTATACAGCAGAGTAGAATAGCGTTATTTTCGAAAACCGCTGCACTTTATCATGAGTGCTGATGTGTGTTTGCTTGCTGCCACTAGGAAAAATAAATAGGGAAAACGGTTGAACTCAAAAGCTATCCTTGTACCTTCCTTGGTTGTTATGATACTTTTGAGCTCTTGAATCTTATTATTATTTTAATTTTCAAATCTACTGATAAACGGTGACTGATGTATTTTTCGATTACTATAAAAGAATCGAGAACAATATCGGATCAGAGGCCAAATGACCGCATTCATTATCGAACGAATTATCAATACAATTCATATAAGAATTTCGATCCATGTTGAGTGGCGTCTTGCGATACTTCATTTCGGGGATTAAAAAAACTGATCTCACGAGCAGATCATCCGATATTGGTGATCGTCGTGGTTTTCAAATATCAAGAGGTGATTAGTTTGTAAAGTTATCAGTGAAGCCGTTTAAAAGTTAAAAGAAGCACTTCTTTCCAACATTTCTTGGGATATCTTGAAATCTACTGGTTTAAATCTAAATCGGCTCAAATTTGCAGGATATGTGAGTTCCTACCAGTTTGCTTATGCTCAACCGTTCACACATACATACTTACATACAAGAATAGCGCCACCTTCTCACAATTAGTTAGGAATGTTTCCTAGGACCTCAAAACGTCCACGTCTGGTGAGAACTTAATTTTTGCGAAGCGGCTTAAAACCAATAACTTCCCGACTTTTTTAAATGTTTAGTATTCGCAGCGGGAAGTTAAAACTTTATTGAAATAGTCACGTAACTGTGCAACAGTCAACGTATATGTGAAATGTACCTCGTCCTCTTAAATTGTTAAACTTTTATGTTAACTTATATCCCGCAATTTCATTACGATCGCACTACTTTCGGTTAGCATGAATGGCAAATTGGACTAGAGCTTCTGATACGGGTGCAGCTACGAAGTCTCCAGAACAAAATAGCACACCACACACCACAGCAAACCACCTGTGAAAAACAATGCTTGAGGTTGGCAGTTGAGGGGGAGCTGCTTCACTTTTAAATTGTATGAGTCCAATTGACATGGTTATTTCCTTCTCTCATATCAATCAGGCTTAGAGTGTGGGTAGAATTCATTATAAATTTTCTTGTCCAATTTCTCTGTTTAATATTTTTTCTATAAGCAAACAAAAGCCAACAAATTTGCCAACTTTTGTAGCAACTTTCATATTCATGACAGACTTGCAAATCTTTTGGCCAAACAAAGGAAAGATATACAAAAAGTGTGTAACTCTCTGCAAATTACAATACGTACTTTGGCAAATTCGACTTTATGATTAATCACTTCAATACATGATTGATTGTTCTTTAATGTGTTGTTAGATTGTAGTTCTTGGCATGTATATTAAGGGATTAGATTGTTTTAGTTCCACAAATAGTTTGGACAAAAAAATAACTTTGGAATTGTTTTTTTGCCGTGTTTCCCGAGGCGATACTTTTAATCGAAATATTTTATATAGAAACTTTGATTAACTGCAACAGTTCTCTTACAGCTGTTACATTGTTACCGTACAACTCAACAGTTCGCAAGTTAATTTAGATTGGAAGCTCGTCGAATTATGTGGAAATTCATATGCTCGATTGTCATCTTTGACACACATCAGGTTTACTTCATCAGTTTCTTTTCACCAACACTCTATATTTAAAAAAAAAATATTCTAAATATTTCTCTCTTAATAACGAAGAGAATTGAATGCAAATGAAAAATTATTTTGAAATTATCAGGTTTGAACTTGAGCCTGAATAATAACTCTTATCTTGATCTTGTAGGATCGAACAATTATATAGCATTCGAGCTTGCAAATATGTATGTGAAAATTGTTCTATATATCGGTCTGAGTTTAAGTTTGCAAGAAAAGTATTTTTGAGAACAATTTCACATTATTTAGAGCTGCCGTATTCATTAAACATAATATTAATTTGACAAGTGCTTTAGAATATATTTTATATGAAGATTACGTTTCGAAGCAGCACAATTCAATTCCACATTGTTTTTTGTAAATTTGTCAGTATAGCATTGACAATCTAAAGCCTGAGGTATATGGAATCCGTCATACCTTCTTCAACTGAGAGCCAAGTTCAAAAACAAGGTAACAATCAGTATGTGACCGTCAACCCCGAGTATAAAAGTTGGGCTACTTTTAACTTTCGACGTAGTTAACAGAGGGTTGTTGGTTAATCTATCCAATTCTAGCTGTAAATCACCTGTTGGTTGAACCAACCATGTTACAGTAGTAAATGAACTGTTAGTGTAAAATGTTTTTGTAATTTTTACAAACAAATTAATTTTGTTCATTAAAATAACAAATTAATAAACACAACTTTACTGCAGTTTGCACAGCTTAACAATTTTCGTTAGTTAAAATAACCATAAAAAGCGGTTTCAGAAGTTTCACTGTAAAAATCTATTACTTTCTAAATAGTACCACTAATTGAAATTAAGTGAGTAGCTTTTATTTTACTTTAACTAATTTAATTGTTTGAGTTAAAATAATATTAACTATTTTTCTTGATGCTGTTGGCTGAAGCAGTTAAGACAAGACTACGAAGCTTAACACCCTAAATATGACTCCAAACTCAGTCATGATATGATGTGGAATTTTTCTGATGTGTGGCTAGTGTTAAAGATTATCGGCTAAAAAAAAAATCCACTATGAATGTTACTTTACAATTACAATTGTAAACAAACTACATTTAACAGTTTTATTTGTAGCCTAACCACAAATATTGTAGGGTCACCATTCTTTTTGTAAATTCTTATTTTACAATTACACGTGAGTTATAACTCACTACCAAAATTGGTTAGATGTACCCACCTATTTTATTATTATATATGTATATCCTAAATATTATTTATTCGATCGAACGATAGCTTGTGTCATCGGCCAACAGGGATTTAAAAACAAAAATTAAAATTTTCCTATTGTTTTTATGTAAAAACGTAATTAAGAAATACTATGCACGTTTATTCTGTAAATATTTGCCTGCTTCACGTCTAGACAATATGAAAGATTGTCGTCCACACTTCGTCAATAACAATTAACTACTCCTCTATGACAATTCAATCTTACGATTGAATATCACAAGATGGTGAAATAGTCAGTTGGTGAGCGGAAAGGGCAAAGATGTGTCCTATTGTTGCTATTATCTTGACGTGACGTTGGCAAATATTTAAGGAATAAAGGAGACAACATATTTCGCTGTCAACTATTTCACTGCGTCGGTTCATATTATGTAGTATTCTTACGCCTCTAGTAACGATTCATATTTCATATAACAAGTTTTTTTTTTTTTTTTTTTTTTTTTTTTTTTTTTAGAAAAGAACAGCAAATTTTTCATTTTCAAAAAATAAAATAATTTCAATACAAAATGAAAATAAACAAAAGAGAAGAGTTACTAAAATATTTTTAATTATATTCACAATGTCTTTTGAAATTGAGCAGTGCTGCCGAAAAAAAATATTTAAAACGCGCTAACAATTAATACAAAAAATATTCAAAAGACTTCTGTAGAAATTTATTTAATGGTTGGAAGAAATTAATGTTTTTATTTCCATTCCATAACATTTTGATGAACCCTACAAAAAAGAATATGATAAAAAGCGCTGACAAAATCTCCAGAATTACAGGGCTTTCGCTGACTTGAATTATATGTTACTTTCTGGGTGAATTGTATACAATAAGTACGATGGCAACAAATCGATATGATAAATATTTCAAGGCACAAAGAAAGTCAGCATCAGTTTACATATTCAACTTGCACAGGAGAGCCGAACAGCTGGCTTCTAAAGCTGTTTTTAGGAGGTTAAGTTGAATGTTGTAACAGTTTCTATTTGTACCAATTTTATTATCAAACCGATGGTAACACACTTTTGTTGTGTTCCTGTGTTACCGTTTGATTATTCTTCTTAATTTTTCTGAATTTTTTCTTGCATGTTTCTTAAATCAATCTTTGTGAAATGTCCATTGGGGTCGTATGATATAGCCAGCTGGACTTTACATTTAAAGTCCATGCAAGCAAGACGCAAACCACAGCAGTCCTCATACACCCATTACCTCTAGCTTTCATAAGAATTAACACAACTTTATATGAAAGTTGTGGCTTAAACGACTTTACGTAACTTTATTTCTCTTCAAAGGTTGAAACTTTTAAATGTCCTGCGATTCTACAATGCATGCAAAGTGTTTTTATTCCTGTATGTGTACTTGCAAGACTTCTTTGTGATTTTAAAAGTGTTCGAACTGATATTAATGAGAAGCTTTATTGGAAAACAGTAGTTAACAACACTAAAACATTGTTAAAATATTAAAACTGATTCTTGTGTTTGCAATGAACAAAATATTAACAAAAAAGCGGCAGCACCGTGTTGTTCCCCTTTTTTTCATATATATTTCATGAAATCAATAATAACGTCGCACAACAGTTTATTCGTTTTCCACAGTTTTTCTTTAATATGTTTGAGACTGAGGCATTCGGTTTGATCAACGATTTTCCTTGCAACTTACCGTTTACCCTGCAAACGCAAAGGCAAACATTTGCAACATAGTTTTGGCAAATGATTTTGAATTATTGCTGGCAAGTTGTGTTACTTAACGTTTACTTTCATCGACTATTTTTTAATTTCAAACAACGTTTGGTATTCCTTAATCACAGTCTATTTCACGATGTCGAAAGAATATTTTTCTTTTGTGAATTACAATTGAACAAAACCATTTACCACTTGTAACCCACGGTGCTTCAAAGTTTAATTCCCGAAACCCATTCCTTTATACGCCCACCTCGTTGATCAGCAAGAGCGCATGCATTTGTGGTCGATATTCCAGCGATCCGCTCTACCCACTACAAAGAGAATTAGTTTTATGGCCGGAACTACCTGCAGAAGTCTTCCCATCACTTTAAATTTGAAATGATTTATATCGAATGTCCACAGCCACTACTATTATAATCATTTATTTTTTTTTTTCAATGAGTCCCCTGGTTCATTCGATTAGTGGAGCTACTTTTTCCAATAATTCTGGCCATATGGCTTCAATGATGGCTTGAATATTGACTTTTAATACATCTATAGTTGCTGGTTTGTCCGTATAAGCAGATGACTTAATATATGCTCACCAAAAATAAACCAGAGGAGGTAAATCATACTAACGAGGGGGCCTGTGAACAGAAGTACTTTTGGAAATAAAGATTTCGCATTAAATCAATTCTTAAGCGCACTTATTGGAAAGTTCGGAAGTCTTGTTGGAAAATTTGGGCTAAGCAAATTTAAATAAATCAGAAGTTTAAAAAATATCAAAGTCTGACATTTTTATTCTGAATTAGCTGGATTTTTTTCAACTCTAATTGTTAATTTTTTTACTCTTCACAAAAGGAAAGGGTACATATAGGTTTGTCATTCCGTGTGTTATTTCTTCGATATTAATATGGGGCCCCTTAAAGTACATATATTCTGAATTCTTATAAATATCGATGACGATTGAGCGATGTCGGTCTGTACGTGAAATTGGTTTTCCTAAGCCCGCAGAAGAGCTAGAGGCTTCATTCTTGGACTGATGAAATAGAATCCAAAATACGGTTCCAGAGCTGGGAAGCTTACACCTATTTCCCGACGCATAATTAATATCAAAAACCAATTTTTGTTTGTTTGTAAAAGAGTGAATTTTTTTTTCAGGGATGGGACGTTAGTTTTTTTATTCACTTTGAGTATTATGTAGCACATGTAATAACTAAAATGTTTAAAATTTTTAGTTTTTCTTAAATAAAACCGATTTATACATCATACAGTTTTGCATTGGCAAAAAATATTTAAAAAATGAAAATTTCGCTTCCAGCGGGTAAGATTTTTTTTTTATTTATAAAAGTAACCAAAAAGGCAACTGACATTTGTTTGCCAACTAAAACTATTTTATAACTTAGGAAGAACAACATTAGTACTTAAAAATATATACAACGCCGTTGGTGAAGGGTATATAAGATTCGGTACAGCCGAATATAGCCCTTTTACTTGTTGTATTTTTAACAGATATATGTTGATTATTATTGTTAAAATTAAAATTATGGTTGTTGTAAATTTTTTCACAAATTTTGTGAAACAGTTCCATTGGAATTGCTTCTTTGATTTTTAGAGTTTCGTAGTTTCGTAAAAATTTCTAATAGCAACACCATTTTTTATATTCTTAGATTTCGATTTATGTATAAAATAATTTGCATTTCCTGCTTCAAATCAAATTTTGCGATAAAAGTCTTATAAAATAAATTACGGTTTTGCTTTCTCATTGAAATTAGTTTGTACAATCATCAAAAGTTTTTCATTTATACGACGAAGTTTTCATTAAACTGATTTTAGCAAAACTGGTTTCGTTAATCCAACGCACCGTGACGTTAGCTAAATTTTAATGACGTATTTTATTGGACTAACTTCGAAATTCATAGAGTTTATGAATAAAGTTCTTTCCGATAGATACGCCGATAAGCCCAAGAAGATTTTTTTTTTTGGGATAAAGAAATTTCATATTCATTTAAAGAATTCATCTCTGCTTTAATCCGTTTCAAACTTCGGGTTCTCTATAAAAAAACAACCTTCAAACTGTTAATAAAAATAATCTTCAGTGAAAAGTATTATTGTCATCATGTCAACTCATTAATTCTCAACAGAAGTTTTCATTTTCCCGTCTATATCAAAAATAATACAATAAGAGTGCACAATCGCAAACAGATTGACTTTATTTCTGCTGAAGAAGTTTTATTTGTGTTAAAAACTTTACAAAATTGTTTTGGAAAATAAGTTTAATGGGAATAATTTGTTGAAATATTTGATTGGCGGCACACCACAAATGATCGTCTTAAGTGTCCCAAAAAAATCTCCAATTATATTCGTTGAAACTTTCTCTTGGTCACTTTCTTGGTTTTCCCTAAATATCCGAGAAAGAAAAATAGGGTTTTTATTAATAAAATCATAAAAATATTACTAGAATTTTAAAACATTATCAACATTTCAATTAAAAACATTTTCTAAGCCCGGAATTAAAAAAAATTTTTTTATTACTAAATATAAATAGTTTTATTAATAAATAATAAATTTTGATTCAAGCATAAAAGCTTACAACTTTAAGCCCAAACAAAACTTATAACGATTCTTGAAGAAACGTTTTAATCTCCGAACGATTTACCTTCAGAGGTCAACTATACGACCCTGCAACTCTTCGAAAAAACATTTAAATTCAGATCTGGGAACTTTAATGAAAAAAAAACGATAGACGAATGTGTCGGTGCGATGTGAATTCAGATTCAGACTCATGCCGAGTCAGAGATAAACCAATATTATTTCCAACGATTTTGTCCGGTTATAAGGAATCAACTTACCGCGTTTAATGCATGTTTTCCGGCAATCGTCAAAGCTGGTGAACTGGTTAGTGCACTGACGGGCGTCATAATTTACGCAGTTCGGTTTGTCATACGTGTATGCTCTATAACTCCTCTCATCATCAGGAACTTTATCTGGAAACGCTTCTACTGCGCATCTGTAATCTAAAAGTGCAACAAACAGTTTCATATTAAATTCATTCTTTTTGTGCCCTCTACATAAACTGCATTATTAATATCATGAATCATTGGAACTTCTTAAGCGACTTCCAAATTACCTAATCGGCATGGAGTTGAAATTATAAACTTTTTATGTCCAAATAAAAAATAAAATCTTCGAAATGTGGACCTTCGGATATGAAATATATGGCCAAAATATTTTAAAGAATCGTTTTTAAATTGAATGCAAATCAAAACGAAAGGCGAATGTTTCGATGGTGTAGAACTGCTGGTACATTATTGTGAAAATTACGAGTATTTGTATGGAGCAGAGACTCCAGTTTTCCAGTTTTGCGAATATTTTAAACTCAAATACTCTTCGGGTTAGATTCGTCAGGTCTTAAGACTATAAAACTACAAATTTTCAACAAAAAAAAAAATAAGCGTTCAGATGCAATTTTTAAAAAAGTTAGTTTTATTTTACCGTCATAAAATAGATATATTTTAAGGAGTTTTATCTTTCCGTTTAAAAATGAGTCTCCCAAAAAGAGTCTTTTATTTCTTGCAAAAAACGAAAAGAGTTTTGTTTTTCCATCCATAGAGAGAAAGAATTTTATTTTCCGACGAGAAAAATAACAGTCTTCAAATCAGTTTGAAATAAAACTACTCCAGAGCTTAATTTTATTACGGCAAAATGAAACGTTTTTACTTAGATTTTCTTCCGAACTTTTGTTTTTGCGTTGAAATTTAAATGTTTTAAATGGACGCTCCGCTCTTGAAGTCGCTAAGGAGTTGTTGTGAAAATATTTTTTTATATCACATATAACCGTTACGGTCCTTGGCATAGGGGAGTTAAAGAAAAATATTATTTTTATGAGATTTCCTTACCGTTTTGAACACCCGCACATGTTTGCTTACAGTCTTCCATACTTGCGAATTGGTTATTAAAACGACCGGCATCATAAGGCACGCATTGGCGGTTCGCGTACGTGTACGTTTCCCATTTTTTCTTTTCTTTACTAACCCGATTTGGGTACGGATACGTGTGACATCTGCAATCTAAAAGTCAAAAAATGGTGCAAACTGTTTAATATAAAATTTATACAAGCAAAGAGTTTAATTTGTTAATAAACTTTTCTTTAACTCTTTTTAAATCGAAAGGACAGCGGACTAAGTACAAAAAGAAAAAAAAACTGCGTCGTTCAGACAATAATATTTTATCTTAGAATAAGTAAAGAAATACAATCAAATTGCCAGCAGTTACTGTTCTCTACAGATCATAAATATTTCCAGTTTTTGTCTCTTTGACGAATTTTTCTTAACGAATATTTGTCGTTGGAAATAAACCACGTTTATGTATTGTTGTTATTTCTTAATTATTGAAAAATTTTTTCTTTTTTTTGGATTATGGTCAAACTTTTTGTTTATGTTTTTCCGGCGACAGGAACTAAGTCCCCAATGAACTAAGTCCCCAAAGCAGAAATTAATTAACTTCCCGAAATTGGGGAGTTAGTTCATTATGAATTAACTCCCCAAATTTCTAGGAAATAAATCCCAAAAAAATTAATTAATGCCCCAAAGTGAAATGAACTAACTCCCCAATATTTCAAATTCTTATTCAAAAGCAGCAACGACTTTTGGGGACTTATTTAAAATATAGACATACATATGTATATTATTTTCAATTATTGTAAAAACTGATCTTCGCGCGAATTTAAAGTTTTCGCACAACTTACACTAAAAACTCTGGTTTCAAAAATTTTCGTCATAAAATAAAAATATTACTGTAGTTCACTTTACTTTAAGTTTTTTGAAAATGTAAAGGACTTAATTCATAATGAATTAACTCCCCAAATTTCGATGAAATAAGTCCCCCAAAAATTAAATAAGTCCCCAAAAGTCGTTGTTGTTTTATCAATTTGAAAAATTGGGGAGTTAGTTAATTTTTCCTTTGGGGACTTAGTTCATTGGGGAGTTAGTTCGTGTCGCCTGTTTTTCCGATATTTCATTTATTTATTTATCAGAATAACAAATAATTGTAAATGATATTAAAAGCGAAGTTATTATTTAATTTGACCAAGTTTCTGTTTATAATCGTTGTTGAGAATCTGTCTTTAGCTAATTCCGCTCTAACTCTTTCTATATGTCAAAAAACAAACTTTTTTATTAAATATTTTATCCAACGTTTCATCAATTTTCTGTTGGCTTTTTTAATAGTTTGTCTAATATAATTAAAAATTGACGAAACGTCGGGTAAAATATATAATAAAAAAGTTTTAAAGAAGAAGTTATACCGGAATTAGCTACAGACAGATTTCTTGGTGATAAGTTTGTCGTGCTGTGTATTCCTGTTTTCAGGCATCTAATTTTTTTAAGTTTCTTTCTTTCGTTTTTTTTTTTTTCAATGAAAAAAGTTTGGGCTTTGTACGAGTATTTGCAGGCACTAACTTAAGCCAGCTTAATTGACTTGATGATTGTATACCAAACACAATGTACGAGGTCTGTTCAAATAAGAAAAACGGTTAACGGGTTTCTCTATTTTATGGTGACACTCGTTCGCATTTCAGCTGTTTCGCATGTTTAGTTTGCCTGTGAGAACCATGAAAAGTTGAAAGTATTTTGCGGTTCTTAAAGAAACATTTTAATTTCCGAACCATATACCTTCATATGTCAACTATATTCCTCTGTAACTCTTGAAGCACCTTCCGAAACAATCGTTCTTAAATTTAGATCTGGAAAATTCAATGAAAATAAAATACGATGGACGAATACTTGGGTGCAACAAAAATTCAGATACAAAATTTTGAAAATTACACGCACGAGTATGTTCGAGACGGAGATAAATAAATATTATTTCCATATATATATATATATGGAAATAATATATAAATATATAAATATATTCCATATATTATTTCCATATATAAGAATCGACTTACCGCTGTTAAGATCGCCGCATGAGTTCATGCAATCGGATTTGCTGGCGAACTGGTTATAGCATTTACGAGCTCGGTAACGGTGGCAGAGCGGTTTGTTATACGTGTACATAAAATAACTATCCCAACCTGCAGGAAGTTTAAATGGGTACGCATGCGATGTGCATCTGAGATCTGAAAGTGCAACAAACAGTTTCATATTAAATTAATTGTTTATGTGTCCTATACATAAACTGCGGCAGCCGACGATATTATTTTTAATATGAGAGCAAACATTTTCATGAAATAATAAATTGTTTTTCAGATTTTCAAAACATTAGCCGCGGATTGAATACAAAAATAGATGCGTCAAAAACAATTATTTACTGACATCCAGAAAAAAATGTTTTATCTGAGAATAAGTAAATATATACAATTACATTTGCGGCAGTTTTGCGAATATTTTAAACTCCAAAACTCTTCGTGTTAGAATCGTCAGAAACCAGAATTTATGGTGATCTTAGAAATTGTTCGCAACTCCACATGTGAAAATTACATACTTTACAAAGAATAGGAGTTCAGATGAAATTATCAAAATGTGGATTTTATTTTACCGTCATAAAATATATTTCTGTTAAGGAGTTTTATTTTTCCGTTTAAAAAGGAATCTCCCAAAAAGGGTTTTTATATCTTGCAAAAAAACAGAAAGAGTTTTATTTTCCGTCCAATTTGCTTTTTTCTTATTTATTTTAATAACGACTTATGAAATGGCAAAGGAGGTCATTCGATTATAACGACTGCGTTGATTTTCTTTTTGTATAAAATGAGTTTTATTTTCCGACGTGAAAAATAAAACTCTCCAAATCAGTTTAAAAAAACTTTTTTCTAAGATTTTCATCCGAACTTTTGTTTTTACGTTGAAATTTAACTGTCTTAAATGAATGCTCCGCTTGTGAAAATAGTTTTTTATATCACTTACAACCGTTACGGTCCCTGGCATAGTGGAGTCAAAGAAACAAATTATATATGAGTTTTCCTTACCTTTTCCATTATTACTCTGACATGCTTTCCAACAGTCTGAGCTCTTTAAGAATTGGTTACTAAAACCACCGGCACCATAAGGGACGCAAAGTCCGTTCTCGTACGTGTACGAAGTAAATTTTGCATTTTCCTTACTAACCTGATTTGGTTTCGGATTCGATTTACATCTGCAATCTGAAAGTGAAAATATGTTGCAAACAGTTTTACACAAAATTTATTTTTTATGTACCACGTTGACATACTGCAGCTCTCAGCGAAAATATTATTATTATAAAAGCAACGAGTTTCATTTGTTAACAAACTTTTCTTTAACACTTTCAGCAACGATAACACTTTTGAATGTTTCTTAATCGAAAATACTGGCAGTTTATATACCTGCGGATTGAGCACAAAAAAAACTGCGTAAAAACAGTTTTCTCTAACATTCAGACAAAAATGGTTTTATCTGAGAATAAGAAAAGATCATAAATGTTTCTATTTTTGTCTGTTTGAGATAACAAATTTCTTATATACTTTAATAATATGTTTTTATAGAAATAAATTTGGATGGAAATAATAATTTAAAAAAGCATTTGAAAGTAAAACGAACGAGTTCTTATTCGATATTGCAAATAGTTCGAATAAAATATTGTATTTTCCAACAGATTTTCATAAATAATGCGGTAAACACAACTGGGACGAACAACGAATTTTTCGTAACGAATATTTTTATAGAAGAAAAGTCTTGTTTTTCGAGTGGAGTAGCGGGTAAATTAAAACGATCATGTGCTCATAAAAACGCTGATTCAGGAAGATGGCCCATTGCAATTATGCTTCGCCTCGAAACAAGAGTACGAGTTCAATGTTCGAATTTCAAAAATGCTTTTGATTTAATCAAGCGTTCGCTTGAGTTCGTATTATTTATGAAAAAGTGTTGGAAAATATTATTTTTGATTCGAACTATTTGTACTACCTAATAAAAATTCGTTCGTTTTACTTTCAAATACTTTTTTTAAATTATTATTTCCATCAAAATTAATTTCCATAAAAACGTATTTTGAAAGTTGAAGCTTTCTTTACGATAAGAATTTGTGCTGATATTCTTATCTCAGACAAAAACTAAATATATTTATGATCTTTAGAGAACAGTTACGGCCGTAATTTTTATTGTATTTATTTACTTATTCTCAGATAAAACTATTTTTGTCTGAATGTCAGAGAATGGCTGTCTTTAACGCCGTTTTTTTTCTGCTTGTACTTAATACGCAATATTTTCTATTTAGAAACATTCAAAAATGTTATTGTTGCTGAAAGTGTTAAAGAAAAGTTTATTAACAAATGAAACTCGTTGCTTTCATAATAATAATATAATTTCGATGACTACTGCAGCATATGAACGCGGTGCATAAAAAATAAATTTTATACAAAACTGTTGGCAACATACATACTTTCACTTTTAGGTTGCAGGTGTATGTCAAATCCGTACCCATTTCTGTTTGATAAAGAAAAGGCAACTTGGGTCCCATACGCGTACGCCAACGGAAAATTCGCCGTTTATAATACCGATCAATTGAATGATCAATTCGCATGTGCGGGTGTTCAAAACGGTAAGGAAAACTAATATATTATATTTTTCTTTCACTCCCCTCTACCAGGGACCGTAACGGTTATAACTGATATAAAAAATATTTTCACAACAGTTCTTTAGCGACTTCAAAGGCGGAGCATCCATTTAAAGCAGTTTAATTTCAACAAAAACAAAAGTTCGGATGAAAATCTTAGAAAAAAGTTTCATTTTGCCGTAAGAAAATTAAACTCTGAAGTCGTTTTATTTTAAACTGATTTGAAGAGTGTTATTTTTCTCATCGGAAAATAAAACTCATTTTATATAAAAAGGAAATCAACGCAGAAGTTATAACCAAATGAACTCCATTGCAATTGCATAAGTCATGATTTGGGATGAAAAAATAAAACTCTTTCCGTTTTGTGCAAGAAATAAAATACACTTTTTGGGATACTCATTTTGAAACGGAAAAATAAAACTTTTTTAAATAAAACCCACACATTAATAATTTCATCTGAACTCTTATTCATTGGAAAATATGTAATTTTTAAGGTCATCATAAATTCTGGTTTCAGATGATTCTAACCCGGAGAGTATTTGAGTTCAAATATTCGAAAAACTGGAGTATCTGTTCCATACAAATACTCTTATAGAGAGCAGTTACTGCCGCAAATTTTATTTGTAGTTTCCATATGGGGCCTTAACGATAGGGAAGTCGAATTAGCGCCGTTCATCTGTCTGTAAGTCATATCGGTTTTTCAAAGCCCCCAGAAAAGTCAAGAAAATTTATATTAGATTGATGTAGAGGTAACAATCCTAAATAGATCGCTATAGAAAATCAGCTAAATCCAAAACTACTTTTCCAGAGCTGGAAAATTTAAACTAAAAATGAGTTTAATTTTTTAACAATTTGTTGTTAACTAAACATGCTTTAGGAAGAATTAATATTAAAATATATAAAAGCTGATTCCCGGCTTGGACAGTTGAAAAAATTGTTGGTACAGAAAAGTAACCAACTTCAGTAAATTCAAACGACACAACGACAACCCGTTGCAAGAGTCTGCTTCCAGATCCCAAGTTAAGGTTCTTATTTACTTCTTTCGGAGGCAATTTTCCTAAAATTACAATATATTTTTTTTATTTTTTATTATATTCAAGATTTTGTCTGGATTTTTATCTGGGAGGGAGTCGTTTGTGTCTTTGGAATACACTATCTGAACAGAATTTCAAGATTTTTATACGCCTGTTATAAACTTTACTTGTATGCTTCTTTGTTTGCTTGTAACTCTTTTATTGTATTGTTCTTCCCCCTGCTTTTCTGGTGTTTGCCTTCACGGAACCGCTTTCTGCATTACTTCGTGAAGGCCCAGAATCAACGTCCCGAAAAAGGACCCTTCATTATGTGCCACGCCATTAGGGGCCCGCCATTTGCAACCGTTGTGGATTTTCTAAATGGTTATGATGAGGAACTTAAAGAGTGGACCCTTTCTGCTAAAAGTTGGTCAAAGTCCTTTTTCTTCCTCCGCAAAATGGCTTCAACGTAGATTCCTACGGCAATCCATTTATCACCTTCTTACGAATAAATTTCGAATCATGTTCCCGTACCCTTCACCCTTGAAAGTAACATTCTGACCATCATCGTTTTTGAAGACATATGGGCCAGCACATAAAGGTCGCCAAATAGTAATTTTCTGTGGATAATGTTTCGACAAAAGCTTGTGAACTCTCTTTTCTTCAAATGCGACAAGTCTGTTTATTTACGTACCCATTCATCCAGGAATGGGATTCATCGGAAAGTAAAATTCTGAATGGAAATAAGGTCGGCGAATATAAAAATTATTTTGATCAATTAAAAAAAAATTCTTAAATTTTTTTTTTTTTTTTGCTTAGTCTGCCTCATGGTGCAGCAATAGAAATTCATAGTATATTTAAAAAATAATGCGAGATTTTTAGAAATAACATATTTTCAATTTTGCACAAAAAATAAATAATTTTTACTTGAATAACTCCGAAACTATTGAGTGTGTGAAAAATTATATCACAGCAAGTTAAAGTAAATCGAACTGTTATTATATCGAACAACGTTATTATATTATATCAAAACAAGTAAAAGTGCTACATTCGGCTGTGCCGAATCTTATATACCCTTCACCAATGTACGTCGGGCATTGCACATATTTTTGAGTACCAATTTTGTGCTTTCTAATTTATAAGCGCAATAAAAACAACTTTAGTTGCATATTTTCGTTACTTTTATAAATAAAAAAATATTCAAAATATCCCACGCCTGGAAACGAAATTTTATTTTTCAAATTTTTTTAACAATACAAGTCTTCATAATGTGTAAACCGGTTTTATTTAAGCAAAACTACAAATTTTTAACTATTTTGACAACTTTCAGGTTATACAAAATATTGAAATAAAAATATAGATTTTTTAAGTACTTGATATTAATTTTGTCTTTTTCTGAATTAAAAAACAGTTTTAATTTTAAAAAAATGCGTTAGTTGCCATTTGATTTTTATAAAACTTCAATTTCCCACCCCTGGAAGCGAACAATTTTTTCATCAATGCAAATCTCATGATGTATAAAACGGTTTTATTTAAGAAAAACTTGAAATTTTTAAACATTTTAGTTATTATATGTACCACAAAATACTGAATGTGCAAAAAAAAATTCCCATCCCTGGAAAAAAATTTTTAGTTTTAAATGGACAATTGAGGAGTCCCAAAGCACGAAATAGGTTCAATTTTCAAATAAACAAAAAAATAATCGGTTTTTGGTGTTAATTTTAGCGTCGAGAAATAGGTGTAAGCTTCCCAGCTCTGGAACCGTCCTTCCGATTTTTTTAAATTTCATTACCACTCGATCAGTCCAAAAATGAAGCCTCTAGCTCTTCTGGGGGCTTGGGAAACCCGTTTTCACGTCCAGATAGACGGACAGACGGACATGGCGATCCAGAATATATATATACTTTATGGGGTCGCATATTGATATCGAAGAAATCACACACGGAATGACAAACCTAAATATACCCTTTCACATTTTTGTGAAGGGTATAAAAACGTTATTATATTATATAAAAAAACTCAAGCTTAATATTATTACATTTTGCAAAATGAAAACTAGCAGACAAATTGTTGCTGAAATTGTATAAAATAATAAATTCAGTTGAGCGACTTCCGTAAAAAAAACATCAATAAAACAGGAAGGCGACTGTAGGGTGTCGTGAAAAATCTCTTTGCTGCTTTCAATAATAAATGAGGCATGACATTCTTTAGAATCAAGTATTAAAAAATTGAAATAAAATGTATCGTATCGATTGCATGTGTTTGTATTTAATTGTTCTGCTTTTAACTAACACTTTTATTACAAAAATAAGCCCTGCTGGAAAACATTAAATTTAAACAAATAACTCATTGTTACAAACAAACAGTCTCATGTTTGTTTTCATGGGATCCATACCAACAGATAAAAACAGTCAGCAAAAAGTACACACACTCAACGGATACATACAATCAAACATTTGAAATATGAGCATGAATTTGGTACGGGTAAATGACTGTGTCACGCATCATTGCAGTCATTTGAGCCAAAGGTGAGGCACTATTGACAAAAATCATTTGTTACTATGGTTTTAGCTTTCAAAGATTCTTAGATTTCCCTTTGCGAAGCATATCCATGAAAATTTCAAAAGCTTCAAATAAATCAATATGGAAATAATTTTATTATACAGTATAACATCTAAACATATTATTTTTTAACTCTCCACTAGTAAAATTGAAAGTTTTGAAAAAATTTAGTTCTCATTATATTTCAATGTCTTGAATCCATAGGAAACGTTCTTCACTAATTCTGAGATTCCGTCTGACCTGCTTATAACTTTTGAACGGCTGAACCGAATCAAGGCAAACTTGTTGAGTTCTGAAGACCATTTCTGAACTTAGATGTACATTAGGCGTGACACCTTTTCTCCCGTGCATTTGAACCAAATTGAACCGTTAAATTTCAAGGCATCTGAAAAAAAAAAACTTTGAAAAAATAATTAAATGTTGCTTTTAATATATTCTTAACAGATCTAGCGATCAATTCCAGTTATTAATTTTCAAGATTAAAATATTGCGTCGACCTTGCAGAGCGGTTCAAGATGGGTTAATGCGTTCATGAAATTTCGTAAACGAAAAAATTTATAAAAAAGGGGTTTTATTTAAAAATCTCCGAATTTTATATATCTGATCAGTTAAGGCTCTCTCTCGACTATTTTATAGTAATCGAAAACTACATCAATCACCACTTATCACGTTTGTACCATTTCATTTATTAAAGCATTATGGCGGTTCGAAAACTAATAAAATAATATTTTAGTCGAAGAGCTCAAAAGCATAAAATCGCATAACAAATCAGGGATGGTCTTTAGGCTCAATCGTTCTCCATATTTTTTTTATATGATCTTCAATAGATTTCTCTCTCTAGTATTGAGAATTGGCCTAGAAATTAAATGTTATTTTGATTATCAAAAAATCTTCTTGATCTCATCACTCTCAAGGGCCGAGGCTTTTGGACAGTACATTTAGCAGGACATGTGGAATTTTATGGCTTTAAATAGCAGAAAGTAAGAAGTTTTTAGGAAGTTGGCTTTTTCAAATTTTTGTGTTAGAGCAAAGTCAAACAAAACATTAACGTTTGTGAGAAAACTTCTCGCTATTGTAATGATTTTTCTGTACATGTTTTGACCACATGCGAACTGAATGTTTCCGTTAATTCAAACTACCTTGATTTGTATCAAATAGTTTTGCCTCTGCAAAAACTAATTACATATTCGAAACCGCTCATTCCACTTAATATTTAAGCAGTTTTGTTTTTCTTATTTTACTTCAATAATCTGACCAGGAAATTCTTTGATGAAATAAATACGAGCGGCTAAGAAAATTTTGTTACAAACACAAAAAAGTCATTAGCAACAGGCAAGTGAAAAAACGATTGACAAGACAAGTCATGTGCAAACATGATTTAGAAATGGAATAAATAGCCCACAGTTATATTTTGTTGATTTATATTAAAAGTTTCTTTATAAAATTTGCTACTTTGCCGCCACTAGTCAGCAGTCGCTTTAAGTGTGAACAAAAATCTTGATTTTCATATCAATTCAAAAGTGCATAAATTAACCAAATTTGGTGATACAAAACATATTGACAATGGGCAAGTATGTGAATGCAAAATAATATTCCCTTCAACACAACCCAACGAACATTTGATATCAGGAGTATTAACAGTCATGGATGATTCCAGTCTCCAATAGTACAAAACAAAACAGCAAGCTTTTGCAATAAGGCTATATTCAAAGCGCTGCCTGCCAACTAGCGGGAAAAGCAAGTTGCAAGCCTTAAAGCGAATTGTGATGTCCAGAGGACTACACAATGAAATAAAAATATGCCTGATCTTAGAGCAGCCTGTGGTGGATACCTTACACTGACCAGATCCTGACTCTAACTTTGACTCGATTGTGAAATCTGAAACATATTTATAAGATAGTGATGCCACCTTTCGCGACTATTTTGCGATGGCATTGGTTTCTATCTGCTGCTCTGTTTTGAAGTATACTTTTAATCATGGAAGAATTTTTAAGGTCGGCTAATGTCGGTGAACATAGTTGTGCACTACAAATTAAAATGTTATTCATAAAATTTGTGCTTGTCGCAAGCAAAAACAAAAGTGTGCAACAGTGGCAACGTTTGTTATATACATATCTTTAGTTGTGTGGCACTACCTTTCAAACTGCTAATTTCTTAATGACAGCACGAATGAATGCCCTTCGCCTCTTTTTAAAACCATTCCACTCATATTTCCTTGTTAAGCCAATTGTTATATAAAGCAGCGAATTGTAAAGCGCAAGACAAGTTGTTTACTGGGTAAAGACTTGTATACGACCACCAATACTTGTTGAATAATTCTGATAAGTAGCCTACAGCAGTCAACACAACTGACTGAAAACACATCACAAAAAATGTCAATTGAATAAAACAATTGTATAAAAATAGCAAATGAATTATAAAAAATCCACAAGCAAACAAAATATTTATTTATCACTAATTGTTTGTTGTAATAAAAAATATTGTGATTTCTTGTGTCACAATTGTAAATTGCATTTAATCAATATTTATTAATTAATATGAAATTATGCTTTTAATAAAAGGATGACGGTGGTGTTTGTCCTTGAAACTCTGCGGATCCAATATTCTTGTCTAACAATTTTACTTGTCATGTGGCATTCACTTGTCATTTGACATTCAATTCGACGAACATGTGAAACAGTTCGCTTTATTCTGAAACTATTTAAAATATGTTCGGGTATGTTACGGAAAACGATCGTTTGCCAGAAGATTATTTTGACAAGGTGAGATAAGCTCCGACCGATTTGGCAGGTAATTTTGGGACAGTTGTGACTTACTGACCTTTGAGAATATATTAGAAAATAATATAAACTAAATAGAGTACATCTTTGAAAAGAAATTTATTAAGAATAATTATATTTGAAATTTGCGGCAAAACGACATCATGCGTTTTATCGTCTTCAACTCGTCGTCGTATCTAAATCGAATCATATCTGATTACGGATGCCATGAAAAACTAATTATTTATTTTCATAAAATATTATTAAAACTGATAATTATTTTCCTTAGCAAACTTTTCTTTAGCTGTTTCATTACTACTATCCAGGCAGTTTTTGACAGCAGTTTCGCTGTACTTGAAAAAGATAATTTTAGCTTAAACGACACTGTGCAGATACGGAAAAACGTAAATAAATGAAACATTTAAAAGCACAATCCACTGAAGCTAAAATCCCTTTTGCATTTTGTCACTTGACACACGCAGTTTGGTAGATGATACAAATTATTATAAATAACTGATTTTTGAAAGAAAAAAAACTACTTTCAACGAACATTTCGCGTAAGCGTTTTTGGCGGTTATAATTCGATTTGTGTCTACGCATGTTCATGTGTATGTATGTGTGTATGTACTCGCAATTCGTGCAAGACTTTTTGCAAAACTATGTTCTGATTGCCATTTTAGGTTGCTTAACAAAAATTGATATGAAAATTTAAATTGTGAAAGTAAACAATTACAAATGACATGTGGCGCAATTATTTCAAAAAATGCCTTCACCATATTCTTCTGGAAGTTGCTGCCTATAAACAATTTATGTTTTCCAAACATTTATTTTACCATAATTGGATAAAGTTATAGAAAATGCTAATTTTGTAATTTTACTGTTTGCTAAATACAAACAGATACTTAAATATATGAATACATGCCACGCAAACATCGCAGATTGCTTTTGTAATAACCAAGTCTGCCCCAGAAGTAACGTGCAGGGCACTGGAAGAAGTCACAAGTAAATGTGACATCGTCGTTAGTTGGAGACTCGGAAAAATTTTTAGCTGCAACTCTCCAACAATATAATATAACCTGCCCGGTGTCGCTTGCTCTTTTTTCATATCGTAAAACTTTAGCAACAAAAAAATTTAAGTAGAAATTGAGTCATGCCATTTAAGTTCAGGTGTTGCATATGGGAACTGGTTCAGGTGTTGCATATGGGAACTGTTGTCTAAAGAAGTCAATTCGATCAAGTACTCAGCTAAGTCATGAACATAGAATTGAAGTTTTCTGGGGGCAAGGTACGGCACCGGATATTAATCAAAATTTGTATATAAATTGTATTGATATTTCGATGGAAGAACCCCTGGTCTTCATTAGCTTTATGACACAGTCGGAATTGACAAACATTTGTCCAAAAACGCGTAACCACTAAACAGTAAGGAAAAATATTTTAATTTCCATACGTGTTTTTCAAGTAAAACGCTGGCCTGAATTAAAATGTTTCTCAGTAATATTTAGTGGTTAAATTTTTTTTTAGCAAATATTTGCCTAAATGTGACCGCACTTTTAGTCAATTGTGACCGGTCGATTTAAATGACGACGACATTAAACTGGTCACTGCGTAGTAAAATAAAACGAATGATACAATTTTATATTGAAAAAAAAAAAACAGGCATCTTCGTCGCCTGCTGCAGCAAATCCCCCAGGGGGAAGTGATATAATAAAATGAGTGTCACAAATTCTATTCCTTCGATACTATTCGTTCCTGGATGTATAAAGCGGTGATTTGGGCAATTCCTACATACGAAGATGACGAAATAGAACTGCATTCAATCGCTGGCTCTGCACAAAGGAAACAATAGATTGGGCTATGCGCCATTAAGGCAACCAAGGAAACAAGCAGGTTGAGAAAGAAACTAGAGCAGACTCAATTCATATTAGGAATATCTCCAATATGATTGACGAGGTGGTAGGAAAAGCGGTGCACCAAAAAGTCTCCTGCCCTTCCTTAGTAAAAGTCCAGTCATGTAGTTCCTAATACTTGGAAAACGCTCGATTCGAATCTTGGATTCAGTTAGGGGCGTGGTGGGATCGGAAGCATGTCGGAAGGTTTAGACTTATCTTTTGTCATGAACCAGCATTACGATGTTTTTTTAAATATCCGATGTTTGATTAAATCACTTGGCGAGTGATTTCGGGGGATGTGATATTTTTTCGAGCCTTAAATGAGATCTCAAGCAGAACACCCAATAAAGATGTTGGATAAAAAAAATAATTTGAATAATCTTCCATTTCAAATTATGGAAGAAAATTATAAAATGAATTATTTTGCTTGAATTATGAATAGAACACTTTTTATTTTCTTCTGTCTCGTTATTGCCGCTTTTAACAGTTCAAAATAAAACTGTGTTCAAATATGTCGTTAGCTGAAACGCAGAACGATATCTGTCATATTGATAATTTTACCGAACATGGAATATATGTATATGATGAAATGATATATATAGAGATCTTCAATGTGAATTGTCCCATGTAAAGTCGTCAGCTTCATTTGTGCCAACTTGATTTGCTTCTGTAGTGCTTATTTGGATGAAACATCGCGCAATTCATAAGGCTGTGGATACCAGGATTCTTTGCAAGACAGGGCCTTTTCTGTTTTAGGTAGCGATACGTGTGTCTTAACGTTATAATTTTGACAATGTCTTGTGGGCTTAATGTTTTTGTATGTATTTTAGTGTAGCAAAACGTACTCGTTTAGTGCGCTTTTACAAACGTAAAATTTAAGGGCAGTCAGATGAAGTTTGATGGAGCGGAGTCGAAGATGTACAGTGTGTAGCATAAACAATGTATTTATATTGGACAATTTGCGTTCCTCTTTTCTACAATTTCCCAACTGCCAAACTTTTAAGTCAGACTACAAGGGAATTGAAAAAAGAATATCTACATGTCTCGAACGTAAAAGGAAAAAAAGCAAATGGAAGGCAATCGAAATTATATCTCATTCGATTTAGAAAATCGTTTGATTTAGAAAATCACAGCAAAAAAATAAGAAATTTTCTCTTAATGAAATTCGATCGAAATAAAACAAAAGTCCCTGGGTCTCGTATCTTATTTAAGGAACGTCATTATCCATGGACTTGGCCCAAAATCGCTATAAACGGCAATTTATTTCAAAATGTCTATTTAACAACCTAATAAGCAGCGGAGGGGTCGCACACGAAATGTGTATGTGGTCAATTGGGATATGTTTCCGTGTATGCATGTCCAAAGTTTGTATGCATGGAAGTGTGTGTGTGTGTGCGTGTGGTTTGTTTATGAATTGGTAAATGCATCTAATAATTTTGTTTACGAAAAATTTTATAAATTTTCTTGTTAATCTGTTAGAAAAAAATATAATATTTCATTCAAATCGATGCAACATGAAATTGTTTGCAATAAAAATGTCAAACCAACAGTGAGATGACAGTTGGCTATACAAATGCCAGTGCATCGATGACTTTGGGGAAACCACACAAACACTGATTGCACATTTTTGTGTTGTTACTGATAATATTATTCAGAATCACTGCTGTCGATATGGTTTTGCGTGTGTGTATGTGTGTGTGAGTGTGTGTGTACTGTAAGATGTTTACATTAAAATTATTGAAACGTTGGCAAACATGATCAGATAATTACAAGTAATCGAAGCAAAATTCAACTTCATTTGACATGAATTGAAATGAAGGATTCGATGATTGGACAACTAAAGTTACTAACAAATTAACCCAAATTTTTGTATTTACATATCGTCAACTAAAATTCTAAGGGGTTTGTAATCACTTTCAAAATAATATTTTACAGAAAAGGCAAAAACTTGATAAAATTAAATGTGTTGTAGTTGTAAATGAAATATTTATATATTGTGTTCAATAAATACTTTTTAACGTTCTCTTGCAATACCTTCTAAGGCATTTTTGAATTGTAAAAAACAATTATGTGTTGTTACGACCTTTTGAATCTCTGTAATAGAGGCCTTAATTTCCAAATAAGAACGTTAAACATTTTAAAAACATGTGCTATAACATTCTCAATATTGAGTGTTACGCCCTTTTGCATTTGAGTTGGCGATATGTATATACATATGGAAGCGTGTACACTTATATGGGCATAAATTAGTGGTGGGATAGTCTACGACTTATTTTGCTATACGCTAGATATAGAAAAGCAGTTGCCGTTCATCGCGTAAAACATTATTGTAACAAAATTTTGGTAGATTTTTTTTTTATTTACGATTTCATAGAAAAATTTCAATGTTTCTGTTTGCAATATTTTGCGACTTAACAGCTGTCAAGGTTTCGTAAAATTTGCCATTGGATTATCGGCAACAACTTTTTTGATCTGTTTAAAAACAAACTAAAATATTCAGTTGTTGCTTTTAACTTTTTTTTAAATATCCGGGCCCAAATTACGGCATTCGATATCGATAGAAATTCCAATACAATTTCAAGACTAATTTCGATCGATATCGAGTGCCGTTCTTCAGCACAATTAATTTTTGTGTTTAATTCTTTAAGACTGAAGGTATTAACAAAATTTTCAAAAATATATCTATGAAATATATTCGCTGTTTCAATGAACGTTTCGTTGGAATTATGAAAGTCTGGTATAATAACCGCATATATATTTTCTGATTTATTTGAGCAGTTGCCAATAAAAACTTGTTTTATGTGATCCTGTCAGTGTATCAGTAAAATTATTTCTTTGAATTAACGATAATGGTTCATTAAATCAATGACAGTATTTCATTTTGTCAATTAACTAATTTGACTATGTCAATGAAGTTATTACATTGATGAAACTACATTTTTATATAACTGAAATTGTGTCGTTATATCAATGAAATTCATTCATAGCATTAACGAAAGTATATCATTTATTTGACGAATTTTGTATTGAAGTTATTTTGAACTTTTTTCATTAACCCATTAACGCCCTCTGTACCATAAATAGTACACCACTTAAAAATGATGTGAAAATCTCCTCGTGCGATTTTTCACGCTGCCAACGCTGTGTATCTGTCAGTGAGAGTATATGCAATATGAATGAAGCGAAAATTATCAAAACATTGAAATAATAGTGCGGACAATCTCGTTCTTGCGCAAGCATTATTTAACCGTATTTAGCTTATTTTACTAAAATTGCCTTTGCAAAGTGCCAAAAAGTATTTTTTTCAACGTATAACATTATAGGTTATTAAGAAAATAATATAATAATATCAATAATTTAAAGTTTTTCGTGCTGTAATATAAAAAGCTTGGCTGTACTAACTTTAGTACACTGGGCGCTTGAGGTAAGAAAAATAAGTGCAGTGAAACTTTTTTTTAAATAGATAGAACATTCGCGTCATCTACTTCGCGGAATGCTCCAAAGACAATTAGAGTTGCTACTGGTGAAGAATTGCCAACTTGGAGGATATGTAAGCCTCTTTATTCAGTTTTTTTAGTCCCCTCCAGACCGAACATTTGTTGAAGAACGTCGTGCTAATGTTTCGGATATCCTAAACGGCATTCAATTCGGAATGTTACATGATCCATTCGATAAGGTCAACAGATAGTATTCCACGAGAAAACAAGAAGTTGATGTAAATATACATCACTCTTTCCAAAGATATAATAAAGGCATGGGGGGAGCAGATCAAATGGATCAGTCTATAAGTCTGTACCGAATGCAATAAAAGAAGTGGTAATGGATCTCATTTATACAGATAGTGGACATGACTATTCGAAACGCATGGAAATTATACTGCATTACAAACCCTGATGATCGCATTTGAGTGAGAAAAACGCCAAAAAGACGTAACCCGAATTGATGGAGAAGAAAGGAAAAACAATGGTCACAACCCCCAAAATATACCAAGACAACTTAGATGTATTATATGCTCCAATCGAATTAAAACGTCATGTGAAAAGTACCTCAAAATACTATACTTGGAAAGAAAATGTTTTGCTAAATACCCCTCCTAAGCGCCCAGTGTACTAAAGTTAGTACATCTCTAAAAACACAACATAGAGTTATTTTTCGTTTGTTTTTCTTTTTAGTATGTTATTAACAGTGTTTTAACACCGAAATAAAAATTTGAATTCGTAAAATTGTTCACGCTTTTCATTTGGGCGTTAATGGGCTAATGCAGCAAAGCGGGACATGTTTTTTAATCTTAATGAAATATTTTATTGGATCAATAACGAAATTCATAGAATTTGTGAAGAAAATTCTTTCAGTGTAATGCTACATAGCAATTAAGCTCTTATTTGAAGTATTTCTATCGAACTATTTTGCTATATTGAATCTTATTTTTTATTTATTTATTTATTTATTTTGCAGTCTATGAATTTACAATTCTTACAGACTATTTACATACATGCATATACACATATACAGATTATAATTCAAAGATATATCAATTATTGGCTGTTATTTAATGCACACAAAATATTTCGTTTAATCAAATTTTCACTGAAAGAGACACCAACATAATAATATATCTTGTTAAAGTCCTTACAGCATCTAATAAAAGGATCAGAATTGGCGTAATTTTTTCTTAGAAATTTAATATTAAGTAGACAGAAGAAACGAGTAGGACGTTGTGGAACGCAAAATGATAAATTTTCAATTAGGAATTCAGAGCAGGTTTTATCATTAATTATATTTAAAATAAACATAGATCTTCGACTACTTAGGGATGGCAACTTAATAAGAGCTAGTCTAGCTTTATAAGAAGGCAAACAAAATGGGTTCCATTGCAAACTTCGAAGACAAAATATTAAAAATTGTTTTTGTACAGATTCAATTGTGTTGATGTAAACCTTATATGTTGGATCCCATATTCCAAAATGGGACGAACAAGCGATGTGAAAAGCTGCTTAGTAACATAAGGATCTTGAAATTCCTTTGCCCAGCGTTTGATGAACCCCAGTTGACTTCCGGCTTTCCTAACAGTTAGAGATATATGTTGAATAAAATTCAGTTTTGGATCTAGTAAAATTCCAAGATCTGTGAAAGTGCAAACATTTTCCAGCTCGTAACGTATATTTTCCGAAACCGCTGAATGCTCAAATTGATGGTAACTTTACTTTGTGCTTTGGAATATTTACCATGTCTTTCTGAATTAAAAACGTGTTACAAACGTTAGCTTAGCAATTTTTATAGAATTCAGTGTATGTAAATGTTTCGAGCATATTTTCATATTTTCAAAGAACTTTCCATTTTTATACATATATCTTTGGTGATGGACGTGATTTATCCGATAAATAAGAATAGCTGAGGATTTCGTTGAATGTGTGCTATTTATTTAAACCAAACTTAAATTTACTTAAATGCAAAATGTAATTGAGTTACATATGAAAACGATCTTAAACGTGTTGTCGTGTCGAAAGGAACGAAAGAATTCAGCTTTTATGTTCGTATTGCTGCAGAACATAAACGTCATTTTCTAGCACCCGAGTAGTTGGTGCATCGAGTAGCCGGTATCACAACGGTGATGCCACATATCTTTTTGCAATATATTCTGTGTTAATAAAATATCTGTTTCTTGACGCGAAATTGGACACCCGTTAAAATCCAATTTCACCAAGTAGCGTTCTTGTACTCGAAAACTTATTAAATGAGAATGATTTAGAGAGAACAGTATGCTTCCTCTTCTAGCACGAAACAGCCCGTGCTCTTTGTTCGGTTTAGTTTCAGCAAGTAATTGAACAATCAAATTAACAACAGCAAAGAAAAAAATAAATGTTTCGGAAAGATTAAAAATAAATTGTATTTGAAAACATTTTTGTTTATATAACAGACTTTTTTGTTTATTTAATTAACGAACACTCATTCATACTCAAGTCAATTGCACCAACATGTTTATGTGCGGATGTGTGTACACACATATTCTTAAGCAAAAAAAAAAACTCATTCCAGATACGCAAATCAAACACAACGCCCCATTTATCTATTTGTGTCAAATAAGCTGTCACAACAATGTTATCAAATAGAATTTGTTTACAAAATATTCAAAACAGACTATGCTTTTTCTTATGTAATTCTCAATTCGTTTCTGAAAGTTTGCTCATAACCTAAAAGGCTTTGTGAAGTTTTGATAACAAATATGGTGTAAAACCAAAGAAATGCAGGCATATAGACATAAAAAGGAAATACTTAATGATTTAATTGAGAACGTTGCATAATATTTTTTATTATTTTGTCTCTTGTGTGTTATCATATGCACTGAAAACTTTGTCTTTATAAATTCTAGGAATTGCGACGTTAATCCAATGAAAAATGGCATTAAAATTCAGCCAACGGTACGATTCGTTATATTAATGAAACAACTTTCGTTAAAATTATTGGAATAAAAATTTTGGGATATAAACGAAATACTATCGTTGATGCGATAAAGTAAATTCTTTGAGACAATGGCAAAATTTCAACGATTCAAGAAAGTAATTTCGTCCATAGAATGAAATATCCAGTTGCATATATACAATTAAATAACTTCTTGGATAAAGTCAAGTTAATTCATTTATAAAATAAAATCATGTCATGGATTTAATGCAGCAGGATCTTTAATACATGAAATAGTTTCACTGGAACATTGAATTTATTTCCTTAATACAATGGACTATTAACACTGAAAAGATGAAATAATTTCGTTGAAATAATGCAATATTATCATGAGAACCAGGAAATAATTTTGTTGGAAGAATGAACTGATATCATTAAATTCGTTAAATTATATCATTGTAATAATCAAGTTTCCTTTAAAGGTATTTAATAACATAAACTATTTTTTTCAACAAAGAAATAAACTCCAATTAATATATTTCGCAATATTCCTAAATTTTTTATTGGATTTGTGAAATTTTCATCGGGTTTGTAAAAAACATAGACGAAATTATTTCGTTGGACTTACGAAGCAAAATTCTTTGCTTATGAAAACGTGATAGAACTCATAGGTTTTTACTGGATCGTGGCTGCCAGTACGGGACAGGGATGATAAATTCGGTACAACTCGCTCTCTGGAAGTACTGCAATACTCGAGTAATATTTTAAGTACAATAAGCAAATATTTCCATTCAAACTTTGTTTAATCAAACATTTATTTTTGGGAATTGTGCTTCAATACTTCAATTTAGTTTTAATTATGCTGATGCTTTTCTCCAGAATTTTAAAGGTACCGTGATCTGCATTAGCTTCAATGGGGTAAAAACCCTTGAATGATCACTTTGATTTTGTTTTAGTTTAAAAAATAATCATCAGGATAAAAACTTTAATTTTAATATTTTTTCAATACGTATATTGTTCCATTCATGTTCTCCTCTCTTCAAACATAAATTAAATGACAGCTGGAGATTCGGTCCTTAAAGTTACATCGTCACATGTGGAATAGTTTTTATATTCGCGTCACGAAAACTAAAAATTTTCCAAAGTGCTAACGTTATTGGTTTGAAAAATCTAGATTTTATCAGATCTTCTCGTTTTTAGGTAATTTTTTGCTTTCATAAGTAGTTCTGAGCGCCCATTACTACGTCTGTGTAAATACAGATTTTCTGTAAATTTAGAGTAATTCGCACCGGTAGATATAACTTTTTTAGAATAACTTTTTAAACGGCTTCACCTATCGATTTCGCAAACTAACAAGCTTTTGACAATTAAAAACTTCATCAATTACCTCAAAGCGCGGAAAATTATTAATCCGTTCGTGAGATATCATAAACAATGAAATTAATAGAGTAAATGCGAGTTTTTAATGGAGAAAAATTCAGTCAAAATGAAACAAATGTTTGTATATGTAAACAAAGAAATTAAAACAGAAACAAATTAGTTAATTAGCTAAATATCTTATTTTAATAAAAAGTTGCTATAAAACATGATTGTGCATGCAAACATAAGCGAGCAATTAGTTTCTGATATGAACATATAACGTACAAAATTGAATGCTCCTTCAGTTCATATGGAATATATATAATATGGCATCGCTAAATATTAATATATACCATTAATACATATCTGTTTTAAAGCAAAGACAACCACCTAACAAAATGTCTATAATTGCAACTCTGTTGTGTTTATATATGTTATGCCGCCTATCGCTAGAATAGCATCTCTAAAATTGACTGGCTTCTTCGATAACTAGAATAATTGCGGCTTTTTATTACTTAGGCATTTGTGTGTATGGTGTTGTTTTTTCTCGTCAAACGAATTCATCAATAATAAATAAAAACAATTGTATTATTATATAGAAGCATAATTCCGCAAATTGCTTTTAAATAAACATACACTTAATTATCTAGTGAAAATGCTGGGCGTTGGTAGCTTTCAAAGAATTGAGAAAATTGGCGAGGGCACTTATGGAATTGTTTACAAGGCGCGAGACTCCAAAACAGGAAAGGATGTGGCCTTAAAGAAAATTCGTTTGGAAAGGTTAGTGAAATGAATTCAAATATTAAGTTATTTCGGGATCTATGTGAAGGAAATTTATAATCGAATTCTGTCTGCAAAAAAGGACGCAATGATATATCCCATTGTCAGTGTATGTGCATTTGTTCGTATCAGAATGTGTCTATGCGTGTGATTTTATATTCTAAAATATATAGAAAATGACTTCGGTAGTAGTGGTTGCATCAAATGAAGAGTGGGTCGGGCCGTAAGAACATTAATGCTGCCTGTAACAGCAAATGTCCTTGAGGAATGTCATATGCTCCCATGTATGTATGTAATGTACACACATATTTCATATCATTAATCTCCAAATATATAACATTTAAGATCTTTTTGATCAATAAATTATTCATTTACCTGATGGTATATTTATATAAACTTATTTTAATATATAACTATTATATCTGCTGCAAAATCAAAGGATTTTAGGGAATAGAAAATGTAGTACTATTGAATGAAGTAATATATATATATATATATATATATATATATATATATATATATATATATACAATTTACAATTTACATACATATATGTAAATATTACCAAGTTTTTGTGAAAATGTTAAAAATTATTTATTATTTGTGTGTAACTGTGTTTCCCCTGAAGATGAATAGCTAAGTTATTTGAAATATTGGGACAAACATATTTTCCTATATAAATTTGATAAATATTGAATAAAGGAAAACTGTTTATTGAATCTATTAATGTATGCTTAGTCCTTGTATGAAATATATTTATTAACAATCAATGACTCTAGACAAAATCCGAATCATGTACGTGCTGCGATGTAATTGAAAGTTGTTAACGTAGCACCACATGATTCGGCTTTGTATTGGAAGTTCAAAAATCATCGAAACCAATTATTACGAATAATTTTGGTAATACATATTTAAAACTTTATTATAATCTATTTTTCCAATAAAACACGCTTCTCTTTTTGGATATATAAATAAAAATCGAGGTAAACTTTATTTTCAAAGACGAAATAATACATTTTTGTCCGGTATTAACTAATTTGTATATATTTTATTTGTTTTTGTAGCGAAACTGAGGGAGTGCCCTCAACTGCGATACGAGAAATTTCCCTTCTGAAAGACTTACAACATGAGAACATAGTGCAATTATTTGATGTCATTGTGGCCGACTCTAGCCTTTATATGGTTTTTGAATATCTAAATATGGATTTAAAAAAGTTAATGGATAAAAAGAAGGAGGTGTTTACGCCTCAGCTGATAAAGGAAAGCTACTTTTTAAACAACATTTCTTAGATTGTTTTTATATATCTTTTATCTATACCCACAGAGTTACATGTTTCAAATGCTGGACGCCATTTCTTTCTGTCATACAAATCGCATATTGCATAGAGATTTGAAACCTCAAAACTTACTTGTAGATTCTTCGGGAAATATTAAGGTGGTATAATGAAGTTTTTATATACAAATATAAGCTTAATTTGCATAAGTTCTGTTTTTCAACAGTTGGCTGATTTTGGATTAGCCAGAGCTTTCAACATGCCTATGAGAGCCTACACTCATGAAGTTGTTACTTTATGGTATAGAGCTCCAGAAATACTGTTGGGAACAAAGTTCTATGCGACTGGAATGGACATATGGAGCTTGGGTTGCATATTTGCTGAAATGGTAATGATTATTTGAGTTTAGAAAAATATAAATAATGCAATATTTATTTACCTGCGTTGCTTTGTTCTTAATCAAAATGATGATTTTGACAAATTGTTAACGAATTATAATTAATATTTCAACAATTTTAAAAATTATCTAGTGTAACTTTCGTTTCTATACCTTCAGATAATGCGACGTTCGCTATTTCCCGGTGATAGCGAAATTGATCAACTATATCGAATTTTTCGCACATTGGGCACACCAGACGAGTATACTTGGCCTGGAGTATCACAACTGCCAGATTACAAAGCTAAATTTCCCAGATGGGAAAAATCAAACATACCTGATACAATCAGTAAGCATGAAGCTTATGATCTCTTTAAAGTGAGCTCTTCAACAGCAAGATCAAAATGAAACGTTAGAAACTAACAAACTTGCATCTTATTTTACAGGCCATGATGGTTTATGATCCGAATGAAAGAATATCGGCTAAAAACGCCATGTTACATCCATATTTTGATAACTTAGAAATAGTAAAACATGTTGACTTACCTAGAGAAACCTGATTATATTCCTCAACTTCAACTTTTCCCTACTAGCATTTATAATTTAAATTAAATTTACATACATAGAAAATTAAGTGTAAGTAGTGTTTTTATGGTAAAACAATTTATGAACTGATTATAGTTATGATAAAGTCCCTTTAATTCTTTTTTTCATATATATTTGTATTTGTAGATTTGCAAGAATAACCAATAAAAATTTGATTCAAGATTCACTAATTAGATGTACAAATAGTCTCCGTAACTGAAGATTCGAGAGATATGGAACTGTTAAGTCTCCGAAACAGGTAACCTTATTATAATTTTATATAATATAAACCACGATCCCGGTTTGTTCTTAATAAATGTTAATAGCGTGCAGTTATTTACATACTTATCGGTATTGACCCAACTTTTCTTATAACCATGCATTTGCCGGAAATAAATAATATTTGGCGAATGCTCTTGGTTTCTCGTGTAATCGTAACCTGTTTGTACCGAAGGAATTTCGTATTGACCCTTACTTTTCTTTATTTTTTCTCGTATCGTTAGTTTCTTTTTCGGTGTTTAACTTGTTACCTATCGTCAGTAGGGTATTTTTCACATGCTCTTCTGCTTCAGGTTTCAATAGATGTTTTCGAATTTGTATAACACTTCCCGGAATGGTTTGCAAGTAATCTGGTCCTGATTTTAGATTTCTATCTGCAAAAACCTCTTCATCAGTATAGCCCCAATTATCTGCCAATTCTACACCATCGTCATGTTCTGGTCTACTTTCATCGTATTCATTGTCATAATGACTATGTACAGATTCAGACTCTGGCTCTAACTCGTAACTCTCTTCCGAATCATATGTATGGCTTTCTTCTGGATAGCCCAACTCATCGTCATAAGGGCCACTATCATTTTCATCGTCAAATCTGTTATAGGCGTTATTATGTTTATTTTGATAGGAATATTGACCATTATAATACAGGCTATTGTAATAATAAGGTTGTGATTCTATTTGTAAAGCATAATATTGTCTCGTTGAAGGCTCATAGAAATGCATTACTTTGTTGTGATCCATTCCTAAAGGTTGCAACTGCATTTGATGATGCATGTTTTCATATGAGCTAAAGTAGTTTCTCGATTGTGTCCGTTTAGGATTCTGACTGATTCTCGAAGATTTTCGTATAGTAGACTTTGTTTTTCTTCTGTCGGTCTCGTCTATCATGTAATGCGCTGTCACAGGGGATTCAACAATTTGGTGGGCGCCTGCATTAAAAAGATTGCCTATTGGACTTGTTATATTCCATCCGACTGGCGGTAATGTTGGTAAATTGCGCACAAAATTATGCCAATATTGTTGCAATAGCGGCCTGTGTGTTGTGGTGACAGTTTTTCCTCTAATTATTGAATGTCGACGACTATGTGTTGTGTAGTCATAGCCAATATTATTGGAACTTGACGTTTTTGCCACAGAGTCTCCAGCATATAAAATGCATAGAACTGTAATAAGCTGCAAAAAAATAAATATCTGAAGATTTTTTTTATACAATTTTATTTAATTGGTGAAAGTTATTAAAATCCAACTTATTCATAGAAAATACTGCATTAAAACTTCGAGTACACGAAAACGTGTACATTTGTATTTTTAAAGAAATAAGACAATCTAGATATCGTTAAACTATAATAAAAACAACGTCCCCCATATAATTTTAACTTTACGGGAGAAGGTATTGTTCTCATTAAAGACAGTAATTATCAGCAGGTCGAAAAATCGCTATTTTTTTAGTATAGAACTAAATTTTTTTATTTAGGTCTGAAATATATGGGAATCACTGAAAAATTCTGAATTTCGCAAAAAGATAAGATTAGATCTTTTCTATTGCGACCAGCAAAATTAGTTTGTAAAACATATGCTACATATTTTAAATTTCTCTGCTGTGATTAGTTTAAGTCTTTTTGAAATTGAATATTGCCTCTCTTGTGCCGTTCACTATTTTTCATGCCTTCCTAAATTTAAAACCTTATTTGAACAATATTGAGCATGACGCTGGAGATAAACATGTCGAGCAAACCTTTTATAAATTATAGTATGACTTAAGTCAGTTAATTATTTGCAATAAAGCGACAAAACAACAACTGGAGCCATAAATTTTTGAAAAATTTTATATATTTTGTATGCAAAATGAAAGATTTGCATGAATACCTTTATTACTATTCGAACATAAAGGTTTAAATCTTAAGCTAATAATATAGAATGAAAATATAGATTTTTTTTTATAAAAGAAAGGTTTTGAAAAGCAAATCACTCGCATTCTCGCTGTGAAAATAAAATAAATTCTGTTCTAAAACAGCAACATCTATGTTTTTAAAACCTTAGTTTATATCGAGCAACGGAGTTTGTGTCGTTTTTAACTTTTTATTGAACTGCTTGTTCATTGTAATATTTTAATACCAATATCATAGGCGAAAATTCCTGCAATTGGAATAGACCAAATACTTTCATATACAAAAATGTATTTTGCTCTGTGTGTTACAGCCTTGATCCATAGTAGATCTTAACGAAAATTTGGGTTGTCGGTAGGAAATTTTTTAATCAATTCTAAAAGTGATTCTATAGTGATTACTTTTGGAAACTGTTTGATTTCAAATCATTAAAACTATTGTTTTTTTTTTATTATTTCAAAATAATTTTAGGATTAGCTTCATACTTTGCAATCCATTTGTTGGTGCCCGAATACAGTTATTCAGATTTTTGCTCAATCTGCTTAATACTTACTTGCTTAATCCACATATTTTTAATTCTTATTTATGCCAACTGCCGAACTATTCTGTGATCTGGTTTTATCTAAACTAAATTCCTTGCAAGAACGATCTTGCTCTTTACACAAAATCTGATCATTTTATTAATAAAGATATTTTACAAAAGATAACTATTTATGTTTTGTTTGCTTTAATTTGCTTCAAAACTTTTTCAAATTTGAATAATAATGCAAATGAAAGTTTGGTCTTTTCACGCAGTTAACTACTTCTCGTATTAGCTACTTAATTCAATATGTGCTTGATTATCATTAACATAAAATTAATTTTAATAAGACAAAAATATTTTACGCCAAATTAGGTTTGGGATTCGTTGCTCTTTTACTCTAATTTAATATTTATGTGTATTTTATTATAGCTATATGGCACTTTTTACAATTTAGTTTCTTATAGAACTTTTTATGTGATTTTTAAGTTGGCTAAATTACATTGCGATATAGTAACTATTAAGAATATATAGTTAGAAAACAAGAAGAAAATTTTGAAGAACTTATATTAAATTTTATTATTGTTATGAAAAAGTTTAAAATGTCCACTAATAAAAATTTCGAAATTTTGCAGTACAGTGCTATTTAATGCTTGTTGGATGTTAATTCACTAGTTTATTGTGGAACGTCCAATAAAGTTCGAAATCTACAGAAATAAAATTTTTCTTTTAAATTAATGAGAATAAGGCATTTAAAAATAAGCTTATTTTCAATCCGCATAATTTAGCGTGTATTAAAGCATAAAACAAATATATACTTAATTACTACTTATGTATATGACTTTATATATGGTATTTTTATATTATTTCTCATTTTTATAAAACAATTGTAAAGCAGAATTTTCAAAATCATGCATATTTCTTTATCACAAAGGGACCAAAGAGACCCACCCAAGTGGATTGTATACGAAGACAATAGATTTTAAACTTAAAATACAAATTTCTCAAATAAGCTACTTTATGGCTCAAATGTGGGATAATTTGTCTAAACCGCCTGATTCAAAAATTTTACAAAAAAGTGATGAGAATTCCAGTAGCGAATAGTTTACAATTATACAAGCACTTCCTTTTTATACTTATTGCTTAACTTATCACATATGCCTTTCTCATGCGTTCACATAATGCATGTCTTATTGCTTTAGCTGATGTTATGATGTGTGTGCGTTGTGACATTAAGTTATTAGAGTGAACTAAAGCAAACTAATTTCAAGACTACATGAAGCTGAGAGTACTTTCGCTTCTCTCACATAATAGCAAAGTTGCGTATGAAGAAGACTTGCATTATCTAAACATGCACCTTGGCGAAATTTAAAACAAAAACTGCTTATAATAAAGAGATATTAGATAAAATTTCTAGTAAATTCACTAGTCTCAAATGACAAAATATTTTTGTTATTTTTCATTAAAAACTGTAAAAATTGTAGCACTCTTTTCTAGGAAAGGAAACAAGATAAATATACTTAAAAAATTTTCTATACAAAATTTGTCTTATAAACAACTTATAAGCATTAAATAGCTTTTTGTGAATAAGCCCTGAAATGTTTATTTTCTGCCGTACAAAAATGTTATGTGTATATCTAACCGAGTTTTGTTGTATATACATGAGTCTTTGTTCAATAAATGATTTTCATTTGTACATGCACGTAACAGAAATAGAACAGTTAAACAATTAAAATTGTGCCACTATGACTTGACAGTTAACAACAACTAAAGATAATAGTCAGCACGTATCCGAGAACGTCTTCATGTATCAAAATAACAACAGGAGCAAAAATAAAATTTATTTCTAAATATAACAGGTGCATTGACATCAACAACGTGCGGCACTTATTGTTGATGAGGTTGGTCGGTGTGTTTTTGTCAAAGTTGCTTGAGGCATGCGTACAACAGTTGTTTTCACCAACAAATAATAGTATATTAAATATAAACAAAACAATTTTCCGTGACAAAAACAAACATAAGAAAAGTAAACAAATATCTAATAACAAGTGTTTACTAAAGAGAATCCTACATACAGCGAGAACAAGAGAGTGAAATAAAAAATGGAAGTTAATTACAAGGGCTGGAGAATTGTTAACATCAAATGAGGAAAACTTGCTGAACAAAAATCTTGAGAAATTGTTCGTTTAGACCGTCAACAAAAAAAAAATGCTACTAACTAACATTGAAATGAAAATTCAATGAAATTTTCTTTCAGTTCGTGTTTGGATACCTATAAATTAACACATTGACAAGGAAAACGCCAAAAAATATACCATTTCAATATCAAACCAGGAATATATCCTAGAAAAAGTTACAATTTCCAATAAAAAATTGCCTACTTGTGCTCAAGTGATTAAATTTTTATAATTAATTTAAAACTAAATATGTAAAAAAAGAAGATTAAGTGAAAATCTTTAATTTATAATTTATAAATTTAATTACAAAAAATATGGCTGTTTAAAATAGTTGAAAATTGCAATTATTAGCAATTATTTTTTTATATAAAAAAAATTAAGTGAAGACTTCTTCTGGGCTGCCCAACAACAAGGTTAAATAAAAAATTTTAAGAAAAAAGAAAATCGGTATGTTACTCAATACTTTGCAATATTTTCTCTACCAATTATTCATTTTTAAATGAATCAATTAATTAAATAATAAAGAAATATACATTCAAAGTCTATGCTTACAAAAAGAAAATTTTGTGTATATATATGGGCATTGTTCTGGTTTTAATGTGTATGTATATAAGGTTTTTGTTCCAAACTAAAGGAGAAAGGCAAAAAACAATGTAGGAATAATAATATAAAAAAAAAACTGAATTGAATTATGTATATGTGGAAATTTCAATACACGAATAACATCGATACACACACAAACGTACTACACGTAGTTTTGAACATTTGGCTGCCAGTAAAATGTACCCATTTTCAATCAGACCTACCCAAACCATTTGAGTGTTGCCATCAAATGCGAATTATAGTTCTGTAGTAGTGTCAAGGGTTCAGAGTCCAAAAATAATCGTTTCTAGTCACTTGCAACTTATATATTCAGATTTTATAAACAATATCTAATATAAGATGAAAAAAGTGTTTCATAAATAAAAAAAAGAAGCCAATAATTAGTTGCAAAAAACAAAATAATAAAAACTCATTTTCCTAAGTTAAAGGGATACAAATAAATTCCATAATATCAACTTGTTTTCTCTAAAATAGGCGTCCGTTGTGTAAGTGACCTTTTCATTCTACTCAAATCTTTCGTTTCTCAAAGTGAGGAATAATGCCCTTTATTCTGTAAATATCTGTTAACGTCACGTGAACACAATATCAAAATTACGACACCAGAGTATTGTAAATACTATCAAAAATCTAACTCCATTTTATAGCGTCATGGCTCTTTACTTGCATACTTCAGTTTCATTGATTTACTTTTGTTCTATATTCTTAGACCGTTTTTATATTCAATGAGTGTTAATGGAAAGGAAGAAAAACTCCTAGTAAACTTCACGTTAAGGCGATTAAATATATCCTGCCTGAGAAAAGTTTTTACAATTGATATTGAGAAAAAAAGTTATTATATAACCACTTTCCTTTCGATTTCAATTCATATTGCTTTATTGAAATATTTTACGTTCATCAATTTTCCGTTAATTGAACAGATTTTTTATTTAGGTCCCCATTTAAATTTTTAAAATATTCATTTGCTTTGGTTTGACAATTTGTTAACCAACTTAAAGATATTTCAAATTGAATTATAATTAATTGGCTAAAGGTGGAAAGACAAGATAAATAATCTGAGGATTAATGGAAAATTTAATTTTCAACTCACACAGAAGAGTGGAATAGCGCTGTTTTCGAAAGCCGCTACACCTTAGCCTCAGTACTCATGTGTATTTCGTTTTAATCATTGCTAAAATTGAATGAGAAAACAGTTTCGATTTATACACATTTTTATTAGAAAATTGCATACGAGAACTGCTTCAACACCAAACTGATGTAAGAGACTCTGGAGACGATTGGGCTTTTTTAAATTTGTATATGAATATTATGTGTGTTCCGTTATTTACATAATGATCTGGAAAACATTTATTTTAGATTAATTTTCCGAAGCCTTTAGTAAATAAATGACTTTAGATGACGGATATTTAAAAGCTGATAGCCTTATGTGAATAAATAAGGCCGGATGATGCTACCAACGTCTACATGGAGTCTGAAACGCTTTCAAAAGTGATTTTGTTTTTATTAAAAACCCCTTTAGTCGTACATCGGCCTCATTTTGCGATAGAACATCGAAGCGGTTGATAATTTTTCTTTTCAATACAGCAAAAATTTAAGCCGATTCACACTATATAATACTTTTAATACCTTTAAGGAAAATGAAATTCTGAAATGTTTCAAACAGTAGTTTTTCCAAGGTGGTGTAATCCGCTTGTATTTCTCCGAAAATGGGATACAACGTTCATATATAAGGCAGTGCTTCGAAGTCGATCGTGTACAAATGAGAAAAAAGAAACTCATAGGCAACAGTAGAGTCGCACCAATTTTTGGTGGATTGGCGAAACGAAACTCATGAAGCATTAAAGAGGAGATTCTCTCTTTGGCTGAACATTTCGTATGTGCAATAAACTACCAGCAGATATTTTTCCGCCACTTACAATTTGAGAAGGTCCAAATCGAATGTCTCTCTAGCACAATACATTGCCGATGAGCGCTGGTTCTATTAAAAAATGGAAAAGCTTGACCCTCAAATCCATCCCTGTAACTTCCCGCTAATATTAACCACAAAGCTGTCGTGGCCTGAATTGAATTGAGTTCTTCAAACGAATATTTTAGTTTTTAAATTAACCAATTCCCTCGTACCAAGCGGTTAAGGATGTAGTTTTCGGTTACTCTAAAAGAATCGAAAACACTAACTGATCAGATATATAAATTGAAAATAGATTTTTTGAGATATCTTGGAATTTATCGGTTTGAATTCACACCGATCTGATGAAAACTCGATTTTTTAAAAACGAGGTAAAACCAACAACTTTCCTATTTTTGAACATTTTCAATTTTCCTAGCGGGAAGTTAAAAATAAATGGCAACGTAAAACGATCTTAAGTCTCTAGTCAGTTCAAAATTACGGATTCCCGTAATGATCTAATCTCCTTTTCTAAATATTTATACCATATATTAAATCAAAACTTTAATGAATTTGCGTTTTGATTAAATTTGAAATTTTAGAGCTAATTTTTCTCCCCATTCATTGAAGATGAAATGTTGCAAATAGCAAAGTAAAAGACAGTTGAACTATAAATTAAAAGATAGTGAATAGACTTTATACACGAAAATTATTAACAGGTTAAAATTCGCTTACGTTAGACATCTTGTGACAGACTTTTTCTTATTTAAAAGCTTCTAAATAATACAGAGTTTTTAGTCTTCAAAACTCTTGTATTCGTTTGACTTTGGGGATTTTCTTTAATGTCAATCTGAACAAATGTGGGACTAATATTGATGGCAGCTCAGTTAAATATGTTAACAAACTGTTATATTTTGTATCCATTAATTTTACATTCGTAACATGACAGTTAAAGAGTACATAACGGATGTATTATTGTCCTCTTTTCTTTCTGTCGCATAACACGTGCTCTCTTTCTCACAAAATTCCAACTGTTTGTTTTGCATTTTTCATAGTTCATCTGAAGACTTGGAAAATAGTACAACAGTGCGTATGAATGAATTTCTTTCTTCCTTGTGGTGTGCAAACATTTTCATCAAGCATACGTATGAGTGGCCTGTCTACGGGCCAACAACGTTTATCGTGAGTTTATTTATTTGTATAAAAATGCGTGTGTGTGTGTGTGTTTGTTTGTTTGTTTTTCGTTTTGTTTTATTACTGTAAAATGCACGGAAGAACAAAATGCATTTCATTTCTTTCTATTGCACAAAACATATGCTTATTGAAAATTTGACCATAACCATTCTCAATGTCATGGAAATTTATATAAAAACTAAACGTTAATTATTAACTTCCATAATGTGTTTTGTATTGTATTTTTGTGGATATCACATAAAACGCAACTTTTTTTAGCGCCCAAGGCTTGTTGTTTCAGGCATGGCCTTGCTGTCAATTCATATTCGTGTTGCCTCGTCCAGTAGTTGCACGCTGGATTTCAAAATATTTAAAGCGGTGCTTAATTGATGTTTTCATCAATCAAATAGAAAATCTTAAAAAGTCGGGAAGTTATTGGTTTCACACCGTTTTAAAAACAATCGAGTTGTCGTCAGATCTCTACTTTTTTAAGGCCCTAGGAAGCTTCACTGGCTAATTCGAAGAGCCCATCACTATGTCTACATATATGTGTGTGTATGTGTAAGTATGTGAACCCGCTTACAACATTTGAACGGCTAAACCGAATTAAACTAAACTGGTATCATTCTGAAAAGTGTTCCTGAACTTACAATAGACTGCATGTGAATTTGAACCAATTCCAACTAGTAGCCTTCAAGATATCAAAAAAAAAATTAAAAAGCTGTTTTCTTAGATTATTTTTTTAACGGCTTCACTAATCATCTCTTGACATGCAACCCGCATTGATCACCGTAAACCGGGTCAAAATGGGTTGATCTTTTCGTGAGATATCGTGAACGAAAAAAAATTCGAAAAGTTTCCTTTTACTCCGAAATTATATGTCCCATCAGTTAGTGTTCTCGATTGTTTCTTAGTAATTAAAAACTATGTATATCAATCACCGCTTATCACGTGAGGATCTATTGATATGAAATTAATTGAAATTATAACGTTTTATCTCGAAAAGCTCAAAATCATAGAATGTTATAGAAACCAGGTGCGATAGCTTTGAGGTTAAAATTAGCGGGAAGTTACAGGGATGGTCATTAGGGTCAACCGTTTTCCACTTGTTTTCGAACTTTTTAACGCTTAACTTTTTATAAAAGTTGTCACTTTTTAATCGGGAAAGTTGTTGCCAAGAACTTTAAAGGAAATTTTGTTTAGTTCCAGCTAATTTTATGTCTGTAAGATACAAACGCTCACAATTTTATACAAAGTCCTTTTCAAAAACGTTAAATTGTAGTAAAAATTACAGTGTCCACATCGCTGACTGGATATCAAATTTCACACAATCGTATGCAATTCGAAAATCTTAAAAGTTCATCTGTTTCTGATTTCTGAGAGAAGCTTTGCATATCTAATTAAAATTATATCTGCCGCTGGTTCATATGTGTTCTTCTAATATTGAAAAAATAAATAAATTAAAAAAGTGGAAATAATAAAGATCATATTTGTGCAACATATGATTTGTAAATAATGGCAACTAATTCAGAACTATTCCATTACTCACTAAAAAAACTTTAGGAAGAAGAATTTTAAGAATTAAGAATTTTATTTATAATTTGATTTGACTCGTACCATTTAGTAAAAAAATTTTGCAAAGGCACTGTAACTTTCGGTGCTTCTAGAGTTAATGTCTTGCAGTCTACAAACGTGGTTTGTTGTAGCAATTCTCATTTATATTTTCAATTTTTTACGTCTACACACGAAAATCAATTTGTATACAAAATTGCATTATATTTTCCTTGTGTCGTTTTTGGGATCTTTTTATGTTTGTGTTTAATTCCTTCATTGCATAAATAAACTAACTAACGGATCACCATTTATATCTTGCAAATAACTGTTCAAAGCATGTATTTGTAATACTATTTTAACATCAGTTTATTTAATCTCTTTCGTAATATTATATTCTATAGTTGTATATTGTGGTTTGGATTAAATTTTAACAAAGTGATCTGTACTTATGCGATTTTTATTAGCTTCAGTTACTCTACTATATATATATATATATATATATATATATATATATATAAAAGAGTACGTATCTAAGGAAATATTATTTTTTCTCGCGTAAAATAGGGTATTAATATCTAATTTTACCTGCAAATGCTTTATAAATATTCTCTAAAATTAAATTTTTACAAAATACATAAAAATAAAAAATGTTTAAGAGTTTCTTGGGGCCACCGAAATCTTGTAACTTAATTTCATATTATGGGAAAATCAGATCTTTAACAGATATGGATATAATAAGCTGATAAATTTCAAATGCTCAAAACTTTATTCAAGGAGCTTTGGAAAGTCTGCAATACCGAATATTTTGAAACTCAGAGATTTGTTTTATATGGGAATCATACCCAAAACTAATATAACGATATGTTGTTGTTCTTTATTTCTCTTACACCAACAATTTGAGTCGGCAAAAAACCAACCAGTTGTAGAATAAAACGTAAGAAAATAAAAAAGGAAAAGTGATCAGTGAGTTCTTGCTGTGACTTTGATATTTGTTTCAAAGCTTCTAACTTAATAAAGTGGAAGTATGAAATAAATGGCTAGTTATTCTAAGAAATGTTGGGTAAAAGTTCCCCGATGATCTGCATTAGCCCCAGTTAAATGCGAATAGGAACTAGCTAAAACCCCTCAACTGATCACTTTGAATTTTTTAATAAGATTTTGGGAAAAAAGAACTAGAACATAATTAAAATTAAAGAGTTTAAAAAACTAATTTAAATAGGCGATATTATTTTCAATAATCAATATTTGAAAGCAAAATATTATTTGAATAAAATTCTTTACATGAGAAATCTTATACAATTTTCGCCGCAGGCCGTTTTTGGTATAATGGAAAAAATTCGTACATATTGTTATGTTTGGCTTAACTAAATTTGAAAAACTTATTCAATTTTGAAAAGTTTTTAAAAATCAAGTTTTCTTCTATTTTCATTTAAATATACTTTGCATTGATTAGCGATTTTTTCTTGTGTTGGTTTACCCCTTTCCAACGTGTGTTCACTTTTTCTACAATTTGGCATGTTTAGTTTGTTTGCGGAACACAAAAGTATGAAGAATTGTTTGCATGTTCAGCGATTTTCTGCTGACGAAACTAGTGGATTAATGAATTCGCATCAAATTTTGTGTAAAAAATGGAAATAAGTGCACTTGAAATGTTGACAGTGGCACACGGTAATTGCACTCTGAGTGGAAAAATTTAACTTATTGGCGCAACCATTTCAAAGAAAGTCGAGAAGATGGTAATAACGGCGTTCTTCGTGGGCACTCTGGAGCATCAACAATCGAATATGTTGAATCGTCGACTAACTGTTAGAGAAGTTGCTGAAGATGCCGGCATATCAATTTGCTCATGCCATGGAATTTTTTCCAAAATGTTGAGCATGAAGTCAGGCAGTGAAGTTTATTCCAAAACTACTGCATTTTGACTCAAAAAAAAAAAAAAAACAAATTAACGCATGTTTGTAATAATGTTTTTGAGTCTATTTTTGAAGAGGCCCATAAAAGGACGAATCTCTGAGAGAACTTAAGAACATACAGAAAAATTGCTTAACAGAAGTGCTTCGAGAAGTTGGAAAAATTATGGTAAAAGTGTATTAAAGCTGTAAGGAGGGACAAGTTACAAACTGATGAAGAAGTAAATATTTTTTGAGAAAAATTTAATTCATCCGTAATTTTGTAGCAAATCTCGTACTTATTTCCGCAAGTTCCTTATTTTTTCTAAGTGTGTTAATTAACTGCAAATCGGATAATATTTCTTCAGAAATATGTTCTTGTTCTACTCGACCACATCTACTACTATTAGAAAAATAATATAACTTACAGGTATTCTTTGTAAACAAGATCAACACATTTGCTTGATAAGTATTAAAAAAATATCTAAAAATTCATATGGGTGCTTTTGGTATTTCGAAATTTTGTTCTTTCACTAAATGGTTTGAAAGAATAACTCCCGTATTCATAAATAAATTTTACTTGAACTTCCTTGCCTATCCCACGATGTCACCAGAAATTGTTCTATTACACAATTACAGTTTAAATAAAAACTATTATTTATCGTTCGGCTGAACGATATCGAGTGATAAATTACAATAACAGCAGTAAAAATGAAAACAAAAACCTATGGCTTTTGCTTACCCAATAAAAGGGCGAAAACTTTCAAATGTACTTAAAAAAAAATTCAAAATAAATAAATTTCTGGAACACAAAATTTAGAAAAATAGAACATGAAGAATAATAATCAAATGGCAACACAGGCATTTAATGAAAGAGTGTTACCAAGGGTTCTCGTAATCCTTTTTCGTAATAAAATTTGTACAAATAGAAACTGTTATCACATTCAATTAAGCCACCTGACAAGTGGTAAGAAACAAAAATACTTGTGAGTAATGATGGTACTAGTGTAGCGGCTTTCGAAAACACCTGATCTGCTGTGTAGGTTGAATAAATGAAACTGATGTTTATTTCCCTTGTTCTGTGGAATACTTAGCATGTCTTTCTGAATTAAAAAAACTTTTTGAACAATTTGACTATGAAATTCAATTTAGTATAAGAAGAGTTTATTTGTTTTGTTTGAATAATTTGATATGAATCGACGACCCTACTTATACAATTAAAGGCTTTAAATCTCAAGAATTGAAGCTTAAATTTTCGCGGCCTGATAGTCAAGGGATACGCGCAGGGAAGGGTAATGTGGATCATTACCTTAGATGGCCCTGTATGAAGAGTGAACCTACGGGAATGCACACTTGAGGGTACGTTGACGATATGGAACTGCTGGTTGACGCCATTCTGGGGTCTCACTGAACAGGCAACAACTATGAATGCTAGCAAATTAGTCTGTACTACTCTCCAAGAAGGCAGGATATACTACACTTGTTTATTCATCTGTTTTGTGGTGGCCAAGCTCAACAGGATCTTCTTTCCCCGCTAATTCTTCCAAGTACGTTCCCTTGTCTTCTTAGAAGACTGTCCACCGGTTGTTAAATGGAGTTCAGAGGAATGCTTGTGTAGGGCAATATGTACCCCAACGCCGAAAGCATTAGGATTGCCGCGATTGTAAAAGAAGACAATGACATTATTCTTGACCTCATGCAAGAGGTTAAAAAAATTATCGTTTGTGGAACTAAAACCGTTTTAAATCACTATTCTGTTGCATGCCGTAGAGAAATATGTTAATGTGAGACATTGTCCTCTTCAATGTCCACCCTCGTGTTTATGTTGCGTACTTTGCTACTGTTTTCCTTCGTTGAAAACAAGCCTGATGAAAACAGTATTTTTTTTTCTTCTTTTAGCTTTATAACTCATTTTTTATAATGTACATATTTGATTTCAAGTGAAAAGGGCTTTTTTGTTGTCGTTGATATGAAATTGTTTTTAATCGTTGACTTGTAATTTTTTGCTTTCAGCTTTTTATTTTGTCCCATCGCATGCCTTTTAATCTATTTTTCGTTTTTATTTTCCTCCGTTTCTTTATTGTTTGCCAACATTGTTGTTTGCGTTGTACCAACCAACGAATGAATGAATACTCCCCCTGACAGGGTTCTTGTCGTCCTTTTGGCGCTAACTAACATTTAAAATGCCATCTATTATTATGGTACTTGTGTTAAGCTGACAAGCAAAGTTATTCAGATGTAAATTCAAATAGTTTCATATTTCATAATGACTTGGCGTTATTTGAAAATTTCTTCGTTTTCAATTATTTGCATAAATGTGGGTAAAATGGGAAAATTTAATTATCAATTACTTTTCTTCTACTTAAAATTGTTGCATAATTAATACAAAAAAGGAAGAAAGTTTTTTAGTGTTAGAGTGCCAATGTTGGCTCATAAATTATTGGGGTCTATTCGTAATTTCAACCCTGTTTTGCAACCGCAAATCAGCTGTTGCTAAGGTTTTTATTAATTTAACTAAAATTCCATAGTTATTAATTATTAATTTGTGAGCTGCTTGTGAAGCGATTTTGTACCATTATGCAGTTTTAGTAACATTTTGGGAAAAAAGAATCAGAACGAAATTAAAATCAAAGAGTTGAAACGACAATTCCCAAAAATATATACTTATTTGAAAATTTAGAAAAAATTTAAATGAAATTGTTTACAATAAAGAAACGCAAAGGCAAATGTTCATGTTTGTCTGTGTTATATAAAAGCTATCTCTACAAAATGCTTCTGCTATAACCGTTGCACTTAACAAAATAAGATCCTTTCTTAATAACAACAAAATCTATAATTCCATCTGCAAAAGCATTTTCAATCTCAAATAATTTACAAATTTAGACATTCAAGCGAAATTCTCAATTCTCTTTTAGGGATGAATAACAAATTAAACGAATAATAAAATTTATTTATTAAGTATTCATCGTCTGCAGCAGTCAGTCACACATTTTCTGCTTATTTGGCAACTGTTTTTAATTGTAGAAGCAAATGTGATAACATGAAGAATGATGTTGAATATACGAACAGGATGAAATGGTTCACAGATACAGTGAACAAAATCCATACATCCTTTCGTACGTATTATGAACAATATTGTTACTTGCCGTGCTCCAAACGACATGAAAGGTATTTATGTAAAAATTCTTTATAGATTTTTCAACAACAATTCGCAGTAGAAGATATAAAGGGTGTTTTTTATAGAGTGATATAAGTTTAAATCAAAATAAAACATAGTAATATATATTTGGTATCAATGATTGATGATGAAATCTTATGACATTAATGTATAAACATGATTTCGGCCATGTGGCCGCCACGGCAGGCGCGTACAAGATGCGATCTGGAACACCAATTTTCACAAACAGTAACATTCTAACCATCATCGTTTGTGAAGACATATGGGCCAATGACTCCGCCAGCCCATAAAGCGCACCAAACACTAATTTTCTGCGGATGTATTGGTCTTTCGACAAAAGCTTGTAGGATTCTCCTCACTCCAAATGTGACAATTCTGTTTATTTACGTACCCATTCAACCAAAAATGGGTTTCATCGGAAAATACAATTTTGAATGGACGAAGTGCACGATAAGTTTGACGAACAGAACCATTATTTTGATAAAAAATTTCCACAATTTGCACGCGTTGCACGCGTTGCTCTGGTGTAAGTCGATCATGTCAAAGCAAACTAAACAAAAAGGAGCTATCAGCTGTTAAATGGGTGGTCAAATAAAGCAGTGATGCCAACTCAAAGTTGTATCACTCTATAAAAAACACCCTATATTCTATGTACAAGTCAAACATTAAAACGAAATTTAATTTTTTATAAATTCCGTCATACATAAATTATTCTATCAAGTTTAACTTTTTCTTAAGCCAAAAAGTGTGTGATATACAATATTGTTTTTAATTGTATTTTATGAAATTGTCTTGGTTAAGGCCGTGATTTACTGTCCTACACATGCACGATTCATTTGCAAAAAAAACTGGTGTTGTATGTGACACACCTTTAATAAAAACTAAAAAAAAATTCCAAATTGCACGACTTGCCAAGAAAATCTGTCACAAAGTTACACATTTAAGGATTTAATTTCGTATGGAAAATTTGTCTTATAAGCATAAAATATTTTTTGTTAATAATTCCTTTAGGCCACACTACAATCATATATAATTTCCCTCACAGAACATTTAAAATTTTTAAAAATTGTAAAGGTATTGGTTTTACATCGTATTGCGAAAATTGAGTTCTCATCAGATCTCGAGGTTTTTAGTGCTTAGCAAGCTTTTCTAACTAATTTGGAGAGGGTGTCACCATGTTTGTGTATATGCATGTATATAGCATTTATGAATTTGAATCGATTCGAATCGGTACTTTTCTAAAAGTATGAAAAAAAAAACTAGAAAAAGTCATTTCTTTTTAGGATAAACTTTTAAACCACTTCTTGAATCGATTCCGCAAATTAATTAAGAGTGTTGTTATATAATCCGATTCGAAATAAAAATCTTTCGTAACTCTGTGCTAAAAGTACACTTTTTCGAACGATTCCCGTTTCGAATCGAATTACCAAGTCGATCAGCGTAAAAATAGGTTAATCCATTCGCACGAATGTCGTGAACGAAATAATTAGAAAAATTTTAGTTATTTTAAAAGGTCCGAAACTATATATCTGATCAGATAAGGCTCTCTCGACTTTTTATAGTGATCGAATCGGTTGGTTTAAAAATTAAAATAATAGCGTTTTGCCTCGAACAGCTCGAAAGCATAGAATATCGCTAAAACCAGGTTGCGATAGCTTTGCGGTTAAGATTCTAATTCATTCGCAAAGCACTTGGCGAGAAGCATTACCGATTTCGTTTAGTTCATATGTAGTACAGAATACAACACTATCCTTCGCCGGTACCTGTAGCAAAGATCTCACCTCACCGGTGAAGTAGAAATAGCTGCAGCAAAACTCTGTACTAATTTGTTTTCATATGCCCTCTTAACACTATAACCCCGTTTCTAGTTCTAGCACCATACCCAGTGGTCTTCCCCTGAAAGCGAGTCCAAAACAAAACAGCAACAAAATTTATATTATTGCGATGCTGTGCATCTGCAAAGCGGACATAAGCATCAGTAAATTGATAAAAAATAAAAAACTTAGAGATACTTAAAAGTCAAAGCACTTTTCAAGTCACACACATTCTACTTGAAACTTTTGTTAAAAAACACATTTGAATTCCAAAATAACAACTGCATCAGTGATTGACGTTAAGGCAATGCAATGCGACGCATAGTTGTTTGTGTAATAGTTATATGCAAGTTCTCGGCAACTTACATGTTTATGTGATTAAATCCATCCCATCCTTTCAGGCAGATGCATACATACATGTTTCCATGACTGTTTCATTGTCAAACACATCAAGTACTCAGTCGTCCTTAAAAGGTTTCACATCCACCTGTTGTCGTTATTATTGCAGTTTATATTTGGTATTTTATTTTTTATTTATTTACTTACAGTAAACAACAATTGCAATAACATATATTCGTTAGTTACATTGTTTTAAATCTGGTAAATTGACAATTATATCGTGGTAAACAAGAAAATCAAAGCTTCGCTAAAAAATTGTAATTGTTCTTAACAGAGTTGTATTTTAAATGCAATCAACTTTATAGAAACTGAAACTATTGTTATACATACATACTTATATAATGGCAATTTTTCTTCAATGTTTCATTGTTGTATGTGTCCAGTGTAATTTTAAAGTTTGTGGAATTTAGTGGAAAGGACTGTTTATTATTACTTTTTTTAATTTTTTTTATTTTTGATAGAATGAAATAAAATAGCAGGTGCTGACAGTGTTGTTGAGTATATTAAAAATATGAACGAACATTGTGCTGCTTTATAAAACAGTCGTAATGGAGTGCACTTCCTTTTATTCAATGCAGCAAAATGTCCAAATAAAAACTAGATATAACCCAGATTTAACCTGAAACCATAAACATTTTTTATGGCTTTGAATACATACAAACCACTATAAATGCGCTTGTTCTGTTGTAGCATTCTTTTACGATTTTATAAAGCAGAGAAAAATATAAATTTCTGTACTCATATTGAAAACATTTTTAATGCACTTTGGGTATTCATTTGTTAACCAGGATTGTATCTAAATTTTTATGTAAACGTTTTTCAATAAGATTTGTTACACGGGTTAGAAAAATTATTTAAAGTTATAGGTACAATTTAAAACAGATGTGCCTTCGGTTTCAAGCAGTCAAAGATCAATATCGGCTAAGCTAAGGAACCTAAATTTTGATACATTCCGAGTTGTTTATCTACGGTATTGAATATCTAAAAACGATTTTTATTAAAATTTCAAATGTCAAATAAGACATAAGAAAAATTCCACAAACAAATTAAGAAAATTCTCTCTGTGGTTACCTCACATCATGTCCACGTGAGATTGTTATGCTCTCAAATCGACAGTGATGTCGTATGAGCTGTATGGAATGCATGTAGTTCTGATCAGTTGAAATCGAGTGTCGTTAGTATCTATATAATCAAATTTAGGTTAAAAGAAATTGGTAATTATCAAGTCATAGCGCTCGCCGTTAGCACGTCCTCGAATTCTGCTGCATATATCTAAGCGATTTTTTCGGCAGATATACCCCTTCGTCGAAGTACGGGTGCTAGTCAATCGTTTACTATTTCAGTGGACTTAAATGTACCCACCAAATTGCGAGTAGTTCCCTAGATAGAATGCTTATGGTGACTCATTTTGAAAAAAATTATTTTATTATATTTGCGTGTTTTTACAAGCGCTGTTCGTCCATGCTGATTCGCCAAAACAGACTGAAGTCCCTATTTGTAGACTCCTTCTATACAGTGTGTAAACACTTTCATATCGCTTTATCATTGAGTTCTTTTTCTGTTATAAAATTAGAATAAATGAAACTATTGAATAACGAGAGATAAAATATTCATAATTTGGAATCTTATTTGGTGTTACAAAATAAAAAACTTGTAAAGGTAAAACTGGTAAATCCATAATTTATTTAATTGAGTTTGAGATACACTTCCTGGTATAACAGATCGTACGTTTTTCGGTAAAAAAGTAAAATTAATTTGAAAATTGGGACTTCCCACTAGGAAAATTTAAAAAATTTGTATTTGTTTTACCCCGTTTTGAGAAAATCGAGTTGTTATCAGATCTCCACGTTTTCAGGTTCTAGGAAGCTTTCACACACCCACGCGTACATAAATACAGACATTCTAATCAGGACTTTCCATTTAAAACACACACGGCCCCCATGTAAAAATAATACGGTTAAGCCAAGTAAAATAAATTCCCAGATTTTAGCGATCACAATAGATTGACTATTTAATATTAATGCCAGGCTATAATTAAGTTTCAATAAATTATTTTTAATAAGCAAACATTTACATTCATTAAATAAATGTAAATGATGCTGTCTATAAATAAACATGATTCGCATAGAATATTTGCGGAAATTATATGGCGATTACTTATTCTTCAGTAACTCATATGGGAATTGTGTTATCTACTTTAACAACTTTAATATTTACAGGAATTTGCCGTATTTATACTTTAATAATTGCTAATGGATTACTTTCTTGAGCGTATGTTTTCTAACTAATTCTACTTTACTACAATTAATAGTATGTAGTCGTAGGGATACTTCCGATATTTTCTACTACCGATAATTATCTATAGATCACATTTAATTATTTTTTTTCACGCTATTAAAAGTATTTATATAAAAGAAGTTATGTGTAGGTGTAGGTAAAAAGAAAATTTTGAATTACTACATATTTATAAGAACTAAAATTGATTTCTATTTGGTGATTATTTTAACGAACATTTATATTGCTATATTAAATCGAATTCAGATTCATAGGCGAATTGTTCGAACTTAATTTAAATCTCAGAAATTTATTTCAATAGCTGAATAATACAAAGAAATAAATTCCGATTAAAAACTTGCGTCTATTTGCCAAAAAATCGAAACACCTTTATGTACATCGTTTTTGTTAACGATGTCAAGTATTTTGAAGTATAGGAACCACCCAAAGTCGTAGTCACCTACGAAGATGTTCGCTGAAGTTATTAACACACACTACGACGCCTAAGATGCCGGGTTGAACTTCGATCTCAGTGCTGAATATGGTATCCAGTTTTCCCGATCTTCGTTAATGTATGGTGGTAGTGTTAGTTGTTTTCAAACTGTTTCAATGACGCAGGTTTATCACTGATACTACCGATAGGGACTGACATGTACTTAAGAGTTCATATCAACATCCTCCTTCGCCGATACTATAATGAAAAATTGCATACGAAGTAAACATTAAAATAGTTACAACAAATTCTTTAACATCACTTTTTCTTCATCTCTAATCTTAATAAAATTTGTAGCCATGGCACGGTGGCGCTCGCATTTCACAGCAACGTCCTACCTTCATCTTCTTTCAAAAAGTACAGGCCAATGATGTTAATGACCTCACCAAACAGTGCATTTTTCTGCTGCTCTTCACATCAAATATTTTATTATGTTCTACACACAACTTGGAAAATTGTTCCAGCAACTTTATATCCATAGTGTTATAAGTTCCTATCGATATTTTTAAATTATCGATAATATCCCAGCACTATTAGACATCCGCTTTATAGTATTTAGCTAATCACCCTTATCGTGTTTGGCTTTTTTCGTCTCTATATTCGAACAACTGTAAAGTTGTAAATTTTTAATTAATAAGAAGCCTTTAAATTTTATACCTCCTATAACTTTATGATGTTTAAGATCTTCTAATGTTACATGTATGCTGTCCTGTATATATTAAATTTATTAGGCGAAAATTGTGTAATAAAATAGTTGTTAGGTAATCATGAGTTTATCTATTGATATGATATTATTATAATATATTTTACGGCAGTGTGGGACCACGGCTTTTCTGAGGAATTTTCCTTTTGCCACTTCTTATGTGAAAGCAGAAAAGTCGGTACAGTAGGTCACAGTAATGGATAGAATTCGGGTAAAGACCGCCGCAAAGGTCATAGTCCCTAGTCGACAACTGTGCACCGATGCTATTTAAATTTATTTGCAACATATTCGAAATACAACATACAATTCTTATAACGATATTTGTTATCGCATTTCGTGGATGGGGGACTACAAAGCTTTGGTTAGGATCTTTGCTGTGTTGGGCTTTATAATGATCCTTATGTTACATGATCTCTGTTTCAGGTTATTTCACCGATTTTTCTGTGCAATTATTTTAATATTTATTTGAATAAATTTTCATTTCTTTGCGTTCATCTTGCTTGTAAAAGATTTTTTTTCAACCCAGTACTCTGAAAAATATTGTGCTACAAATTTTATTGTTCTCAACTTTTGTAGTTTATAAATGTACTGTAATACTCGTCTAAATTAATATGTATACTAGAACCACAGTTTTTGTTTTTTTCTTATTTCTTGTTCTAAGAGCAGTAGGACAGCAATTACCGCTTGTAAATGCACAAGTAGTTCTTTTTGTTTTGTGTTACAAATGTGTACTGTTGTAAAAATCGTGGTAATTTCGGTTACACATTTCTGCTGTCAACTTTTTTTAAATAATTAAATGTTGTCCTTGAAACTATTAATTGTATGTGTGTGCGTAGAATATATACAAAAAGAGGCGTTAGGGCATACATGTAAAAGTATACAATCAAAACACATTATCGCCGAGCAGCTTTTAAATCATAAATTGAATGACTAAAGCCGGCTGAGAGAAACAAAAGTAATGAGCATTTAATTACTATACTCGCATGCAAAATTCCATGATGCGTAGAAAATTTCGGAACATGACTTCAGTTGAATGTTCATTAATGCACTCACTTTCAGTGCTGTCAATAGTACATCGGTTACTGTTTTGTATGATCATTTAGAACCTTCAGTTATTTCTGATATGTCGTTAAAATCAGATGCTTTAAACATTTTATATCTGACAGTATTAATTAATCTGAGGAGGCTTAGCAATGATAACGATGTGTTTTCATAGAACTTTCAGATACTTGGCAATCCGCCCTATTCTGAGAGTGGCAACATCTAGTTGCCGCAAGCAATCAAATACTGTGCCCAATATCTTCGTATACCTTAAGGCATATAATATTGATGTTAATGCTGCCTAGTCAATTGTCGATAAAGACTGGATAAGTGACAATTTTTTGCTGTCGTGTTGATGTGACGTCAAAGGAGAATATGTTATCAGAAGGCAATATTAACGCTGCTTTCCCAGTAAAAATTGTCCCTCACAACACTGTGAGACATTTTCAACACATATTTCTTAGAATATATATATTCTTAGAATATCTGACAGCTTTTTGAGCAGAGCATTCGGTGCTAGAAATCGGTTTAAGAATTTAAGATAAATGAAAATGTTATTTAAGTGCTTCAGATTTCTTATGAACAACTCAATGATGTAATAAAGCAGTCAGAAAATAAATACGTTTTCAAATTACTATTTTAAAATTACGCGTGATTCGTCTTAAAATTATATAAAGTTTTTAATTTCAATGAAATTAATTTAAGTATTAAAATTAATTACATTTTCGAAACCCCAAATAACGCTTTTTATTTTTATCTATTCCTTTTAAGTTTCTTCTATAACATCATTTTCCTTTTTTAATTGTTTGTGTTTCTCACTCGAAAAAATGTTTTGTTAAACTTGCAATGTAAATTTCATGTAATTATATATTTTAGCTACAGTTAAGACTAGTTAGGGCAAGCTGAATGAATTTTATAAAATATTAAAAGAAATCCAGTTGCCTGAATTATGGGCCAGCAACAAGAACACAAGAACGGTTACGGCACCAAAGATATGATAGCACAACTCAATTTATAATTAACCCATTGAAGAATTTGTATGAACATACACATGCACTCTAACCGCGAATCTTTCCATTTATTTGTTAATTTCCTTTTTCTTTTCATTTATTGAATAATGAATGAAAGTAGGCAATATCCATGAATGAGAATTTCCTTAAAATTGTTAGACGTTCAAAAAAGTTGAGCCGATATATATATATATATATATATATATATATATATATATATCTACATGAATAAGTTCCCTTATTCTGTAACTCTTTGTAAATGTCACGTCAAGACAATATACTTAAACTAAAATATCCAAGAAGATATTTGTTCAAGTAAAATCTAAAAGCAATTCTCTCACTTCTATACTTCCTGTTTTAGAAAACTTCAGTTTAAAAATGAAAAATTAAAAATGCACGCAAAATTATTAGCAGCAAAATTATTCGGATTATATTTTTGCTGATGCCAAAAGGGCTTGTCAGAAGAAAATACAAAACGCTGTAATTAAAATTTTGTCAGATGACTTTTTGTCTCACTTTTTCCAGGCAATGATTTTTAAAGGTAATACACGACATGTATGTAATTTGCAGTGAGAATTAAAAAAACCCGTCGTGTATGGCTTTATAGTGTAATTTTACTTTCAAAATGTGTCAAAAAATCACTTTCATGAAATTTTCTTTGAAACCTGAACTGAAAGTAGTGTGAGTATAGTGATGTTAATAAAAAAGTGTGTGTGTATTGCAACTTGAATGTGTGAAATGCGATGTTAGAGCAAATTATTAGAAATATCTTTTACGCTATTCACATCTAAATCATGTTTTCATTTATTTAGTGTAAATTTAAGGTTTTCACCTGTTTTATAAAATTAATATCTACGAGTATATTCAATCAACAGATAGGTGGTTGTAATAAAAATCTGACCTGCTCTAATCAAGCGCAAAATCGTTAATGTAATTTTTAATTAAATTAAGTTATTGTTTAATGATGAATGAATTTTTTTTCAGAAACGTGTAAGCAAATTTTTAGAAGCAAAGACGATATTTTCAACAACTAGTTTGTGTATCTGAAACAACAAGAGGCCCTGCCCTCTATGTTTGAGGGTGGTAGCTTTAGGAATATAATTTTTTAAACACTTCATTGCACACATTTTACAATGAGGTGGGAGTGTATTTCTCGCTCGCATTACAATACGTGGAAATTCAAGACAATTGAGAATCAAAATTCATTTAGCACCAATTGTCATTTCTTGGTTTTTAGTAGTTTGAATGCTCTATTTTCTCTTTTTTAATGATTTAAGACATCGCACAGTGGGGATCTATAAATTTGATGCTGATTAAACTACAAGTTCTACTAAAAAGTTGGTGGAATAGCAGTGGGTAATCCCATACAAAATAGTTATCAATTTTCGTATATTTGCGAATCACTCTTAGCAGAAGTTGTAAGTTCTAATAAACTTTTGGTGAAAAAAGAGGCCAATAGCACGGTTGCCACTCTAAATTTTTCTTCGGGACCAAAATCCATAAGAAAAAGAACCAAAATAAAAAAGAGAACCAATTTTTTCAATTTTATTTGCATACCAGCATAATACAATACTTTTTACTGAAGTAACAATCGATCAGTGTTGCCAATATAGCTTTTTGATTTACTACTGTGGGTAGGTAATAATCGATTACTATCAAGTGTTGTAAACGAATCAAATCTTTTACTTTATCTGAAGAGTAATAATTTTCGTAAATACATTTTTACAGGCATGATAAAACTTTCAAAATTTGTTTATATTATAGTCGTTAAGTTCTCATAAAAGAAAAAAATGAACCAGCGAACCAAACGTAAAAAAACAACCCTTTTTGGTTCAATTGTACCACAGTGGCAACTGTGGCCAGTAGTAGTCTTCAGAAGAAGAGCATTGATGAGGACGACTAAATTTGATAAGGACAATTCTTAAAACAGGCAACAAGTTCTGACAATATCTTGGAATTACAGGAGGAAATCTATTTTCACATACTTTTGGCGCTTCTTCCGTTGTAAATCGGTTTGCTTGAGCAACATTGAACACATCGCTCATATGCCTTATTGGAAGTGGACAAACTGTATCCTATGGCAGGTGATGTGTGATTTGACGGTATATAAGGGACCCAGACTCAATTGAAAAAAATATTGCGATCGCTATTAATTAAAATTTTAGTCCCGGTAGCCGAAAATGTACCGCTTAAATGTACTTGTTTAAAAATCAGTAGATCAAATTATATCCCTCTGGATTTAGCGGAAGTGCTTTATACAAACAAACAGTCCATCGAATAAATAGGGGCTGCCCCTCCTTCTTGGTGAAAATAACCCTCTTTTCACCAATACTTTTCTGTGTACCGTATTTCAGTTCTAGACACAGTGGGAGTGCTTCATACAAATAGAAGGAATTTCAATTCCTCAGATTTTTTATCAGTCCTGCTTTCTGATATATTTCATTATTCAATTATATCTATGTATGGATGTGGACACTAATTCTACTCCAGCTATAATGGAAGTTCCCGTCAATATTAATGAATAATTGATGAAAGCACATTTATACAATCGTATTTCTCGGAAAGCTTTGTTGGTAGGCAATTTTGTTGACTATAAATTTCGTAATTTAATGATAGCTTGAGCTAAAGTTGCTAACTAGCAGGGCCGGGCAGTTTTCGCGTAATATGCACACTGAGACCGTAGGGGCCAACTGTATCTAGCGGTCTCCCGTATGCCTAAAAATTTGTTATTGTGTAAAAACTTCAAAACAAAATATCTTCAAAAATATTTCGTATTCTATGAAAACGAAGAAAGACCATTGCTAAAGTTTTGCAGAACTATTAAAAATTCAGAAATCACAATAAATCAATTATTGGCTTTATGGTCGTCATACAATTCTTAAATTTTTCTTAATTAGCTATTACCTGTAGAAATAGGACATTCCACTTTTCCATAATATGTGCTTTGTTCTCGTCAAAAAACAAATTGCATTATTGCAGTTTTCGCGATATATTTTGTACATGCAACCTTTAGCCATGTTTATTTTTTTAACAAAAGAAAACTCAAGTACAATTTAGTTTAACGTTTTATTTTAAATTGTACAAAATAATATACAAGCAGGGATATTTAAATAAAACCAAGAGCATTTTTGCGCTTATGCCAATTTGACCAACACGTGCATTCGTCAAAAGCAGCACGTCTTGAGTTACACGACATTTACGTGTTTGTGTTATTGTAGTTAAATGTAAATTAGCGCGCCAAAACCTCTATTTAATATACAAAATCTCTTGAGCTCACGCTTTCCATGTAGTTGCGTGTTGTTTTGTTTTAACTTCCATCGAATATTTTCTTTTGTGTGTGAGACGGTTAGAGTGATCGATTCAAATTATTAATCAGCTTTTGGTTTTGTATTATTTGGGGGGTTTATTTAATATGTTGATACTTCCAATGCAAATAGTTGTTATATTTTACTACTATATTTACTTAAGCATGAAGGAAGAATATAAGGGTTATTTACTCAACTACCTATAATTTCGTGAATAGAGTTAATCGTGCACTAACATTTTTTCAAACACTAAATATTTAATCACATCCACCACCAACTGACTAAAAAATCAAATGAAAAGAAGTTTAAAATTTAAGCGGAAAAATAGTTCCAGGTCTGTAATAGAGTATCCTAAAAGCCAGGAAATTTAAAAATTACTGGATTAATTTAGAAAAGAAAATGTAAAAATATGGGCACACTTGCTGAATTTTAGGTGACAGTGTTCAGTCAAAGAACCAGCTTACAATCATCATATATACTGAACTAAGTTCAGTAGTCGACCCGAGCTATTAGCGGCCCAAGTTACAATGTTTTAATTTGATCAATTAAATTTTCGACAAAAATTTCACGCCCAAATTACACTTCGTCAAAAGCAGCCACGGTTCTCCTATGATCAAATATTTTTGAAACATTAACATGTTCCATTAACTTTCTAAGAATAATTTTTAATATTAAGAAAATGTTTTTGATGGGTTTCAGAAATTGTCTAAGTTAAATTATTAAATATTCGATTTGCTATTGCGGGTTAAGTATGTTTGTATATATGCCTTCGTTTCATTAGCGCGAAACGAAGAGAGCGAATGTTTATTTTATTGTTTTAAAGTTCCTGATAAGAAAATTTAAATTTTCAAATTGCAGGATCGTTAATGATTTTGCCCCGTTTTGAAAAAAAAATCGAGTTCTCATTAGATGTTTTTTTGTTGTCTTTGAGTTCTAAGGAAGCGTCCCTGACTAATTCTCAATGCCCATTACTATATCTGTATGTGTGTATGTGAAGTATGTGACTCGCTTGTAACTTTTGAAAGGCTTAAGCGAATCGAACCAAACTGATAGCGTTCTGCAGAGAACTCCTTGAGTTAGATATACTGTGAACTGGTAGATTTCGCAAAAACAACTAAAAAAATTTTCAAAGTGGCTTTTTTGCAATAAGTTTTCAATGGCTTCACCGGTCGATTACCAATTGAGATTAAACCAAGTTGATCACCGTAAGCTGACTCGAAATCGGTTAATCCGTTCGTGAGATAAAAATTGGAAAACAAATTTATTATTATTATTAATTAGTGTTACTGCTTATCACCATGAAAACAATAGTGTTTTAGCTCGAAGAGCTCAAAAGTATAGAATAGCAGCTTTTCTGCTAAAATTAGTGGGAAATCGCAAGGATGGCCTGTAGGTGCAACTGTTTTTCATATATTTTTAAAACGTATTTTTGTTTTTTTTTTTTGTTTGTAGTTTTTACAATTTAAGATTTATGCTCTATATGCGTATCAGTTAATAATCTCTTCATATGCTTATTTGAAATTTAAATTAATATGACTTATTACGGTTCTTGATTCGAGTTTGATTTCAGGAGTTTGTAGTAGATCAAAGAAAAATTGTCTGCTTTTCTTTGATCTCTTACAAACTCTCGAGTCGATTCGAGAACCGTAATAAAGCCCTAAATAATATACTAATTGTTTAACCTATTTTATATCCCAACATTTCAAAGAAATTATGCCAATATTATTAATATTATTAGTATTATTATTTTTATTTGATTATTTTTATTTTATTGTTTCTTCTGTTAAAAACCGAATAATATCTTTGCTGCAGTTTCAAAACTAAAATTCTAATTATTCGAAATCCTGTTTTGCAATATTTTTTCAATAACCGATTACCCTAGCGATGGTCGTCCTTCTACTGAATGCGTTAAAACAGCAAATATCAAGGATTCCTCAAATGTTCTTTAATGTGCGACGATGACATTTTAAACACTTTTATTTAGCATTGAGGGAAAAAGTCTGCATTTCTCAGTAGAGATTTAGTTGGTACAGGCAAGTTTTTAATTAGTGTTACATTATATATTTGACTAATGAATTATTAGCCAACTACAAATATATAAATAGAAAATTAGAACCACGATAAACTAATTTATTTCATTCGTGAGTTAAGCAAAAAATTTAGCTTTAATTTGTTGTTACTATTCCCAGTATGGAATATTTGCAGGATTTTACATCTTCATTTCATTTATATATGTATGCAGATGTGTAGGTCCATTGAATCGTTTTGGCCATGAGAAACGGGCAGATATTGCCCCAGATTATAGTAACGAGATGATTTTTACTTCATGCAACCAGACTATTTTTTTAAAAGATCCCTTATAAAACGATATAGATTTCTAAGCTTGGGGATCTTACTGCGTCCTATTTAAAGCTCTTTAACGAGCAGCATATCCTATGCATGTTGTAAGAATTCGTTCCAAATTTAAACGACGGCTTACCAAAAAACACTTTAATATTCAAAAGAAAAAGTAGCTCAAACAAAAATATAAAAAAAAATCTTTAGCTTAGTCTGTGTTCATACGAGTCATGTTTTACTGATACATTTGTACTGATGAAAAAGAATGTTTATTTTAAAGTTACTATAATCTTTCTTCTCAACAAAATGAAATGGCAAATAATTATAATTACGAAAAATACAGAAAAACGGACTTCCCGGATACAATCAGCCCTGTACCAAATACCAGTCGCCACTCCCCTCTTTCCCACGATTCCTCGTGTGAATCTGGACTTACTGAAAGGGTTTTTCAATTAGTACCAATGATTCCCGATGTTACCAATTACACACTTACAACATTTATATCATTGCATAGTTTTTTTTTTTCGTTTTCGTTTGTATCTCAATTGTATCGTTTCAAAGAACCAGAAATATCCCCCAATAACTCTTTCCTGCTGATAATTTTGAAATTTTTAAAGAAACGACTTGACTACTGTTTTTGTTTATAGTTTTTAATATTTTTACTTTAAAAGCTTTAATTGATCAGTGCTAAAACGATAAAGAATATAACTTTAGGATTTTACTGCCTCTGGACGCTGTATCAATAACATTTCTGAGGAAGCATTATTTTGCTGATTCCATAAAAATCTGTTGAATAGACATGCAGACAGATAAATAAAAATTTAACGTTTTAGATTTGACCAAAATTATTTTAATATGTAACTCCAAACACAGAAAATTCCACCAATGAAACTCTTGTTTTCAGTTTTCAAACACAATTTTAAGAGTATGAATATTCCGTCATATATATTTTTGACCATAAATCTTTTCTTCCTGCTAACCTGTATTACATGACTAAAAGCTATTTATTTGGCTCACGTTATACTGTTGCTACTACTACAATATTTCATTCATAAATGTATTTATAATATTATAAATAAGTTCCTCAGTTTGTAAATATTATGCCGTAACATATTAATAAGCGCATATTTCTAATACGTTTAATTATAGCTGCCGACATTTTAATTACTCTAATGAAACACTTGTGAGTATTAATCAATGAAACATGGAGTTTATCGTCAATAAAAAACGGCTGATTTATTTTTTAATAGTACATATTTTACATGCACAACAAAAGTGTCATAATAAAATTCACATCAATCAAATATTTGGCGAAATAAGCGTAACCACTATTTTTTGAGAAAAATATCATTGTCATTTTCAAAATATTTTTTAATACTAAAAATAATAAAGCAAACATTATTAGAGTCAGATACAACTTTGTCGCTTCACTATAAAGAATTGTTGATAATGTTATATGTATGTACATATATATAAATATAGAATTGCTCAAACTTCACTTAATATTAATAATTTTGTTCACACGAGATTGGTAAAAAAAAATTATATGAAATTATTTCAGTTAATTGTCAAAGCGCACAAAATGATGAGAGTTGCCTTACTTTTCGTCTTGCGCTGCTTGAAAAGTTCTTTATATGTTATAATTAATTTAAGTTTGCAGATATCATTTTATATGTCAAAGCGAATTTGTAACGCAACGCAAAGCAAAAGTTCTATTCGACATCTCCTTTACGCTTATTTCTTCAAATATTTGATAGGTTTGAACGTAGTTTTAGAACTACCAAGTTATTCTTGAATAACTTAAATTCTATTAAGATTGTTAGATTCAAGAAAAGTCAGCATTGAAATTACTTTTATAAGTGAATTTTTATAAATTTTCTATTTCTGTATCGTCGGGGCACGCTTCTCCCCTGGCTTTTAACTTAATTGATTTTCACAAACATCAGCATAACGAGACAATCGTATAGACCGATGAAATACATAAAAGAGTTGCATATTTTACATTGAAAGGTGAAAAAATAAATTTACAAAATGCACTTTTTTGCCAAAAGAAAAAGTAGTTCGAATATAAAGATTTAATAAATTTCATTAAATTGAATAGTATGAAAGCCTCGAATAAAATCGAAGGCAACTAACTGCCAAAGCAACTTAATGCTTGAAGACTCGTAATCTGCGTTGTCAACTTCTTAAACTTTTATTTCAAATAGCACTATAGCCAAGAAAAGTTCTCTTAATATTTGCTAAATAGTACTGAGTTTAATTTAATATACCTGAAGATTTGAACGTTTTATAAAGCGAAATACATAAACTTTGAGATTAAAAAAAAACATAAAGATGAAATGAATCAACCAAAAAAAATTTAAGAATATAATTATTCAAGACAGCAAAACAGAAAAACGAAGTTCGCTGAAGTCACAATGTTCCCATCTTAACGACATCTTAAGTGACTTGGTTCTATGTGATAACAGTTCCTGTTTCTACAAATTTAATACAATTTTTTAGTAAAAAATTAAATTTGACATTTTGGTTTTAGTGCCACCGTCGACAAAAAAAGCACCCACTTTAAAATTTTTCTCGTCGATGAATCGAAGAAATGCTAAAAACGATGTGAAAAGCACCGAGTTACCAACACTGCTCGTAATTGACAAACATATTTGGGATATTCATACTGTGTGCTATTTAGTCATGTTGTCATAAAGCCATAATATTTTAAACTAGTTTAAGAAAGTTGTTGTTGTGCTGCATATAAAAAGTCATAAAGAATAGCACTCTTTCAGGTATGTTATTGTGTTGTCATAAAATAATAGCTCTGGAGATCTGAGTCGAACGGCTTGAAATCTTCAGTTGAGACGGCAATAGTAAATGTTTGCCGCCGTTACTTATATGATTCACGACTAAAAAGGGTTAAACAATTTTTCAGACCCATATGCAAGTGAAACATTTTTTCGTATAACTTACGTAGCTGGCAGCCACTAAACATTTTTCTGTATGCCGCCGCAAAGAAAATGTCAACTCATATATCAGGCAGCAGCTATTAGAGTTTATATAAATAAGTTTATTTAGCAGACCAAGTTGTGACGGGTTGTTCACACTAGTCATATATTTCATATTATTTATGACTTTATGACTACAGTGTGAATCCCCCAATTGTTTGATATAAAATTCTACTAAAACGTGCTAGCCTTCACCCTAAAAACAATTGTTCACCACGTTTAAATACGCGAGTATACCTTCTTATAAATTTCTTTTAGTTTATAAAATATTAAATGGCCAGTGAACAAGCAGGCAGACAAGTTGCAACAATAACAACATTCTTTTAACATCAATTTGTTCTTGTTTTCTATTATTTATTTTATTTTTTTCTTATACTAGAATGAAAAGTGGAGGCTATTAAGTGGTCTTTATTTTTCTGTTAAATGACAATAAAATTGCACATGACTTCGTTCAATGTCAAGAGCAAGCTCAAGTATGACATAAAAAGCCATGTTTCACATTTGAATAATTAATTAAAAAATATATGAACGTAAATAGAAAGTGGAACAGAAATAATTAGCTTTAAGTAAATTGCAACTACATGCACATGCATGTCGTTTTGCTATATAAAATGTTACGAATCAAGTACTTGAGAAAATGATGATGTACTCCTTTTGGATGGTTGCAAAACCAAAATATTAAATTTATAGTCAGTCATTAAGCGAAGACTTACATACGAGTACATAAATATAATATATCAAAGTTAATATTTGCGGTCAATCGCAACAAAACTTAAGGTTAGGACTGAATTTTTCTCGAATATTTTAAGGCAGCTTCTATCCAACAAGCCAAATTGTCGCTGGTGCTACACTGGAAGTAAAGATGGTATATTTTTATTAAAAAAATGTAGGTCAAATAACCAACCATTTTTAATTCAGATTACACTCGTGTCTAGAAAGAAATGAATTTAATTTTCAATTTATAAAGCAGAGTAAAACAAGGCTGTTTTGGGAAGCCTCTACAATGCGATTTTCAGTAGTCATGTGCGATTTATTTTAACGTGCCCTACATGCTAGGACAGAATACGTGACTGGTTCCCAGATCCTAGCAACCTGTTCGAGTTCCGGAATTCAATATGGTAACTTTTACATGGCGTCAATTAATTGGAAGGCGCCAATTGACTTATTAAAGGTCCTCGTTGACAGCTACTAGGCCTAAAATTTATGTAGTTGTCCTGTTTGTGCTGTCTTGAGGATTTTTTATGCACGACTCAGGAACTTTTTGTACCATTTACCTTTTTTTTTTAGTGATAGGACAGATATGTTGAGGAAAATGGATACAACCGCAGGCTGATAACACTTTCCATTTCTACCGATTTTGTGACAAAAAATGTATACGAAAGTTGTATTAATACCAAACTGATGCTAATACACATTGAGTTCCTGTGTTACCGTTTGATTATGTTCGTTGTTTAGTTTGATTTTTGTGCTTGAATAAATTTTTATTTATTTGCTGTACATATTCGTATTTAAATTTAATTGAGATTTGCAGATTAAAGTTCTTAATATTATCTTGGGAAAGACATGATAAATCAATGTAAATTGGCTGAAATTTTTTACCAAGGAACAGTCCAAATATGAAACAAGAAAAACAGACCGTAAATTTTGATATGAATATATGACCCAGTTCTTTAAAAAGAACCGACCTGTTTTAATTAAATAAAAATTCTGGAAAATCCTCATTTAGAAGGAATAATATACCCCGCCTTTCTATAAAATAAGACTTGCACAGTGTGGACGGAGGAGATAGCGGTGTTATCTCTTGTTGAATGTAGAGAATAACAAAATATTTCTCCTGAAGCGCACAAATAGCAAATTAGGCACATAATTCTATTATATTAGTTATTACATAAATTGATATCAATTGTTTTAATTTTGGAATAACATAATATATATAATATAATAAAATATATATAATATAATAAAATATATATAATATAATAAAATATATATAATATAATATATATAATATTAATAAAAATAATTTTTTCTTACAGTGTATTCTCCTTCAATGCATTAAAACCCGAAATAATGACATATATTTGACCAAAGTGTGGCTCACCATTATGTGTGAATCGTACTCCTTTAGTAAACAATTAAAGAAACAACGGTCTGAGCATGACGCGAGACGGTGAAATACCAGCAATTTTTAATCCAAAACAGCATCGAGTTCGTACACCATCTGTAGTAGTCACTGGAGACTCACCAAACGGACCATATGGTGGTGGATTTACGAATATTTTAAATACAAGCAATCCACAAATAACCCATCAAGATTCTGTGTCCTCAAGCCAAAATGATCCAAATGAAGTTATAACCATACATCCTGAATCAACCTGCCCAGTTGCATTAACTAGAGGAGGCGTCGTGAGTGGTGGTGGTAACATTAGCGGTGGCAATGATTCCGATACACCAACGGAGCCTGGACAAAATGATAATGGCACAATACGTTTCCCCCGACTTAAAGCGTGCAAAGAAACATGTTGTTCCGAGTTGGCCCAGAAAATGTATTTTGGTGTTTGTGTCACTATACTTGTGACAGCGTCATGGGTTGGTGCCACACATTGCATAAAGCTGTTATACTTAAACCGCAATTCTTATATGACAGCCCTCGATGATTTCGATACCCTGGCCGTGAGTGGCAACGATTTGAATTTAGCTACCAGTGAAGATTCTGAAGGACTAGATTCTATTTTACCCATCAGCGATACAGCAATAAGTGTCGCCGATGTTGAGGATGCAACGAAAATATTTCATGTGCCACCAAATCCTCCCATGCAGTCAAATATATTTAGTGCGCCTTTTTTTGCTGCATGGTTTTTTACAAATTTTTCATTGTTGTTTTTTCCGATTTATATTTTGGGTCGAGTTTCTCTGAGAAAATGTGATAAACCGGGCGAAATATTGGGTGATGTTCTAAGAGGATTTCGGGATCGTGGATTTACCGTGGGTAAGTGGAACTGTTATTTTAAACGTAGTATTTTATTTAAAAAAAAAATGAATACAACTAATTTTTAAATTAACAAACGGAATGTAAATAATATTTTTAAAAACTGCATGATAGAGATCTAGAGGTTTTTTTTGCGGCGTTCTCTTTTCTTAAAAAAACGTTACATGTAATTTGGCAAAATGTTTAGATATTCACCAGAACTTTAAGATATGTTGCATATATTACATTCACAAAAGAACACAAATTTTGGTGTTAAACCATGTCCCAACTATCAGATCATCGCACTATTACAACAATAAAACAAGCTGAGCATTTTGTTTGTGTAACCAAAATAGTTAGCAAAAATTTTAACGGTCACTACACAACCCTGCAAAAAACCAACCGAAGAGTTGACATGTTCTGTGTATTCGGCCATTGTATTTAGCAATAAAGTTCAATCAATTTAACAAAAACGTAACAAAACCAGCTCTTAATGAACATGATTGTTTAAGTTCCCGTTCACACAATGCGGCTTGTGCTGACCATATATTAAGTTGACATGTTCTGTGTATTCGGCCATTGTATTTAGCAATAAAGTTCAATCAATTTAACAAAAACGTAAAAAAACCAGCTCTTAATGAACATGATTGTTTAAGTTCCCGTTCACACAATGCGGCTTGTGCTGACCATATTTTAAGTTTCTATAACGTATCTAGATATCTAACCGCCAGCAATAAATCAAGTAGACTGAATTATAATTGTATGTTGTAAATGGATGTTATCAAAATATAAGAAAATTATCATAAAATGATAGTTTCCGTCCCATCGGAGTGGTATTTACTGTAAGCGAGCGGTGAAAGATGATGGCGCCCTAGGCACCAGATGTTCTTGCCTCATGGCTGTGTAATAGTGTGTCACCTACATGACCATTTTGAAGCAATTTTTTAATTCCATCAGATTTCTGCAAGATTTTCCTGTGTGGGATAGTAAATCAGATGCTTGATTCAATAGTTTGGTATTTACATATTTTAATGTGAGTTATATATAACATAAAACTTTTTTGGCGGTTGGAAATAACTGAACATTTAATATATATGTATAACTTCCGCATACACACTAAATATGATAAATAGCTGCAGCTGTGAACATTTACTCAGGACAAGTGTTCCAATATTTAAAAAACCACTAATCGAATATACGCAGCCTACGATGTTTGAAAATACAGCTTGTTTTTTGAGTTGAGCTTGTTAAAAATAATGGCTAGAAAGTAATTTTTCTATACTAAATAATTAGTACATGGAAACACCCGTATTTCTAAGAGCATGTGAACTAAACATCAAACAGTTACCTTGAAACAAGAAAGTGCTCTTTAATTTTTAACAACTTTCATACTTAGTAAGTTTTCGCATAAAATAACACTACAACCCTCCAGCGAAAGAAGCAAAACATCTTGTGTTACCACTTTATTCCCTCAGCTATTTAAAATATTGTTTAAGAAACTAAAGTAAAACCTCATCAGATTAAATATTATGTAAATATTAAGTGTGAAATTAGCTGTTCTAGCGTAAGAGGAGAAAACAAGCTTATTATTGACCTTTGACTGGAAACTGAGACATAACATGGCTATAAACTCAAGAAAGCAGAGGAAGTACAAAATTATGTTTAAATGGAAGTAATAAGAAACGAAAGGGTAACCATGAAATGCTCACTGCATGCATGTTAATTTTTGATAATCAAAAGCGTTAAGTACAATGTACAACAAAAATTTTTCTATAGGACCTTTGAATGTTTTAGTCTGGAATTAATTTTAGTACTAGTAAAGTCCCGCTTATACACACTTATTTAATGAATTGACTTAAGCAATTTTATACTGTTTCAAAATAAGCGAAATATTACGTGAAACATGTTTTAGCAAACGTAACAAGTGACCCATTCAGCAAAAAGATGTAACCTTAAAACATGTGGCAAAAATATTCCGCATTTGTTGTAAGCAAATATGTAGGCAAAAGAGATTAGTTACTATCTGAAAGGCTCCCAAGTAACGCATCCTATTACTCTTAGCTGCAAATAAGATGATAGATAGGGGTGGCATAATACGTCGGCTTACTGGAAAGGCATTGGTGATGCTGGCCCTCGAGTCGTCTTATTTCAAATTTAGACAAAACGGGGAATATTTAAATTACTGCTATTTAGTTCTAAATGAATGAAAGGACGATGATTCCACCAGTAACATCACTTATTGTTGTCTGGTCGAAAATCGTAAGTAAATAACATAAATCAGTAACTTAGATCATCCACAAAATGACAATATAGACAATATAGAATTCCCACAAAAAGGAACATAAAATGCCTAATACACCAACAACAAAAAATATGTGACTTTTTTTTTTCTTTTTCTCATTCTGTCTAAACTTGCGTACGAATCCACATGGATACTTGCTATTGCATCTAACTGTGATGTCAACAGGACGTTTTCTCAATCGGTGCCTATTATTTTGTATACTATGGCTTTTAACCACTTACCTTTATACATTATCTCTGCGTGTCTTATTTGCCACCGATGCTATGGCATTGTTTGCCACCAATGTGGCATGTGTTTACCTTCTATCCTGGGTAATATTACATGAACAGTTTGTTGGAGTGCGGGTGAGTGTTGTGTTTTATTTTTATGGAAAAATTAAATTATGCCATTAAACACAATAATCTTCTTTTGCCCATCTAATAAATTTTCAACATATTTTTTATACACATTTTATTTTTCTAGATTGTTGCTGTCATATTGTGTGACACTGGAATTGCTTTGTTGGCTTATATGGATGGTATTACAGAAAGTCGAACATTGAGTGGCGTAGTTTTGGCCACTTTGGCAGCTGCTTGTTATGCAGTGTTTCGAGTATGTTCACATTTATAACGCGTGTATATTGGTTGGAAAGTCTTTGAATTATTTCCTTTATTACATTTTTAATCAAGGTTATGTTCCGCAAAGTGATGGGTGATCCGCCTGTTGGACAAATTGCTTTTGCTTTCACTACATTAGGTTTTCTAAATGCTCTACTTATGTGGCCAATATGTGTGGCATTATATTTGACTGGCACTGAAATAATGCCATCAGATCGCATGGCGTGGATTATATTATTGATTGCTAGTATATTGTTGCTAGGTAAGTACATTTGAGTTGTGTTTATAAATACAAACAACTACTCTTAATCAATCACTGAACTATAATTAATTATAAACTCGTTTGTTATTATTGTGCGGCAATGTGGTAATATAAATAACAAAGTATTTTGGGTATAAAAACACATATGCCTTTTTAGCTCTTTAAATTATTTTTAATATGTACATCAAAATGGAAAAAAGTTGCAGAACTTTTACGCCTGTAAATGCTGTCAGGAGAGTATATTCCTCTCTAGATATAGTGCATATTCCTTATTAAAAATTTTACTTCTATCTATGCCGTACGCGGACGGCCAATATTTATGGGAAAGATGCGTTCGGCACCCAAACGTAAAAAATTCTTCATCTTTTAGTTTTTCTCGTATTTTACAATTCGAACATTTATGTATTAATTTCAACAAAAAAATAAATGCATTTAACAGCGTAGCTCTATCTAATAAAGTAGATCCATCATCAATAATTATATATGCTAAAAGTTTTACTGTTGAAATATAAATTATTTATTGTTCCTTTATTCCCTTTTAAATATGTTATGTACTTCATTTATGATTTTGCTGTTCTCTTTGCAGTTTTCCATATATTAATGCAATTTAGTTCAGCTGTTACATACAATATGTTCGTTACATTAGGTTTAATTACAGCAGTTCCTGTCTCAGGAGGTAAATTACACATTATTTACTCTTGTCGTATATCAGCAATTAACATCAGTTAATTAAATAATAAAATATTTGTTTTCAATCATACATCAGCATTGGATGTTGTTTTATATGGTGCTACATTTGCTGGCATGAAACTGGCTGGTGTTATTCTAATTGCTGTTGGTTTCTTTTTGGTAATGTTTCCTGAAAACTGGCCTGATTATATAACCAGATTATTAAGGTGAGTTAATTTTCGTCTACATACATATTTCCTTTCTTTATTTTTCCCCTGTTTATTTATATACATTTATTTTCCTCACTAAAATTGATATGAAGTAAATATGCTAAAAAAATAAACTTTGATTAAATATTTATAGCTATTTCTGTTATATATAATATTTTGTAATTATTAACAACAAAATAACAGTACTTACTACTTATTTAACTAACTAACGTAATATTGAAATTAATTAAAAATTTTTGTGTTTTCTTTTGATAATGTTTTTTTTTTAATAATCCAAAAATTTAAATCAAAAACAAACAAAAAATAACTTCCTTTCAGAAAAAGTGGTCGTGCTATACTGCGTTACCAATGTTGTTGTGAATTAGCTGAAATTCATTATACCCACTCGGTAGGCCTTTTTAAATTATTAGAACTTACCTGAAACAAAACAAAAATAATAATCAGTACTTATATTTTTTAAAGAAACTGCTGATTGTTTATGAACATATAATTTAATATACTTGCAGCTCAAAAAACATATGAAAATGCTCTAAGTTTTCATACCTACATACATAAATATATACATATAACGCACAGTGGGTTAAGAAAAAGAAGAGGGCTGCTTAAAATGGGCACTATTGCAAATATTAAATGTTTCTAAAAATTTTTGTTTATTTTGGGTAGTATTTTTGTTGACTGATTTTATTTAATAACTCTTAATAATAATTTGTATAAGCGTGACATATTTTTATACAAAATTTTTTTTGTAAAAATATATTAAAAACAAAAACTATTATCAAGATATTATAAACAGAAATTCCAATAGTAAATAGATATTAATAACTTTATAGGTCAACTATTGCAACTTCGTATTAGTTAAAAATTGAATTCTATCCGGCGTATAGAAAACTTGCCATTAGCGAAACATTGCTTTAACCTATCATTTCAGCCTTCCTGTTATCGTTTACATTAAGTTGGAGTAACACTGTAATAATCCTAAACTTCGTACCAACAAAATTCTTAAGGTAGAAGTAAAGTTGTAATGATGGGACTTAATAACTTAAACGCATAAAGCCAGTAGTATAGTGCTTGAAAATCGTAGGGAAATCTACAGTAGCATATTGAAATATTTAGATAGCGCATCCATAGATTCGAGCCCTCGAACTTTGAAGTCGCTAATGCAATTCGTTTAATATTAACCTTAGCAGTATACATCGAAATTCATGGGGACCATACGAATCAATACTATGTGATATTTCAAACGTAATATTTTAATCTAGAAGTGTCTGCACGTTAGTAAAGTCGTGTCGTATCTCACGGTGCCTAAACTTTACTTTATATATATTTCTTGATCCACTGTGCTTAAGTATAATGCAATAAATGTTGTGCAGCAATTTAAGTATCAATTGAAACTGCTTTGTTTTCATCAACACCAGCTCTCAGAAAACAAATTACTTTAAAAATGAAGATTTTTTACTGAACAACAAAACTGATTTATTGTACTTTTATTTCACGAAAAATTTTATTTTGGGCTTTCGTTGTTTCTTAACCGCTTCTGTCGTTTCGCTCTATTTCTCTCTACGAATTTAACAGTTTAATAAATATTTAGTATAAATAAAATAATCTTGCTGTCTTCTTGAAACGAATCAAATGCAACTAAAATTATTTTAATAAAGTTTATAATTCATTCCTACTTCCTTTTCATTTTCTGTTGTCTTTAGAGGCTGTTGTAAATTAATTCTTTTAACAAAATATAAAAACCTTTCAACAAAGAAATTCCAAACTGTTACCTCTTTTTCTGTGAACTTTGTATATATTACTCGTATCTTATGAAGTTTGTGCTGCTTGGAACAGTTTTAATGTAACATGTACAAAGTATTGACTGACTGATTGATTGATGAATTGATTGATTAATGTTTGTTTAGTTGATTAATAATCATCGTAAATGTATTATAGATGTTTTCTACAATTCAAGCTTTACGCGAAACGTTAAATTATTATATACATATTGTATGCTCCTACATAAGTTGTTAAATTGTAATTTTTTATTAGTTAATTTTGTTAGTATTCAAACCATGTAAGGAAAACTTATTATGCTCACCTCATTGCGGCTGTAGTTTAAAAACAATAACTAAGTTTTTATTTTAGTTTCCAAATAGTTATTGCATTTAAGTGGAGACCAAATTTTTAGCTGGCTATTGATTCACATAACAATTTATGAACTTATATGTATAAATAATTGTAAATAATTATATTATTACTTCTGTTGGTTTTTACTTTTGTATTACACGTTTGTTAAGCACACCTGCTTTACTTGGTAAATTTATGGAAAATTGAGCACCTTAAGATGCATGTTGTTGAAATATTTTCTTTTACTAACTTTGTTTTAAATAACGGATTATAATAAACAAGAATTGATGATAAAAGTGATTATATTATTATAACGTTTTGAGAACTGAAAACTTGCATACGTAACTAACAAAACATATTTTATATTGTTTTTTTTTTAAATATATTTTTTTATATTGTTTTACATAGAATAGCTACAGGGAATTATATCACGATTTTTTGTTGGTTTGGTTTAGTGTTTCAGCTATCTAAATGTACGAAATATTTTGTAATTTCAACACTGTAGAGTCCAATGCAAAGCAGGCTCATTGAAGTGGTGCTATTTTTATTCATTATATTTGAAATAGATGCACTACAGAATAATAAAACCATCCATGAGAGATCCATGCATTACCTTTTATAACTAAAACATTTGTTATAATTTGATATGGTGGTGTAAGAAACGACCTAATGAATGTTTCTATCTTCGTCCTTGTAAATTCTTTAAGGCTTTAAACGCTTTTTTGACTATTACAGCAAAGGCTCGATATCATCGTGAACAATTTTTTGCTTAAATCTTGGACTGTTTAACGTTATGTAAAGTATTTTCATATCTAATACAATGACATATTTATAGTGATACACTGATCCCTAGTCGTGCAAATAAATCCTCTGACAGGTGCAGTGCTCTGTAAATTAATTTTTATTTAAGAATTTGTTTATTTTAGAATTTTAAAATCTGTATATATAAAGAAATTCTATTTATTTTAGAATTTATATTAAATTAGGGGAATTCCGTACTAACCAAAAGCTAATTAACTTCCAAAATGAGAAGTCTTTATATTCTATTTAGTTGAGTACATTGTTTTAATAGTCACCTTGAAAAGGGGAAAAATTTAACAATGAACGCTGATGAAAAAATTCGAAATTGATGCAATTTCTTATATAAAAAATAATAATTTGTAAGTTTAATGTTTTTCAACTTAATCCACAATAATAATTCTTAATAATTAAATTAACCCAAAAGATCGAATAATAAAATATAAATGATCTCTAACAAAATACAAAGATTACAATAAGATGCAGTAGTTTCTTCCAAGTCTTAAGTCACATTAAACTTTACTTACATATTTTCTGTTATTTGGAATTAACAATTGTTGTTTGTTTTACCACACTTTTATTCAATATTAATGTATGTACATTTCAATTCCGTGAGAATATATGAAAATCAGGTTTGTTGGCAATGAAAGATAAAACGCCTTTTAACCCGATAAACGCCATATTTTGCATAATATATATTTTAGGAACAACTATAGTTTAGGTGATCTGTTATATGTCTGACATCTTAAAATAAAATGTATATTAAACAAATAGTTTGTTGATGCAAATTTAAAGAACACAACCCTGAGGCCGTATCAACGTAAATTTTTTAAAATTTTGGAAAAGGTGCCATTGTTCATTCGATTATATAAAATTTAAATTATAAAAAATGCATATAAGTTTTCGTGAAAATTTGTACCAAGCATGAAGATTCTCGGTTTATAGAAAGAAACTTTTAAGAAGATGAGACAAAGAGGCTAAGGCTTTTAAAGTGAGCTTAAAGTCAATATTCCGTGCGATATATCATTAAGACCAACAAGATTACTAACTTGCATATAAAATGTTGGAAATAAAATTAAGTGTAGCAATGGCTTGTTGCATCTATTATAAAACTGTTTTATGCTATTAGCGATTCGAAGCAACCCCTTTTTCTGAATACCATATTAATTGAAACGTTAACAAAATTTTATATAATTTTGCATGTGATTTTTATAAATTATTTATTTAATACAGTTACGCAACAAAAAATGCGCTTAAAATAAATTGACTAATATTTTAAAAACATGAATCAAAAATTTTTTAACAATATTTCTATTGTATTTTCCCCCTAAATTCAACACTTGTAAAAATCGTATTTCGATATTTCCATTATATTTACAGAAATATCATCTTATTGGGTCACAACGCGAGGTGAGTCTCAGTAAAATAGTCAAAAAATAAAACATTACAGATAATATAATCAAACAAACAGTTTAGGGTTATTGATTTCAGTTTGACTTTGTTTTATCAGGTTGAATTTATAATTGAATTGATTTTACTTGATTTTTAGGATTTGTCTTTAAGTTAATGTGCTGTTTCAAAGCTCCCAAATAGTCAATTGTTAGAAAATACTCGTTTATAACAAAACTAATCTTTTCTAAGCAATTTGCGCTGTTGGGAATACCGAAACTGCATGTAAATAAATTTTTGTATTGAGTTAAAAGAAAACGTTTATTTTAAATATATAATTTATTTGCAAAAAATCTAATTACAAACAGTTTCAACAAACGATTGCTTGTTTAATTTTACTTTTAATTGCGGAGTTTGTGAAGCCAAAAAAAAAGATTACAGAAAGAGTGTCATTGTTGTTGTTATTGCATTTGAAATTCACACCCAATTTTATATAAATTTATAAAAAAAATTTAAGTTTCAAATTTATTTCATTATTTTTATTGTGTCTAAAAGGAAAACACGTTTGTTTTTTCTTTTATTTTCAATCTTTGGTAAATGTTTTAATTATTTTTGGAAATGTAATGCTCTCTTTTTAAAACATACAAACTTTTTACCAACAAATTATATGTTGAAATAATATTTTTTTAACATTTTTTACGTGTGTTTGTGTGTATTGTGTTCTCTCTACTTCAACTTTTATAAAAAAAAAAAAAAACTTATTCAAATCAAACAAAACCAAAAAACAAAATTTATAACCAAATTCTCGGATATGGCAGATTTAAAGACTATACTACTACTGGTATTATAATAATTACTCTTTTTTTATAAAAAAAAAGAAGCACATATAATATATACTTACTCTATATACCCAAATACTTCATTGCAAACGATATATACATATATTTACTAAGTTAAAAGCCTCAGTTCACTTTCTTCAGCAACTTCTTGTATCTACACCAGCTTAAAGTAGTTTCAGTATTTTATTTCAATTATTTACAATATCAGATTAAATTTTATATTCGTCTTAAAAGAGGTAAGTTTAATGAAGTTTTCCTAATAATCTACTGCAAAATCTTCAAAACTTTCAATTACACTGTTTTATAATTTAGACCCACCCGCTCAGAATTTAGATAAGATCGCTATCGCAGTAGTCTAAAACCGGAATGCGAAACAGATCTCAACCTGCTGTTTGTTATTAATGAAATTATATGCTTTCGAATTACTTTTACAATGTTTTGAATACTGTTCATAAAGAAATTTCAAGCACAGCAACTCCCGTATAACGATAGAAAGATGTCAGAAAAATTTTCCCATCATACTTGTTTTAAAAATAATAACACCGTATTGTCCAGTACCGTGTTATGAAATGGATCTACTTTTTGTAACAACAAAAAGTCATTAATCAAAAACTTCTGGCTTAAAAACAATAGTATATAAATAATTTTTGGTTCTTAAAAATGTTACTGCAGTAAATGAATATCTAATTTGGTCTGTATCTAAATTCTGTTTTATAGATTTTTAATTTTTCTTCTGTATGCACATTTTTTCTCTTTCACCTTTTCTTAAAAAAAAAAACTGAACTTTAACTAATAATGACACTCTATATAAAATTTCAAATTCTAATTTCTTTTTTTAAGTTTTGGATTTAAACTGTAAATGATTTTCAGTTTGTGTCTTTTGATTTCAACACTGTTTCCAAGTGTATTTTTAGACAATATGTATAACCATCTTAAACACTTAACTATATATAACTTTGCTTCCGAAAAATTCTCTTCTATTTCACTTTCCATGTAAAAATAAAAAACTAACATTAACAAAACCAATCGGATTTCCTATAACAAAAAAACTAAATATTTAACATAAACATATGAAACTTAAACTAAAAAAAAATATTAGTCGTCCTGCCTTCTGTAGACGTGATGTGGTCGTTGCTTCGCCACCAACTAGATAGGCCAGGTATTAAGAAATAATAATTAAAAGAACTATGAAAAAATATTGAAACAATGAATTAAAGAAGTATTTTGCTCAATTACTATAACATACTCCTCCTAAAAATTATATAAAGTAAAATATTTTAAGAAAATTTTTAACTAAAAACAACGGATTAAGGAGCAATGGTAAGTACATGACAAATAATGAATTATTTAATTAAATAGTTTCAGCTGAAAGAATAGGATTTTAGTGTCAGAAAATTGTATACTAATATTTTTTATTTACTATATATTTTTTTGTTATTAAAAAAATCGACAATGTTGTAAATTCTTGTATGTTAAATGATTTTTCCAGATGCCAACAAATATATGCAAGCCAAAAATATTACGCCGTTAATACTCATGCTTTTGCCTAGAATAAAAAATTTAACTAAATAATAACGACATAATAATTTATTTAATAAAATCCAAACAGTTTTCAAATCCCATTTTCACAATTCACTTAATTCAAAAGGGTGAGCTTTAATTTAATTTGATTATGAAAGTAACTAAATATGTATACTCTAACATAAAATGAAACGGCTTGTAAATACTTTCATATATTCACTTTAAGCTTTTCGGAATGAAACTGTCTGTACCTCATCCTATTCTAATTTAAAACAAGGCGTGTTAGTTCTGTTTCAATCTATTTGCAGCATCAAATTTATCAACACTACTCAATATATGTACTATATGCAAAATTCTTCTCAAAATAAAATAACTTGCAATTTTTAGGAAACTGGTTAAATATTCTATATGGAAAAATTTTTAGTTAATTTTTAATAGCGATTTCTTTTAACAATACAAAGTAGTCTGTAAAGAAATCTGCTGTGAAAAATTTTATGTTTCTTATTAAGAAACTTTGGTGTCAATAAAATATATATTGTGTATATAAACGTCAAGTTTTCGACATTGAAATTTATATTTCGACAAAAAACTGGAGGACGGAAGACGCCTACAAAAAAAAAATATATTGAAGATTTTGTGACCGCAAAAAACTTTTTGTGCCCTTTTATTTTTCGTCAAGAAACCTTCATATAGAAAAGTGCCAACGAAAATTTTCTAAGCAGTCTTTTTTTTTTAATGGAAAATATTCTGCAGAAAAATTCTTGTTTTAACGTTGAATTGCCTAGAGACTATCGCATGTTTAATGTGGTTCAACAGCAGAATTGCGCAGAAAGAAGTTTTACAAATTTTAAATTTCTTATTCGAAAATAATGTCTTGATATTTTGAAAACTAAGTGCAAATTTTGCAAAATAAACTTAAAATCATATTTGTTAATTTTTAATTGAGTAGTGTTACAATCTTCAATCATCTAAATTTCTGTTATATTTGAATTTCTTGAATCGTGTAGTTTTATTTATTGCATTCCATTTGTGGTACTTTGTGTCTGCTTCAGTATTATTTTTATAGAACAAGTCCTTTGATACTAAATACTTCATCTTTCTGTAAGTTTCGAACTCTAGTACCCTAAAACCCTTTAAAGACTGTACTCAAATTCTATCCAATGCTTTTTTCATCACAACTATTTTTGAACACCCGCGTTAATAGTTTTCACTGCTTTTGGTAAATTAAACTTTAGCTTTTCTTGTATGATTTTTTTATTCCTTCCTTTATAATATAATTTGTTTTTTAGTAACAAAAATGTTTCACATTTTATCAGTAAAATCAGTAAAAACTCTATAAAATGAAATAAGTTTAAAAATAATTGGATTCAAAATTTAAATCTAAAATGTTGAAATAGGTCCGGGTTTTCAAATGACTATTTTTTCGATATAAGATTTAGTAAAAATATAATTAATTATGTAAAATAATTTGAAAAGTTTTCAAATCATTTCAATTGATGTAATAATTACGAACTGATTGTATGATGTATTTCAACATTTTATTTTAGAAAATTAACAAATAGGTCTTTAAAATTTGCAATGAAATAGACATTAACAATAATTTTTAAATAATTTATATTACTTTTCATTAATATGCACATATTTTTTTTCAATTTGTATTTTCCAAATCGTAAAAAAAATTAACTAAAAAAGATGGGGTCGAGGTCCTCGCCACGGTTCGTTAACCGGTCAGCATCCCACCATTATAGATTATCGGACGGGATACATAAGGTCCCATCTTCGGTCACCCTCTGGCCGTGTGAGATGACTGATCTATCGCCTACTGGATATATACACAACAGTCATAATAAGCAACAACATCTTCAGCAGCAACAACTCCATTATCAAACCCAACAACATCAATTACATCATTCTTCCTCATTACATCATCAACAGCATACCCAACATTCAAGTCTATCCCTGTCCTCTTCTGGCGGAGGCGGTGGTGCTGCTGGAAGCGGCCATCATTCCAGTAGCCACAGTAGCAGCATACGTGCCCCTCCAGTTGGTAGCGGTCGTCTTTTTTCATATTTCGGCAGCGATCATGAACATGAACGTAAAAAATCCGAAACATCATTTTTCAATTTCGGCTTCCGGCGGAAATCGACTGTTGTTTATTATGCTGCCACTGATTAAGCATGATATTTTACGGAACAGTAGTGCATGCAAACAATTAAGTTTAACACATTGACGACAGGAAGGCTCATAAACAAAAAGGGTAAGAATTTCGAAATTGTTTAACATAAGAGTGTATGTTTGTGTATTAACTGGAAATGCAAATATTTTAGTAGAGTAAATATGCATTCCATTAGGCATGATACAGAACATGCTGAAAATTAAAATAATGCGGGTTGTTGTAAAATTGTTGCTAAATTTGTTCTTCATTTTGAATGAAATACAAAACTTTTAGATATTTGGCAGTCATAAAGTCATAAAACAATAACACCGAAAAATGTGACTGCTGTAAACAACTCCTCTGCAGTTAGCATTCTATTGCAAAATTTAGTCAGGCGATGAGAATAAAAATAATTATTATTTCATAAGAATTCTAACAAATAAAAAACACTAAAACATACAAATTTTCGAAAGTACGGATAAATATCAACAACAAATGATAATTTATCAGAATATTAAGGGAGAATATCTGGTATGAATTCAACTTGATTAGTTATTGTCCAGATTTTATGATATTTTGCAATTTGCAAAATCCGCTAAAAGAAGTGGTATCTTGACCAGTCAACAAGAATTCAGAGAAATACACACTAATAAAAATCTAAAAAGTTTCATCCCATATTCATGACTTAAAAATATTCCTCTTAATTCTACAAATATTCGCCAAATATTTTCTTTATGCCAGTGCCTATGAAACGAGCAATTTTTTTTAAATTAAGTCATCAGGCCAATTAATATAAAATACACTCACATATATGTATATAAACTGATTTCATATAATCCAATAAAACTCCGCTACTGACATTTATAATGATTCCATAAGTAGTGATTCTCTCACAGATCTCACATTATAAATAGGAGTATTATCATGTTACAGAATCCAATAAAGCGGTCTGGCACCCCATAACTACTCCTACTCTGGCTACTCCTATATAATAATAGACTTGCGTATGTATGTACATAACTGTTCATAAAATCATCCATTATAAATTAATAAATACTTTAAATTAAATTAAATAAATCGCTTTAAGTGCTGATTGCCTGGTATATTTTTCGCAAGTTTTGTTTGTCTTTATTCAAGTCAAATTCCTTTGAAATATACCAGGCAAGGAGAAAAAATAGTGGGTAGGTTAGGTTAGGTTAGGTTGTTAGGGCCATTGCCTAAGCAACGCACTTGGGTCCGTTGATTCGGTCCCGTTGTGATACCCTAAAGCAAGGACCACTACGAGTCGTCCTCTGCCGCATTAAGGACGAGGACCTTAGGAAGTCCGATATTCTAGTCAGCTCCAGACTCGCCAGGCTGTCCAAGCCCGGCAGGAAGCTGGAGCGCAGCGCCACTGCCCTTAAGCCGCCCAGGGCAGGACACTGACATAGAAGATGGAGTATTGTTTCTTCCTCCTCTTCATCATTACAACTTCTACAGAAGTCATTGTATTCTAGACCCATCCTTCTCGCATGGGTCCCAAAGTTACAATGTCCAGTTAAGACATTCACAAGTTGACGAATTCGTATCTTGTTGAATTTCAGAAGGTCGAGTGTTCTGCGTGGGTCATAGCGGGGCCATGTGGCCCTTGCCACACGACAGTTGGTCACGTTGTCCCACCTAAATTGAGCGAGTCTATATGATTCACACTGAACCAAGAACTTGCAATGCGATAGAGGAATGCCTGTGAGGTGGCAGATCATAGAGTCATCCATCTCTGTCCCTTCCCTGGCAATTCCATCAGCGATGAGGTTGCCAGGACAGTCGGAATGTCCCGGTATCCAAACAAGTGTCACCCTCGAATGTCTCGCTATCTCATTTAAAGATAGTCGCCATTCGGCCACAGCTATGGATGTGCTGTACACACCATTGATAGCAGAGATGGCCGCCTTGCTATCGGTAAAGATATAGATATCGTTCGATATCCTATAATCGATAAATACTATGTCTCGCTTTATATATGTATATATATGTATGTATATGTATATATATATATATATATATATATATATATATATGTATGTATATGTATATAAATATATATATATATATATATATATATATATATATATATAAAGGGAATTTAAAACGTATTACCATACTACATTTTCATTTAGCAACATAGAATGTGAAATCTATAATATCAAAACGAAAAAAAGCTAATTTTCACACCTTTCACATTTTTCAGATCGGCATCATCAAATATATAAACAAAATATATATAATTTCTCCAATTTTTATAAGTAAGATAATGCACGCCAATTGTTTAAAGCAATTAGAAAAATAAATTTTAATCATTAATTAATTAATTACATACAATACTTCACTTACATATTGTATATTATATTATATTTAAAATTAGTCTTATGCTATACAAAACAAATCAAAGCCAAATTATCAACAAAAAAATTTGTAAATTTGTGTATGATTTTTTTAATGTTTACTTTAAAAACTGTTGAAATGAAGAAATTGCAAATATATTTAAAAAATAATTGCGAAGTAAAGAATTCACAAAATAATTACAACTGAAACTTAAATTTATAATGTTTTGAAATATTAACTGCCTATTCCACGATGTATAAATAATTATTTCTTTCATATAATTAAATTCGAAATCTTTATAACATTTCATTTTTGTTTCAAATATAATGATACAAAAAAATAGTTTCGACATCATAAAATAGGCAATAATTTTAATGCCAAATTTTTTCTAAAATAAATTATTAATTCGTTCAAGCGAATTGGATGTGTTAACAGATTTTGTTAGATTTTAATAATTTCTCATTAGATCGAATTCGGAGAATATTCATACTAATTTTAAAAAAATAAAACTGAAAACAAAAAATTATAATGAATCAGATTTTCGTCTACAATTCGATTTATTTGATTTACTTTATATTATAACTACGAATTTACAATTTATTTTTAATTTGTATTAAATTAGATTTTTTTGTTAAGACAAAATATTTAGAATGTTTATTAAATTCATCATACCAGCATAATGTTGCTGAAAAAGTGGCAAAATTGAGCAAAGAACGCTAATGAGATGGCGTAGCGGCCTAGAAATCACTATTGATCAGTTCAGCTAATATAATGATTATAATAAATATTTTAAATATTCCTCTTAACAAAAAGAAATATGTTTGTAATAATACAAAAGCCTTATGATTTATTTTTCATTTCAATGCTGAGAAGTTTTAAATGGGTCACATAGTGTAACTTAAAATGTCTCGAAGGGGCTTTCAAACCATTCATATGTTTTTTAAATCAAATCATAATTTGTTTTTTTTTTTTTTAGGAATATGAAGTGTGTTTCGAAACAAAATAGACACCAAACAAATCAAACACACAAAAGAGTAAACAAAATTTAGAGTGAAAAAACAATTCGTCAATAGACTTCTATTCATAACTGGTTGCGTTAAAACCAAAACGAATTGTTTTGTGAATCAACATTAAAAATTTTTTAATAAAAAAAGATCTTATACATATATTTATATACATACATAGATTTATGTTTATATACATACATACATTTTAATTTTAATATATTTTTCACTCAAAATAATTTTTATTGCAGACAATAGTTATTTTTACTTATAAATTTCTTTCCAACTAAAGAACGAATGACAATTGTCAATTCTTTGTTTCGAGTGTTTTTAGAATTATTTGTGTTTTCTTATTAAAACATACAAATGTAAAAAGTAGTCGAAGAGAAGGAATCAAACATTGTTTGGTGTCTATTTTTGTTTTTTTGTTTTCAGATGGTCTCGTTACATCAAACTTGTTTGATAACATTCATTCTATTTTTGTTTTGAATTATTGGACAAGTTTCATGAAACATCAAACCATTTGAAGTCGACTGTCATTCCTTGCAACAGTATGAGAGGTACTCCATCATTACAATTGCAATATAAAAAGAGAGTAATATTTGCACCCGCTCCGCTCCTTTAAATTACATATAAAAGTTTCTGATATTCATAAAAAGACCATCACATTAGAAGCGCCTTGATTAAAAAGAAAATTAAATGCAAAGGTAATCTCCAGTGCCAAATAACGCAATCATCAATTCATTTAATAACGAGTTGATTTATGTTCCTTCCGCCAAAAATTTAATTTCATTGAAAATTAATTACAAAATATTTTTTCAAGAAGTTTGATTTAAATAAATTTCAAGATCAAAAAAGTTAATGCGATGTTTAAATACTCCCTTGGATATGTTTCGTTATTTTATATCGAAACTAAATATTTTAATGTTTTTTAAAACTTTAAAGCATAAGGCTGATTTTAAATATCACATTTAATTGTAAAGTTTTAAGAAAATTACAATAATACTCTAAAGATTTTAACAAATTAATAAACGAATATTTGAAAAATAATAAAGCACTTCGGTTTGTAAGAATTGCAATACATAACATGTAGTAGTAATAATATTTAATATGTAATAAATGTAGATGAGATCAAATAAGTGTAATAGTTTAATAAAAATTCTTGCAAAAACTATTTTTCTGAAAAAATGCATTTAAATAATAAAACTAGTTTTTTAAGTTCAAAGTCTTTGTGTTATATATAAGTTTTTTACTTTCGACATTTCGTTAACGTTTTGGCATTTTTATATTTTGTTTTAATATTTTCCTCTTTCAATCATAAAATAGAATATTGTAACAAAATATAAATATCGCTGAAGAAATAAATCAAATGTTAATGAAATGTGGTAAATAAAAAACTTATATATAACATAAAGGTCTTGAGCTTAAAAAATTAGTTTTACTATATAAAAAGGAGGTCGAAAAAATAGCAAAAAAAAACTAAGCTGCATTTAAAGTAAAACAAAAACTAAAAAACTGAATTGAAATTAAATACATATATTGATTTGTTAAACTCGATTAATGCTGAATCGAACTGAAAATTTTAAAAGAATTTAACAAAAAAAAAACATATATCTGTGTATATGTTCATGATTGTGAAAACAAAGTTTTTATATTAAACAAACAATATAATAAAATATAGTATACTTATGTTTTAAATAAAAAATATACACACATGTATTAAAATTACTTAAATGTTGTTAACTCTGTATATCTGTATTGTTATATTTATTAAGTTGAGTATTAAAGAACAAATCAATGAATTTCTTAAATTTTTTTAACCCAGACATACGAGTATGTAAATATGTATTCGCATTGAACCATAATTTTTATTTTTTTATTATTATTTTTTTCTTTTATCATAAAATTTACAGAAAAAATAAATTTCACAATAACCACGTTTTAAATTTTATATTTAAGTTGTGATAAATCGGAATTAATGTTAAACTATAAAGTATATTGAGAAAATATTGTAAAATGTTATTTCATGATAATAAATAGTAATATTAAGTAAATCTATAGTCAAATTACGATTAACGATAAAGAAAAAACTAATGTTAAAAACTAAATACCTAAATGAAAACAATAGTTTCAATAGGAAAGAAATAATTTTCAGTTTCATAATGCATACTAAATCAAACATGATTTTTGTTGTGCGATTTCATGAAATCTTTGTTTAAAACACCATTTATTATATTGTCTTTTTGAAAAAGGTACAGCACACAATTAGTAGCAGAGCTAAAATCTAATTTACTTAAGAAACTAAAAAGTGAACTTGACTGACCTATTTACTAAGATGTGCCGACTATAAATGTCTCTGTTCTCTTTGCAGCTACATGATTTCTGTCTGCTCAACCATGTCGCAAATGATCGTTCGATCACAGGAGTAACATTTGAAACAAAAAATTGTAAAATTTTGGTTTTGGTTCAAATGTTATTTGTTCTATAGAAAAATTTTATTTGAATTTGAAACATTAAAATTATTTTGCGTCTATTGAAATAAAAATTTTATTTCAAAACTTAAAGATAATTATATACTTGTCTGTTTTTCAATTTATAAGACATTTTTTGTAAATTATTTGTTATTTGATAAGATTGAAAACATTTTTCAGAAAATATATATTTAAAGCCTAATTCATAAAAAAATATTTTTTGTTTCAAAACTGGCTATTTAACAAATGTTGTATAGATATCTGACCAATAAGAAGGTTATAAGCATAAAAAATTTTTTATGAATTACGACTTTTATGTTCTATTTTTAGTTTATATTCTATTTATAATTCATATTTGCAAAATGTATGCTCAATAGAAAAGAATGATTTATCCTTATTTAAAACATTGAAGAATATGCTGGTTTAATATCTTTAAAAATATAACAGTAAGTATTTTATTTAAATAATAAATAATTATTGCTTATGTAAATTTGTCAAAACATAAAATTATTTTAAGTACTCGCTATTTTTGATTATTTAAAAAAAATAAATTTTTTAACGAGCAAACCTTTATGCAACTGTAAATAAGGCACGATGCACTTTTGAATTTAACATTGCTCTTTAACTGATCGCTCAAATAGTACAGGATTATTTGTATATGTATTTCGAAAGTTTGTTACTTTTATTTTTTACAGCCGTATGACAACTTTATGCACCAGAAAATGTATTCGTACACTTACAAGTAGGGGCGTCCCATGCATTATAAAATTACGTTACATTTAATTTTCTTAGTACAAAGCAAAGTTTATTGTGTACAGTTCATTTGGCTGATTTTATCAAAGCCGCATTCTAGACGACATTCTAAACTCATTGAACGTAACAAGCGAGCAATTTTGGGGTCAGTCAAGCAGAATCCTAGAATAAGATTCTACCCAAATCAGTTCTACTTTTAAAGAATCCTTCGGAAAAAGAATTCATGAAGATATAGTCAGAAAAATATTTAAAAAATCTGACTATCTTGGCAGTGTAGCACGAAGAAAGCTATTTATTTCTGATATTAATAGAAAAAGCACATGGATTTTGTGAATTTGTACGTAAACAATCCTCCGGAGTTGTGGAAACGGAAGCTTAGCATTTTTGGCATCAAAGGATAGAAGTTAGTTTGGCGAAAATCCAACATGATGGTTTTTGGATGTATGGCGAGCAACGGGGTTGGTAATCTCGTATTTATAGAATATATAATCGATGAAATTACATATTTAAGCATTCTAAAAGAATATTTAAAGCAAAATGCTAAACAATTGGACCTTGGAGAAGACTTTTGGTTCCAATAGGTTAATGATTCTAAACATACGGTGCATAATGTCCATCTGTAGCTGCTCTACAACACCAATAACCATTTAAAAACACCCTCCCACTCTCCCGATGATACTTTACAATTTGTTAAGGCAATGCCAAATCGGCCTGCAGAAATCCTTAAGAGTAAGGGATATCCGACAAGTTACTAGCTTTAGGAATATTGAATTTTTTTGGCAAATATTTTTCCCTTTTTTATTTATTTATTTATTCCAGTAGGTATATATATTAGTTCTAAGTCCAAGCAAAATATTAGACGACAATTAGTAATTATAATAATCATGGTACCATGAGAATAACCACTTGACTTATTTATTTATTTTTTCTTCTAAAACAAAATAAACATTAAATTTAAGCAACCAATCAAAATGTACTCAAGTTTCATATTGATATATAAAAATTCAAAAAAGCTTATCAAAAAATATTTTAAAATTCCAAAACGCAATCAAAAATATAAAACAAAAAAGACTTACTAAATTTTTGCCAAAATTTTTAATTTGCGATTTGAACATAAAGAAATTGGTGTTACGAAAATAAATTGATTCAGACACATAAAAAGACAAAAAGTCCAAAAAAGACTAAAAATATTTACCGAATTTTTGGTGGTTTTGTTTTGAACGTTGTACTGTGTTGATTTTAATTTGAATCAAGATTTGGAAGAAAGTAAGATTCAATATTTTATAAAAAAAAGAGCAATATTTTTATGGTGTTCATATTTTCTTTTGAAGAACTTTTAAATATACATTTCAGCATTCGATATAGACAACAATCGGTATACAAACATATACTCTGGAACAACTAAATATAAAATGAACAAATATTGTGGTAAGTACATATGTACATACATGCATGTATACTATGTATTTAGAAAATTCAAATTGGTACTGAAAGAAACTACCTAGTGTTTTTTTTAATACACATGGATTTTTACGATTGACAATCTCTTCTGAGATTCTAGCCTGAATAGAATACATTAAAGCAGCCAATATATGAAAATTTAATTTTTTTGTAGCAGCGAGGTGAATACAAATGAACAATATTGGGAATTGGTAACAACCTGTATACTTTTAAATATTTCAAAGACATGTTAGACGACAAAAATGAGTCTCACGTGTTCGCAAATGTTATATTGTTACCGAAAATAGTTATTTCAGAATATAATGATATATACATGCATATATAAGTATTTAATTTCATTATTTTTCGACGCACATTCGTGACGCGGAAATTTTTGGGAATGTTTCATTCCGATAGAATTTGTTTTACCTCCTTCGATCGATTTTCTTAATGCCGACAAATTCTAATTTAATTATTTTTTATGGTTAACAAAACGAAATGGCGCGACATAATTGAAGTCAACAAGGTTTAAGTTCAGTATACCACACGCATGAAATTTCAATTGTGCCAGTTTTGCATACACAGAGACGTCAGCGATGCTCCGGAAAACTCCCTTCATCGTTGATTTCTATCAACAAGAGAAAACTGACTTTTTGTGTTGTGAAAAAGCTTTGAATTGAGACTGCCTTAGATCCAAATTAATTTCTGCGGCAATCATAATAAGCTGATTTCAGATTGATGGCGACTACTTATGATGTAATCAAAAGTATATTTTTTAACGTATTATTATTTTTTTAGAATCGGTTACGGTCACGGTCACAAACGTTTTATGTACCCGCAAGTGGATGCATATACATATGTATGTACTATTTTCATATATCAATATAAAAAACTTAAATAATATGATTGCGTGCACTAGCATACATACGATAAAGCAAACAACTTAACTTTAGCATTAAATGTCTATTTCCTGGATAGATAATCGTTCGGTTTAAGATTGGTTGAATCTATGCTTGTTTTCACTAACTGCGTTGCCCTTAGTTTCAAATCAGACTGAGGATGCATCTGGATGCAGCCCGATTTAGAAAACATCAAAGATGTGGTAAAAAGTTTGTTGTATTTTTGTATACATGCATGCACTCGACTTGATTAAAAGTGATAATGAAAGTGTATGTGTCTTTAGTCTTTTCGTTTTCTTATAGTGAGCATATGAGAAAAGACTTAAGACACGAACCCGCAAAAAACGAGATTTTGACCAAAAAGTGGTCCTATCAAATTCCAAGTGTCATTTTCGGATTCAGCATGCGGAATTGTGGTTAGTAGCGTCCCCGGGCCAAATCCGGCCAAGGGTTTCCGAGAAAAACGCAAAAAACATGAAAATTTCAAAAATCATGAAAATTTCGAGTTTCTGTCTTAAGTTTTCCAGTCACTTGATATGAGTTAATCTACACAGTTACTTCAAAAGACTTAAGACACATGCATGCATTCACTCGACTTGATTAAAAGTGATAATGAAAGTGTATGTGTCTTTAGTCTTTTCGTTTTCTTATAGTGAGCATATGAGAAAAGACTTAAGACACGAACCCGCAAAAAACGAGATTTTGACCAAAAAGTGGTCCTATCAAATTCCAAGTGTCATTTTCGGATTCAGCATGCGGAATTGTGGTTAGTAGCGTCCCCGGGCCAAATCCGGCCAAGGGTTTCCGAGAAAAACGCAAAAAACATGAAAATTTCAAAAATCATGAAAATTTCGAGTTTCTGTCTTAAGTTTTCCAGTCACTTGATATGAGTTAATCTACACAGTTACTTCAAAAGACTTAAGACACATGCATGCATGCACTCGACTTGATTAAAAGTGATAATGAAAGTGCATGTGTCTTTAGTCTTTTTGCCTTCTTATAGTGAGCATATGAGAAAAGACTTAAGACACGAACCCGCAAAAAACGAGATTTTGACCAAAAAGTGGTCCTATCAAATTCCAAGTGTCATTTTCGGATTCAGCATGCGGAATTGTGGTTAGTAGCGTCCCCGGGCCAAATCCGGCTAAGGGTTTCCGAGAAAAACGCAAAAAACATGAAAATTTCAAAAATCATTAAATTTCGAGTTTCTGTCTTAAGTTTTCCAGTCGCTTGATATGAGTTAATCTACACAGTTACTTCAAAAGACTTAAGACACATGCATGCATTCACTCGACTTGATTAAAAGTGATAATGAAAGTGTATGTGTCTAGTCTTTTCGTTTTCTTATAGTGAGCATATGAGAAAAGACTTAAGACACGAACCCGCAAAAAACGAGATTTTGACCAAAAAGTGGTCCTATCAAATTCCAAGTGTCATTTTCGGATTCAGCATGCGGAATTGTGGTTAGTAGCGTCCCCGGGCCAAATCCGGCCAAGGGTTTCCGAGAAAAACGCAAAAAACATGAAAATTTCAAAAATCATGAAAATTTCGAGTTTCTGTCTTAAGTTTTCCAGTCACTTGATATGAGTTAATCTACACAGTTACTTCAAAAGACTTAAGACACATGCATGCATTCACTCGACTTGATTAAAAGTGATAATGAAAGTGTATGTGTCTTTAGTCTTTTCGTTTTCTTATAGTGAGCATATGAGAAAAGACTTAAGACACGAACCCGCAAAAAACGAGATTTTGACCAAAAAGTGGTCCTATCAAATTCCAAGTGTCATTTTCGGATTCAGCATGCGGAATTGTGGTTAGTAGCGTCCCCGGGCCAAATCCGGCCAAGGGTTTCCGAGAAAAACGCAAAAAACATGAAAATTTCAAAAATCATGAAAATTTCGAGTTTCTGTCTTAAGTTTTCCAGTCACTTGATATGAGTTAATCTACACAGTTACTTCAAAAGACTTAAGACACATGCATGCATGCACTCGACTTGATTAAAAGTGATAATGAAAGTGCATGTGTCTTTAGTCTTTTTGCCTTCTTATAGTGAGCATATGAGAAAAGACTTAAGACACGAACCCGCAAAAAACGAGATTTTGACCAAAAAGTGGTCCTATCAAATTCCAAGTGTCATTTTCGGATTCAGCATGCGGAATTGTGGTTAGTAGCGTCCCCGGGCCAAATCGGGCCAAGGGTTTCCGAGAAAAACGCAAAAAACATGAAAATTTCAAAAATCATGAAAATTTCGAGTTTCTGTCTTAAGTTTTCCAGTCACTTGATATGAGTTAATCTACACAGTTACTTCAAAAGACTTAAGACACATGCATGCATGCACTCGACTTGATTAAAAGTGATAATGAAAGTGCATGTGTCTTTAGTCTTTTTGCCTTCTTATAGTGAGCATATGAGAAAAGACTTAAGACACGAACCCGCAAAAAACGAGATTTTGACCAAAAAGTGGTCCTATCAAATTCCAAGTGTCATTTTCGGATTCAGCATGCGGAATTGTGGTTAGTAGCGTCCCCGGGCCAAATCCGGCCAAGGGTTTCCGAGAAAAACGCAAAAAACATGAAAATTTCAAAAATCATTAAATTTCGAGTTTCTGTCTTAAGTTTTCCAGTCGCTTGATATGAGTTAATCTACACAGTTACTTCAAAAGACTTAAGACACATGCATGCATTCACTCGACTTGATTAAAAGTGATAATGAAAGTGTATGTGTCTTTAGTCTTTTCGTTTTCTTATAGTGAGCATATGAGAAAAGACTTAAGACACGAACCCGCAAAAAACGAGATTTTGACCAAAAAGTGGTCCTATCAAATTCCAAGTGTCATTTTCGGATTCAGCATGCGGAATTGTGGTTAGTAGCGTCCCCGGGCCAAATCGGGCCAAGGGTTTCCGAGAAAAACGCAAAAAACACGAAAATCTCAAAAATCATTAAATTTCGAGTTTCTGTCTTAAGTTTTCCAGTCACTTGATATGAGTTAATCTACACAGTTACTTCAAAAGACTTAAGACACATGCATGCATTCACTCGACTTGATTAAAAGTGATAATGAAAGTGCATGTGTCTTTAGTCTTTTTGCCTTCTTATAGTGAGCATATGAGAAAAGACTTAAGACACGAACCCGCAAAAACGAGATTTTGACCAAAAAGTGGTCCTATCAAATTCCAAGTGTCATTTTCGGATTCAGCATGCGGAATTGTGGTCAGTAGCGTCCCCGGGCCAAATCCGGCCAAGGGTTTCCGAGAAAAACGCAAAAAACATGAAAATTTCAAAAATCATTAAATTTCGAGTTTCTGTCTTAAGTTTTCCAGTCGCTTGATATGAGTTAATCTACACAGTTACTTCAAAAGACTTAAGACACATGCATGCATTCACTCGACTTGATTAAAAGTGATAATGAAAGTGTATGTGTCTTTAGTCTTTTCGTTTTCTTATAGTGAGCATATGAGAAAAGACTTAAGACACGAACTCGCAAAAAACGAGATTTTGACCAAAAAGTGGTCCTATCAAATTCCAAGTGTCATTTTCGGATTCAGCATGCGGAATTGTGGTTAGTAGCGTCCCCGGGCCAAATCCGGCCAAGGGTTTCCGAGAAAAACGCAAAAAACATGAAAATTTCAAAAATCATGAAAATTTCGAGTTTCTGTCTTAAGTTTTCCAGTCACTTGATATGAGTTAATCTACACAGTTACTTCAAAAGACTTAAGACACATGCATGCATGCACTCGACTTGATTAAAAGTGATAATGAAAGTGCATGTGTCTTTAGTCTTTTTGCCTTCTTATAGTGAGCATATGAGAAAAGACTTAAGACACGAACCCGCAAAAAACGAGATTTTGACCAAAAAGTGGTCCTATCAAATTCCAAGTGTCATTTTCGGATTCAGCATGCGGAATTGTGGTTAGTAGCGTCCCCGGGCCAAATCGGGCCAAGGGTTTCCGAGAAAAACGCAAAAAACACGAAAATCTCAAAAATCATGAACATTTCGAGTTTCTGTTAATCTCTACAATTACTTCAAAAGACTTAAGACACATGCATGCATGCACTCAACTTGATTAAGTGATAATGAAATATTATCCCTCAAAGCATGCAACAGTAAATATTGTACAGATTTGAATGATTTTGTTTATAAACTTGTAACTTTGCCAATACATCACCGATTTGTACGAAATATATATCGCCGATTAGAGGACACTTGCACACATCTTATTTAGTTAAAAGTATTGGTGTAAACATATTATTCCTTAAATCGTGCATACGAAAACATCAGGGATGTCAGACAGGTATATTCGCACAAAATTCTAATGTTACACATAAGGACAGAGAGATGTAGCGCTCGTTTTAAAGAAAATAAGCTGCCTAAATTTACCTTCTACGAGGTCCTGTTGGCCTAGAGTACTTAATTACTGAAAAAGTACACAACAATTTTTTATAGGAACTGTGAAGACGGGGTTTTTTATTCCCCCTTATTCTACTTGACAACGGTAATAAAAAACAACGCTGTTTTTTATCTTTTGTTGCAAATCTGTATTCTACTTGGTGGTATTGCCATTTACCGATGACTTCTACCACAGGTTTGGTATTTTGTAAGCAAAATTGACGTTGATGCTGATGCTGCCTCTAATTGCCATTGAATTTCTCGTCGCCATTTTTGGTGTTGTCTTTCGTTGCTTTCTATTGTTTTAAAACTTTGAAAAATTCATGATTACAGTTTTCTTTTTTTCTGTGTTTTTGGTATTTTTTTATATATTGTGTTGACTTTTTTGTTTAAATAAAATAATTGGAAAAGTTTAAATGCCAATTCGAGAAGCTTGTCCAAGAACTTGAAGAATCGCTGCCAATTTTATGGTTTTTGGAATATACTTTGACCTTACCTCTTTTTAAATGATGCTCTATTATTTGTAGCACATGTTTCAAAGATAGTTTATTTAACCGAAAATAATTTTCAAATCTTAAAAAGGGTATAAATACCAATACTTGGGAATTGTTGCTTCAATTTTGTTACTTACACTTTTACCGAAAATTAATATTTCTTTTTTATTTTTGTAAAAATTATTTATTATTCTTCATTATAATACCTGTTTTATTAAAAATTTGTAAATAGATAATGGTTTATACACGAGTTCATATATTGCTTATATAAGAATGCAACTACATCATATGGAAGGAAAATATATTGTTACTTAATAAATCTGTCAACTAGAAACTATGTTATTTTTATATTTTTTGTACGACACTTATATATGTACATGCAGGTTTCGATTTTTTTCAAAATAAAATAAATCAATTATAAGACAAACTTGTAGATGCAGAGATGATATACATAAATAGTTTCATTAATGAATAAATCATGGAGACTACATAATTTTTAGCATAATTTTAATAGTTATAGTCAAAAGACTAAGTAAAATTTTAGCAAATTTACAAAACTTTATATAAATTGTATAAAAAAGTTTATTAAAACAAGGCACTATCTATATAATGGACGAAAACAATACGCCATTCAACTTTTCATAAACTCTAAAAATTAATATTTAAACATATTTAATAGAATTGGACAGTTTTGGTATAATAAAAATAAATGTATTTGTATGTATTTATACAAACAAGATTATTCCACAATTGTCTGCTTTTTATGCTTAATATTCAATATATTAAAACAGCAGGAGTTTTATATTTCTGATATTAAAATTGAAATTATTTCTTTAAAACTTTTAACAATAGAGGGTTCATTGTTTTTAGTTATTGGTCACTCTATAGATGATAGACTCAGCTCCGTTGTCTTTAGTCTGACGATGAAAAATGTGTGAAAATATTTCGAAACAGATATTAGGCAGCAGCCGTAAGATTTTTTATTTCATATCTTTTCGCCGATATCAAAATGTATGAAAAAAAGTCCTTTTTTAATAAAAAATTTGTATATACGGTTTTTTAGAATTTTCTAAGATCAAATCCAAGTGGTAAACTGGTTTTTAACAGAAGAAATTTTTCAAAAAAAAAAAAAGTTCTCAGGCTATGATAAAAGATGAGGATGATCATCGATGCTGTCGAACAGCAACAAAAAGGCCTGCATAAAAAATATTCATAATGAAAAAAAGAAACCCCGTCATTTTTCTAATAGAGGAAGTTCTTTTATTAATCAAAAAAAGGAAAAATCAAAATTACTGCACACAGAAAAAATTCTTAACGGTCATTGCGTGTTGTAGTGGTGACCATTAAAGAAGGGGTGCAAAAAGAACCCAAGTAACAACCCTCCTCTCACTCAAGGCTGATGTGCGTGTACCTCCATCCAGCCAAAGCTTCGCAACTTGTGTTGATTTCTTAAAAGTCTTAAGATACTTTTGATACTAACAGGTTTTGTTGTCGCTTTGGTTTCCTTTTCTTTTATGATTGTAGCTTTTCGGCAGTGTTTCTGCATTTAATGTTCTTGCGTGTTTATTTTGCTGCAAAGTGAAGTATTGAAAAGAAGCTACAGACACAGCTGTTCATTAGCGATCTAAACTTCATGGATATTAAAAACAAATTTTTGTAGTTTTTCAACTAAAAATTTGTTCTTTTTCTCTCATTTCTGCGTTATAATTTTTTTATTTTTATTTTTTTTTTTTTAATTTCCGTTTTGCGCTTTTTGTTGTTTATGCAGCAAGGTTTTTGATAAGAAAAGTAATACGAGCTAAAGAGAGGCGTTTTAGAATTTTTATGTTTGCAGTCCTTTTTAACTATTTTGTTTTCTATGAGAGTTTTTGCAGAGTGTGTATAATTTAGAAAATGAGTTATATGATGCCACGACGAAAAACAATACATTTTTGAGGCATATTTGTTGTACTTTTTATTTCGACACACAAAAAGCATGACAAATAATGAGATTCATCGTAATAGATTGTGTCTACAACTTAATCGCTGTGGATAAATGATGACAATGTTTTTCTTTTTCTATTAATATTAAAAAATACATATGTAGCTATAAAATCTTAAAGGATATAGCATTAACTGAAACACATGAACATGAGTGACGATCTTTTTTTTAATTTTGTTAATATAAATGATCTTGTTTAATATAAATATATACGAAATATATCGTCAACTGCAATTCAAAACCACGTAATTAATATTTGCGTAAGATATTGTGTAAAAATTGGAATAAAGATATCAAATGCATTGGAAATTTTGTCAGTAGTATATAGTAATTATACTCTGAGCAACAGAAATGTGTAAAAAGCTTTTCAAAGAAGGAAATAAGATGGGAATAACGATGCTTAAAAGTGTCATGACTGAAGACGAATCAATGTCGTTTTACAACGATTGAGGCGATAAAAACCAAAACGTTTAGGTATCTCAAGGGCATAGCAAAAAATTCCTATAAATGTTTCGAATATTGGAAAAAGCACTGGCACAATTGGGAGACTACTTTCAAACGAAAAAATACATATTTTAAGAGATATATGAAAACGATCCTCGTACGTACACACTTATTTAAAGCAATTCAATAAAAACTTGATTAACATTTATTAAAAAGGTAGTGGTATATTTTTATAGCTCAGTGCAAAACTCACTATAAACAAGCATCAATAAAAATATACATATATTACGGACTTTTTTCACGTAACACGTGTATAGAGTTAAGTGCTTTTAATTTATGTAGTAGGTGCATTTGTTTTTACCTCTTTTGACTTTTGCTTATAACCATATGTAATTTGTATTATATGACAACAAAAACATTTGAGTTTATATGTTTGTGGAAGTTCATCCTAATGAATCGAAAAACCGATTTTGTAGCTTTGCTATTTACGTGGTTTTGAGTTTCACTTAACGATATATTTTTAATTTGTTATTTAAGATAGTTCTTTTTTGGACGGATACGTTTTTTTATCTTATTCTTTAAATAAACTACAAAACTATAATTTTTATTAAATTCTTTCGTAATAAAAAAACAAGTAATTTTTACCTTTGTACACTGCTTCTCATCTGAATTTGTATAACAAAATTAATGTCAAGCCAAAAAGTGCAATGATTAATGATGTGGCTGCTTGTATTGCTGAAGCCCCGGCTAAACGACATTTAAACATATCGTAACGAGTTTCCTTGTCGGCAACAATATTTTGGAATTCCGCTTCCACCAATTGACCATCGTAGTATGTTATCAAATCTTCGAATGGATATTCATAGCCTTGTAGACATTCACATTTATAACCACCAGTTTCATAGCCGCGACCCATAATAGGAACACACTAGGAATGATTGATAAATTTTAATTTACTAACTTCAGATAAATTGTTCTTATCAAACCACTTACATAAGACGTCTTCTCATCACATTTGTGGGTATTTTTAAATGCATTTGGCTCATAATACCAGTCGGGACATTGATTTATATCCAACTGCAACATGTCCATGGAAACAGCAACCACTCCTCTATAAATATATTATATATTAAAGGCGTAATGCATAAAAATAAGGAAATTGTAGGTAAATTAAGTACGTAGTAAGCAAATGTGGCGTAGTATGAAATGAGCTTGACTTTATATATATATATATATATATATATATATATATATATATTGTTCGTTTGACTTTAAATATTTGTAACAATATATTTTATTACTTAACAATACTATGAGAAAAACATCCGTCACGAACGATATTATATAATATTCTTAATATATCTTGTTTTTTCATACTAAAATTACGGCTAAAAAACGAAAAATATTTCGTTTTACATAACATATTAAAAAATCAAATAAATGCATAATTCGCAGATTTTCACATATTTTTACATGCACGCCAACAACTTTCCATTTATGTAACGTACCATACCCCTTATTCCCATCGAAATTTTAAACAATATGGTAGTATATGTAATATATTGCTTTTCACATATTCGATGTTAATGGTACAAAAAAAATAAAATTTTCCTTAGTTTCTTCAATTTTTGCGAAATATTTTTCACTTTGCAGCCGTACGAATGGAAATGCCCATATGCTAAAGTATAAACGCAACGCAATCACTACTTTAAACAATAAAACCAATATTTGCATTATTTAGAAATTCGTTTTTGCTTTCGATATATGTATATCTCACAAACGCGACGTGACGTACACAATCAGGAAATTAAGCGCCGACTAACCACTAACTTTTGCAACACTAAAATCAATCAGCCCAATTATGAATATTCCCGGGGATTTTATTAAAAGAGAATTTCGAATTTTCGAAGTCTGCTGTTTTACTTTGAGTTGCGTTGTGTTGTGTTGTCTTAAATGTGAAAAAAAAAAATTTTTTTTTAAATCTTAATACCGCAAAACAAGAAATAAAATAAAGAACTAAAATAATAAATAAAAGAAAATGTTTAGCATAGCATTTCACATGGTAACTGAATCAGTAGAAGCAGTGGAAGAACGTATATTTGTTTAATTAGGCGACGCTGGATATCCTCTGGAACCGTGGCTTATGAAAAATTTCCTGAAAAATAGATGGGGCTGCACTGCGCTCCAGAAAAAGCGGCGAAAATAATAAATGTTTGTTGCGCATTGCATAACATCTGCATTTATTTTAAATTCAACTTCAATGTAAACGATACCATCGAAAATGCAGAAAATTGTTCAATACAAGAGACAGATATGGTGTCATTAGCCTCACAACAGTACATGACTGTAGCCCAAAATACTAGGAGCAATATTGGACGTAATTTATAATATATTATACGCAAATAAACACACACCACATCCATATGTGCATATGTAAATTTTTCTATATTTTATGAAAAGGAAAACTAAAAATATTCTTCAAGAACAAAACCTAAATAATAATTACATAAACATTTTGCACATTTCATGACAAAAACTTAAAAAATACAATAAAATAGCACAACTCCCTTGCAATTTTTTTTGGCGGAAAATTTTATATCACATTCTCTCTTTTATTGACATTTATAATACCTACTTTTTTCCCGGGGAAAAGTTTCTCACTTTCAAAGTTTGTTTAGAATAAGGGAAAAGGGAGATGGGAGAAATTTCCCGGGGAAAGTTTATTTAGAATAAGGGAACAGGGAATAGAGGAAAAAACTCCCGGGGAATTGAAGAAACTTTATTTTGCTTTTTCTATATGTATGTCTCACATACGTGGCGTGATGTATATTACACAATCAAGAATTATCACCTCAATATTATTTGCAAAATAGTTCCTGTTTAATAAGTCATAAGTTACTAAAACTGTCATGACTCTAATAACCAAAAGCCATAAGCAAAAACAAGAATTGAAAGCTATATAGCATAATTTATATTCAACATGTCTTTAAATGAATCTCAAGGTGAAACGTTTGAAAACAAAATTAAAATGGTCATAAAAAATATTTCAACAAAGATGCTACATATTAGTGACCCCTTTTCAAATGAATAAAAAGCCAACCCAAAAACCCTTAAGAAATACGCAACGAACGAAATAAGAATTTATGAAAAAAAAACGAATTAATAGAAACCCAAAATAATATCTACAAGTTATAGGAAATAGATCTTGCACATTGAATAAAATTAGGGATGACTTTATATAAGAAAAGAAAAAACAACCAACCAAACAACAATTAACATAACATACAATAATTTTCCACTGTTTCATACTTAAACAAAGAATAATAAAAAGAGGACTCTTTGTAAATAGACATTCTAACAATAGACATTTTACTTACTTAAATTCCAGTTTCACTTTAAGGCTATCCCACCCAAAAAAGGGTGCTGCATAGGTCACAAGCCATTTCTTAACATAACCGTCACAATCAAATTGTGGCTGTGTCCAATAACCATGTTTCATGTTTGCAGCACGATACGAGTTAGGGTAATGCTCATATTTCTGCATGTATTCACCTGTCTCATTATGGCGGATTTTGATTTTCATATAAAACTTTTCCAAATCATCAAAGTTGGTCGACCAGCGTTGTTTTAAGAACTTGAAATATTTCCTTTCTGTATACAGTTCATGTGTTTTATTTAAACGTGCCAGATCTTCAACTTTGAATTTTCGTGTATTCAATTCTGTTTTATAGGCATAGGGTGCGAAGTATGTACGGTTAGTAAATTTATTGCGTTCCCAAAGTGTGGCAGCCGACCAGACTTTTGTATCGCCCAAAACAATAGCCAATGTTTCACCAATCATTTGATCTTCCGTAAGTGGTTTGTCGGCCACACGCTTACCCGAATATACTTCATTGGGATCAGAAACCTTTATTCATGTTTTAATAGAAAAAGTCCCAAAATAAAAGGAGAGAATAACAAAAGAAATACATATTTTAATGCTGCTGTTAAAAGCAACGACATAAATAGATAGAGGTGTTTATAGATAAAACTAGTCTATTCAATAGTTGAGTACATATTTCAAACATAATAATTTTAATAGCAACTAGTTTTTCTTGATAATAATTAAGTTTTAAAGAGAATGTTGTTGCTAAAGGGTCTCAATTTGTAAATTCAGCTTTAAATGTTTCCGTTTTTATCATTCTCATAATAATTATTTTATCTTTTGATTTCTGGTATTATTTGCACTATATTTTTTATTTCTTTTTGCAACTTGTACAACTATCTTTGGAAAATATCTAGTTTTTCGAGTATTTTACTAAATTATTTATATTTTTTGGAATGTGAAGAAGGAGAGGATTCATTTGACACTGCATATAGAGCTACCACAAAAACAAGTTGTTAAACATGAGATTAGGCATAGAGAAAACAATGGCAGATATTTGAGTACATATTTGTTTTTATACAATTGTTTAAATAAGCTTTTATAAAGCGTGAAAATTTTTCCTTTACACTTCATGAGTTTTTTCAAGGGAGTTTACGCAAAAAATAATGAAAAAGAACAAGAAAATCAATGAAATTATTAACACTTCTAAACTATAATTAGGTGTTAACATATGAAAATGATAGAAAGTGTAGATTTTTTCGCTATTATCATCGTAAAAAAATTAAGAAACGGTTTTTAGAAATTTATGCAGAAATATAATACTCTTCATACCTGCAAGAAAGCACTTATAAAATTCGCAAGACGAACAGCCATTTTTGCTTCATTTGCGAATTGGTCTTTGGCGCCAAAACTAACATCACCACGCAAAATCAAATCTTGGGGATGGAAACTAAAAACGATAATATTAGAATACTTTAATAAGGGCTTTTAGATTTAACAATAAACTTACTTTTTACACGTTCTATAGTTAACACCATGTATAAATTTCAGGGCCTGATCAATGTTTAAATTTTCTGCATGCAATGATGTTGCTCCAGTTGAATAATTGCGATATTCTTGACGTTGATCTAAATATTTCTCACGTATATGATAAGGGGCTTTCTCCCATTGTATAGGTATCTTTTGTATCCCTGCGTTAAACAAATGTTATGTTTTAGAGATTTAAGGATATGGTAATTATACTACAACATACATCCAATTTTAAGGCAATCATAATCATTATAATATTGTTCTGCAGAAGCTCTTTCTATTATTTCACCCAAATATGGTCGCCTAACAACGTTAGGCAAACGATAACTAGGTTTGCATCTGCATTGATAACCCCCACGACGGAAACCCCATCCATGTAGTGGTTCGCATTCGGTTGTATCTTTTTTACATCGTGCTGTGTCTGCAAAGTGATTTGGTCCTTTATTTCCCTCACCTTTAGGACATTGATTGATGTCAATTCTTTCAAAATCCATTTCAAGAACCGCGATTGCTGTGTACCTAATATGAGAAACAATATTAATATACATAATGTTTAATATTATTCATAGTTGAATAATTTTATAATCTATTATACATATGTGCACATACATATGTATGTATCTTTAACAACTAATTTTGTGCATTTTATTCAACCTTATATTAACTTTAATTCTATTTAAATTATTTTTCAAGGTCTATGTCTTAGAATTAAAAGTAAAACTCTTATTGTTTTATTTCGGTATATATGTATATATTTTATTTCGATATTTCGAACACCTTCGCTGTTCTTCTTCAAGAACAAATTCGTTATTACAACATTTAATATCACAAAAATAAATTAATTTAATTAATTGTATATACATATTTGTGATAATGTTCTGATAACTAGTTTGTTTTTTCAATTTTTCCTAAAACACCGAAGGTGTTCGAAATATCGAAATAATATATATACATATATACCGAAATAAAACAATAAGAGTTTTATTTTCAATTCTTAGACCTAGAGTCTGAAAAATAATTTAAATAAGAATTTAAGAATCTTTAATTCAATTGAAAGTAAAAAACAGTACTAAAGTATTTCACTTACTTCGGATATTCGATATGTCTGAACTGAGTATGCCTAGGATATATATCAGCTATTGGTACGACCGCAGATACAAGCCACTTATTAGATCGACCACAATCAAAATAGGGTCTAGTCCATTTGATTGGACCTGGATCTTCATCTGCACCTGGCGGCCCATGGAATGTAAAAGTTTCATTCGTGTTATTAGCGTAACGAATTTCAACTTGATACGTTGTCTTTGTATCATGACGTCCTTCAACATCATCCGGCAACCACTTCTTATACCATTCGTTAATTTTATACAAATCAGAAGAATAATCTTGTGAAACTGACTCTGGAGGATGGGCACCTAAGTCTCTGACATCAAACGTGTTCCAAGTAGAAATCTTTTGAAGATGTATAGGATCGTTGAAGTCATCCAAACGGAATGTACGGGGCCCAAAACGAGGAAAGGTTTTATTGAAGAAACCTCTGTAAGAGGAAGTATACGAACTGTTAGGTGCAAAGTAAATAGCTGAAGCATTAATCGAAGGATTTGCAGATACATCAGCCACAGTGGACAAGAAGTAATACATCATGCCCGGATCATAGGTATCATTGATGGCTGGTCTTATAAAACGGGATTGTAATATATAACTCCAGAAGAAACTTCTACTTAACGCCATATTATGTAGATGCAATAGGGCAGTTCGATTTGGAAATATGGGATTTATATTGATCTCTTTGATGTCTGGCTTGTGTGATATTGTGTCCTCTGGCAAATATAAATCACTAACATGTTGTATGGGACAATTATCAGGATTAACTTTGTCATATTTGATTTTAATTTCATCAAAAGCATCGCGAGCTTGCCACTCAAATTGTGCTAACACACCCACAAACAAGACAAACACAAAAAGCAACAAGCTCCTGGCCAGAGCACTCGTTGCAAACATTTTTTACTAACACTTCAGTTATGTAAGAAGGACGATTCCAATTTAATGTACAATTAATTATATACTAGACGGGATATTTAACAAATTTATATTCAATTCGACTATAGTTCTTGTTGAGTAATTTCTAATTGACACTTGTCGAACTACGCCCTCCAAAAGAATGACTGGAGATAAATTGGAATTGAAACTCATCGGCGGCTTGAAACGAAACCATAAACAAATCAAGTGATAGCAACCAGGTTTCGGAATAATGTATATACGCACAAAAGTCATTATTAACCGCACGCAAAACATTTGTATAGATGTTGGATATATGTATGCCTACATATATTCATGTATTATATTAATATCATACACACATACAAGCTTGATAAAATTAATATATTGATATCATAGAGTATTAATACGCTGCATCGGAAGCAAATATGCTATTGTCTTATTAAAACGTTACCTTCAAAACGATTTCAAAATATTTTATCGTTCCATATATACGACGAATTTGTTCGATGTATAACAAACATTGATTTTTCACATTGATGATATATTAGGATAACAGTTTCAATCATCGTTAAAAGCCAGTGGCAGAAAATCCTGTATAACAAATTGGTTATTATTTCATTTTGGGAAAAATATTTGCCTAACTGTGACCGCCCTTAATACGAATTGAATATGTAGAAAAAGTAATAACATATAATTAATATTGGGAAGAGCCGGCAGCTCTGTCTTAATAGTGCTGCCATACTTAGAGGTTATTAATATTTCATTTTATTCCTATGAAGTGAAACACAATACATCAGAAGCCATTGTGAATGATTAAAAAAAATTTTCTCAAAAGAAATAAAGTTGTTCGGTTTTATTTTAAAATGGTGGGAATTATCTTTGATTGATTTTGTGATAATTTTTTTAAATGTTGACAAATAAACTTAAATATGTAATGAAATTCGTGTTATAAAATCTATGAAATAAGTTTTAGCAGCTCTACCGAAAACATTTCTGATGAAAAATTCGCCATCAGCAACATTAATTACCAGGATTTTACAGTTCGTGGTAGCTTTTTATTGAAAGGTATTTACTTTGTAAAATTAAATGTCTATTTTAAAAATATATACATATATTTCTTTCATAATTGTAATACATATTTCTTCAACATAACTGCTTTTCTGTCTTGAAAGAGGAAGGTATGCCACCCGTGTTAAGTTTATGATTTGTATACTCGCGTATGCATACATATGGTCATACGTATAGAAATGTATATAAAACTTATGTATGTATGTTTAATACTAAAATTTATATACACAAAGGTGCTGTTGGCTGAAAAAGCAAACATTTAATTGATGTACTAACGTTATATCACTTGTTCGATCTCACATTCAGTAATGAATATGGTATGCGATTTTCATAGCTCTGATCGCTGAACATTATGATATTATCACCCACAGAGATTAGCACTGCAATGTACTAAAGATCGCATTACAGCATCTTCCTTCGTCGGTACTGCAGCTGAAATTCAATGCCAAAGTAAAGAATAAAATGGCACCTGAATTCCGGTCCAGTCCAAGTAAAAAATAAATATTCCATTGGTGTGAAATCACTTGTAACTTTTTATTTGTATACGTTTGTGGATGTTCATGCCGATGTGTAACGGACTTTGAAGCTGGTAATACCCCACAAATGCAAGTGTGTACGCACGCATTATGTTCTCTGTTCGTGTTGCTCAGAAGCTTACACATTTTTATCAAATTTATGAAATAAAAAAAATTAGACTTGGGTGAAAGTTTAATAAACAATTATGTTTGGAACAGCTTCTTATGATATCATACTATTCGAATACCTCATTCCTTTTTTCATTTCTTAAGTTAGGAATTTTAGATTTATTTTTTACAATTTTCTTTATACATTACTGCTTCGCGTGAAATTATGGAGGTAGGGAAATGCATCCATACATACGTATTAACTATGTATATCATGCCACGTCTATACTACATGTCCCAATATCAGTATAACAAAAGCTCACCAAGATTCCAAATGACAATTCGGTTTTTTCTTATGAAATTTGAAAACATAAGAAATTGTTTTGATTTTCGTACTACAAGGCATAGTTCATTGGAACTACAGATGATACACGTTACATCTGTTGTACTTTCATATGTGTACGATTTATTGTGGCCACAAGTACACACGATGCAATAGCGTGCTCTCGTTTTAAATATGTAAAATATAACTTTGTAACACTTAACTTAAGTTATTGATAAGGAAAGAAAATGTCTTACAATGTTCTACCGCCAGGATAGATGGCTATGAATGACAATACCCAAGTATTTGACGTTGTCCTAAATGGGATGGTATGATATGCAAATGGAATTTTATATACTCTATAGAAGAATACCTCTTCTGATTGGATTGATACCTTTTTTTAAGAAACCTATTCATATAATTGGTGTGCAAAGCTGGGTTCTATGAAATCCTTCTAACCCGAGTGTACGAGCTTTTAAGCTGAATTACTTTTTTGTGTTTACGGATACATAGAAGTTAAGAAATATGCTTTCAATTGTACACATGTCGACAGTGACAAAAACATTTATTGTTTTTTTTATTGGTCATTATCTGTCTGCAGGTTTAACTATTTTTATTTTTGCCTATTGTATAGTTTTGAAGTAATTTCATTTTGTCGTTCTTATGTGTTCTGTCTTCCTGCACCTTGTGTGACTTTATTACTCTTAAGGGTGAACATTAAACATGTATGACACAAGCAAAATTTTGTTGCAAGGAAATACAACTAAACAAAAAGAAAATAAAAACATACCGAATACAAAAATAAAGTGTACTACTTGCAAATTAAAATGACCTAGGATATTTGTATACGACATGAAAATTTCTACGTATGAATGTATGTATCATAATTCCGACTTCGACTGTGTACAAGTGTCGTCTTTTTCATTTTAGATATCTCTAAGGCATATGAAAGTGTGGAGTGGAAGAGTGTTATTACTCGAATGAGGATGCTTGGAATTGTACGAAAAGTAAACAAGTTTTTCTCTTGTTTTCTCTTTGTTAGTTTTTATTTAACAACTAAATTTGTAGCTATTACACAGCCTTACAAATTTTAAATTTTAAAAAATACCAAGAACACCACATGCCTAGATAAGTTAATTGAGACTTCCTGAACACGAAAAACGCTGTAATTTTTTTTTATTTTGATTTAAATTTTTTTTTTGAATTTACGCCTAATATAGTGTGTGAGCAATGAAAATGAATATATGGTCGTTCCACAAAATCCTTAATAAAAACTTTATTTTTCATCCGTTTTTTTCACATTACG